>CABPRJ010001901.1:930876-1333094 GCA_902439185.1 Cinara cedri | reverse complement strand
ACAGTTTGAACGTTATTTTTAACATCTTAATAATCGTCTTAAACATAGTAACTGTCGAACAATGTACAGTCAGATATCCATTTATGGAGAGGGGTGCGACTTGGATTCTGCCGACTAGATTGTTTTCAAAATGTCTAAAATGTCAAAAATCTATAAATTGCATAATACACGCATTTTTAAAATCACTTTTAAAGACTATTTCGTTTGTTTTACGTACACTTCGTGACTTATTGACCGTTGAAAAACAGAGATGGAAAATGTCACTATAACAGAGTTTTAAGTTAGCCTTATTTGAAAAAAATAATTATATTGATGTTTAAGAAAACCCCTCCTCCCATTTAAATACTTTTGGATTCTAAGTGAAACGAAGAAGTTTATGGTTTTATAAAGATTTGTATTTTTTATTTTTTTATGGACAACATTTTATTCTACAAGAAACCTTTCTCTGATTTACAAGTCTGGCACTTTTTCTGAAAGGAAATCGGACTGGAGAGGTCATTTTTTGATTTCCTAAGTAGTTTTCCCAATAAATGGGGAAAAAAAATGGAAAAACCGGGAAAAACGTAGGAAAAACGGGAAAAGAGATACAATATAAAACAAATATTATTAAAGAAAATACACATTTCCTATGCAATTATTTTACTATAATATGACATATATATCGACAAAACCAACACTATCAACTGAACTCCGCTCCGTGTCGGTTTTTCCTTAGCAATGGTTTATCGTTGCTTACAGATATAAATTAAATTTCTCCTCTAAGACCTTCCTAAATTTTTACCTACAACAGTGACCCACCGACGTGTGAAGTTGACCGGTTTTTTTAATATGCGCATTAAGTTGAAAATAATGTTTCGAAACACAATTAGAAGTATAAATTATGAATTTGGTTTAGGCTCACACACAATATTGTTCCCAAACCTGCAATATACAATATTTATTTTCTATTCGAATTGTTTTTTTTTTAATTATGTTTAAATAAAATTATATCTATTATGTATATTATTTTAGATTCCGAGTGGAGTGAAGAAGCTTATTTTACAAAGATTTTACAAAGATGTTTAATTATTTATTTTTTTTTTCTGTGGATAACTTTTCTACCAGAGGACTTGCTCTGATTTTTACGTGTAGCCCCTTTTCTGAAAGGAAATTATCACGTGGAGGTACTTTAAGAAGTCGTTTTTTGATTTTATCCGGAGTTTTGTCAGCAAATATGAAAAACTGGGAAAAAAGGTAAATGGGGAAAACCGTAGGAAAACCGGTGAAATCGGTACAACATTAAACAAATATTATTAAAGAAAATATATAGAGCCTATTTAATTATATTACTAGAATATGACATAAATATATTGTTGACAAAGCATCACTATCAACTGAACTCCGCTAAGAATCGCTTTTTCGTAAGCAATGGTTTATCGTTGCTCACAGGTATACATTAAAATATCTTTAACAGTGGCTGCACCCGTCCACATTATTCTAGGACGGCTTTTTTTATTTATTAAAGGCGTTTTGTATATGTAATTTACTTGCATTTTAGCAGATGTAGAAACCTACTTTAATAATTTTATTTTTGAATTGCACATTTATGACATTATTATAGAAGTTCTTTTTATATTATTGAAAACAGTCTTTTAAAAAAAAACTATTACATTGTTTATTATATACATGGAATTTGTTTGAATAGGCACATGATTTGTATGGAGTTTAATTTTTATATATTTTCAATTAATATTTCGCTGAAAATTTTATTGCGGTTTTATTTATAAGTTGACTCTACGCTAATATTAATAATTTATTGAAAAATATTACAGCTGGAGCAACAATTACTGTACTCTGAATATCAGCGAAAAGTATTCTCGATCATGACAAGATTAAATCTTGACAATGTTATTGATCCAAACTTACGAAGACAACTCAAGTATTTGTCTATGCCGGGACCTGCTGCCCTACCGCAAGAACAACTGAGTCGAGTAAGAGACCCAATAATAATATAAAATAACTGCATGATGTAAACGGATAGTATTCATAAAGTTTAATGAACCCATGTTTAAGATAAATACTTAACAAAAATGTTTTTGCATTACCATCTTTATGTTTTTGTACAAAATACATAAAAGGTAATTTGTTAGTGAACTGTGTTCATTTGCATACTTTCTATTTTAGTATTTCTTTTTTTTTTTTCACATAAAATTATACAAAATGTGCATAATATTCATATTAACAATGTTTTGCTTTTTTGTTTTAGTACAATCGTCTGATAAATGACATGTTAGCTGTTTATAACAGTGCTTCTATTTGTGCTTTCGATGAACCACTGAAATGCGGGCTCAGATTAGACCCAGGTATTTTTGTAAATAATATTTAGGTATACTTCTACGGGATATATTCATAACAACCATTCTAACTCACTCATATAATGACTTTGTTAATTACTTATGTAAATCAAATATAATTTGTTAATTTAGATTTAAACATTATAATGTCTCGAAGCCGAGATTGGAATGAACTCCAACACACTTGGATAGAGTGGAGAAGGAGAACAGGACAAAAAGTCAGAGATATGTTCGAGCAATTAGTAGATGTCAGTAATCAAGCAGCATTATTAAATAGTACGTATATTATGTTTTTATATTGATATATTTTTTTTTTTTACGATTTATTCTTCATTAAAATATATAATGTGTATATTATTTTCTTTTATGATTATAAGACGCATCTGATGCATCTGAAATGTGGAAGTTCCCATATGAATCGCCATCACTAAGATTCGAATTGGAAGATGCTTGGGAACAAATCAAACCTTTATACGAACAACTCCACGCCTACGTTAGAAAGAAGTTACGCGATCTCTATGGACCCGAGAGAATAAGTCGAGAAGCACCATTACCAGCTCATATCTTAGGTTGTAAATTTATATTAATACCAAATCTTTAATTAGTTTTAATATAATTTAATTCGTTATATTATGGATTTTATAGGAAATATGTGGGGTCAGTCGTGGGAAAATATTTTGGACTTGACCATACCGTATCCAGGAAAAAATTATTTAGATGTTACGCCACAAATGATTAAACAGGTATACATAATATTGTTAAATAATAACAAAAAAAAAAAAAATGTTATCAAACAAAATATCAATAGAATTCTTTTTTTTTCTACAGGGGTATACGCCAGCCGCTATGTTTAGGGTAGCAGAAGAATTTTTCATATCGTTAAATATGAGTTCAATGCCTCAATCGTTTTGGTCCGATTCAGTAGTTGAAGAACTTCCCGGTCAACCAATAATTTGTCAACCTTCTGCTTGGGATTTTTGCAATAGACAAGACTTTAGGTATCTATCGATTGAATGAATTGTTAAGTCGTTTAAGGTATTTCAAATAAGAAGTTTAGAACACAAGAGGTATAAGTGACATTCTATTAATTTCGAGAAAATCTAATTTAAAGTTATTTGTATTTAATACAATTATTATAGTATATTGTCATATTACCACTGTTCTTGTGTTCGATTGATAAAAGCAATTTTTAAACACTTGGCTGTATAAATACATAAGTGTATTAACAATTGTTGTGGACCCTTGTACCTATTTACTTCTAACATTTTACGACATTTTCGTTTGAAGCTATTTTAGTGAAATCTAGTATTTGTTACTAGATCGCAGCACATGTTCAATAATTTCTTTATATTTCTTTACCATACAATAAAATGGAATATTTTTAGTTCAGCCGTGCTCTTAACTCGGATTTTTTAGAATTTCACTTATACTCCTTGTGTTCTAAGTGCCTCAAATTTGTTAAAGAAATGTCAAATCAGAAAGTTTAATAACATACTATACAACAAACGCATTATAATTTTCAGAAATATAACATAATTATATTAAATATGGATTTAACTGTCACGTATTACTTTATTGGCATTTTAGTTATTACAATAATTATAATATTTACTTCAATTTTAAATTATACACACTGAAGTGACATTTAAGTTAACATATATTATGCAATATTATTCTTATTTATTAAAGTGTACTTTATCAATGATATTATTGGGGTTAATATGTTAAATGTTTTTTTTTTTAGAATTAAGATGTGTACACAAGTTAATATGAAAGATTTCATCACCGTTCACCATGAAATGGCACATGTACAGTATTTTTTAAATTACAAAAAACAACCAAAGGTGTATCGTGATGGTGCTAATCCAGGTATTTATTTAGATAATTGGTTTTTTTTTTATGATTTAGTATTTTCATATAATGTACTTTGATTTTTAAAGGATTTCATGAGGCTTTAAGCGAAGCGATATCACTCTCTGTGTCGACACCAAAACATTTGCAAACGCTGGGATTAATATTAAACTCTGTTGACGATATTCCACATAACATTAATTATTTGTTTGGATTGGCTATGGATAAGCTTACATTTTTACCTTTCAGCTTGGCTCTTGACTTGTGGCGATGGGATATATTCTCAGGAACCACACACAAGGAAAGATATAATTGCCATTGGTGGGATTTACGGTAAATTGAATTTAAGATATTTACCAAATTATCAAAATTTTGTTGACTTTACATTTGGCAATATTAAAATATTATTAATGTTAGATTTGAATACCTATTATACAATTAAAAACAAATAGATGGATAGTAAAAACAAATATTTCTTGATGGGTACCTATTCAATAAATTTAGATAGGTGTCTACTATACATAAAGAAAATATTCAAACATTTAAGTTTTACAATTCTTAAAATAAGTTATTTTTGCAATTAAAAAAAAAATGTATGGTTTAAGTTATAGTATAACTAATAATTAAAGTTTGTATAGCTTCACATACAAAATTATGATGAACGTTGATATATTCTTTAATATCTTATATTTTCAAGTGAATGTTTATATTTTAATTACCGAGTGGAGCGAGGAATGTATTGGTTTTACAATGGTGTTTATTTTTTTATTTTTTTTTTCTGTGGACAACTATTCTATCAGCAATTTCGTTTCAATTTTTTAATATAGCGCTTTCTCTGAAAGGAAATCTGATTAGAGTGGTACTTTAAGGAAGTTATTTTTTTGATTTTCCGTTTTCATAATAAATGGCTAAAACCGGAAAGAAACATTGGAAAAAATGTAGGAAAAACGGGAAAATAGATACAATATTAAATAAATATTATTAAAAAAAATGCATATGTAAGTAATTATCTTACCATAATATGATATATATATATTGTTGATAAAGCAACGCTTAAAATCGTTTTTCGTTATCAATGGTTAATCGTTGCTTACAGATTACATTAAATATTCCCTCTACCTTCCTAAATCCTCATGGATGGCGCACCCGTTGTACGAAGTATGTCCGTATCTTTTTTTCTTATTATTTTAACAAGAATACTATTTCAAATATAATAAAGTAATATCATTTTTAATGTAAGCATTTTTTTTTAACCATTACTTTTTCTCCTAAAATTCTCTTCTGTAACAATAATCTAATACCTATGGGTACCTATATACCAATATGGTTTTTATTAATTATGTTCGTTATTGTTCGTTAAAAAATCGATGAATAAATTAAAGCTGAGAAGTGAAAGTTTAATAATATTGACAATTAAAAATTAATTTTGTAGAAAATACATTTGCAAAAAAAAAAAAAACAACCAATATTTATTTCACAAATCACAACGAATAATATACGTATGCATACATAAGTAGATACTTATATATTACCTATAATTCGATTTCTCTTGTGATGAACTGATTATATTGTTTAAATAATAATAAATAATTTCGTAAAGTCAAATACTTAATATTCTATTACATATTTGTATATTAAACTGTAAAATATCGTAAATCATTACCAATTATCAATACAAACAATATTATGCAGGTATTATCTTTCATCTAGTTATTTAATATTTACGGTTATGACAATATGAACATTTGTGTTGGTATAGTGTAAATTGTATATATGTTAGAAAATAATACGATCATTTTAAAACAAAACAAAACGTTCCATAAATTAAAAATGAACTATTGTTATGTATAATATGATATTATCATCGTTATTAGGTACGTTACCCAAAGAATGAAATAAATTCAATTATATTTTTAAAAACGTAAGACCATTGGTTTTATAAAATTTGCGCATTTTAGACACGTTTTAGTTTTACGTACCGTCTATAATTTGGTTACCTATACGCATATACCCAGGTGGTTTTAATTTTTTAAAAAAATATACATTTTTATTGTTTTAATGTTTTAACAAATATTCTATCAGACAATTAATTTTTTTATTATTATTGTTATTATGTAGAGAACGAATCGGCGGAGTGAAACCTCCAGTGCTCAGATCCGAAACCGACTTCGATCCAGGATCAAAGTACCACGTGCCCGCTAATATTCCCTACATTGGGTAAGTACCTATAATTTATTTTAGTCGTTCACACACTTGTGAATCGGTATTATTATCTATATTTTCTGTAGGTAGGTATACGTAGTCGTTTTTTGTTCACGCCGCATAGTTTCTCCTACAGCGACGACGTTATTATTACAATAATGCCGTCGCTCAATAGGATAATTTCATAACGATAACAATAATAAATAGAACATAATAGTCGCAGTAGAATATCAAATATTTAATGGAACTGGTGTATTTTTGTCAACATATCCGATACGATTTCGTCGGTATGCCCAGTTACTGGTCATATTAAACGCATTCTAGGCGGGGAAGGGAGTGAGCGTCAAACAAACCGAAAAATGGTTTCGGTTTCTTCTTCTTTAATGCGATGGTATGTAACGTCGTCGTCGTCGCTATTACAATAAAATATGTACATGCGATACCGAACGGGAAACGAAAGCGGAATTCATTTTAGTTTTCAAATATTTTGTAACAACCGAAATAATCAGTAATTACTTTTGCGTTTTCCGTGATCTGGTATTGCGTGTGCGGATTGGCAAATAAAATATAATAATAATATATCAAATTCGTTTTTCACTGCGAAATGGAACCGCGAATGACATCCAATGAATCGACATTACCTAAATAGGTACCGTATGTAAATAGGTACCTTTACAATCAATTTTTCTTCTTTTTTGTATCGTATTATTATTAGTGATTGTTATTGGTAACGCAAATTAAATTTAATGCCATACCCAGGTCTTTCCGGAAAACATATATTTCAAATAAAACATTCTTATAATCTACATTAAATATTTTGATAGCTAAACGTTAAAGATAGAGTCAACAAGGTATACAAATATCGAGACTTTAAAAACTAGAAAAAAAAAAAAAAAACATAAGCAAACTATAATTAATAGGTATAATCTAATACTAACGACTAAAATATTATATTGACATATTATTCGGATATTACGGTAGATAACAACGTGTACAACAATTCAATAATATAATAACAGACAGTAACATTAAGTATAAGTACCTAATAGTATATTATTATTATGATAAATCTAAATGCTTATTTGTGCCGAGGAGCACAATGAGCTTAATAAAATGGCAGCAAATCACTTACTATCAATAATTTGGTAAATGTTTAAAACGATCATCCGTGGGCTCCGTAATCTTCACTACCGCCGTAAGCATCTGGTGTTCCTTGGTCTTGGCCATTGAACGATGTGAATCCGTGTTCGCCATTATTTACTGCAAACGCTGCGCCGTATCCAGTTGTGTCTCCCGAGCTCTCTTGAATGTTTCCTCCCTGTCGGTATAAATCGCTGTGTTTCATTACTGTGTTGCCGTAATCGTGGGCGGGTGCGTGCACCGGTATATGAACAGGAACTTTGACTTCCACGGGATAAGGTACAGGTACCTTTACCTGCACTTTCACCGGTACCTTGACCGGATACGGTACGGGCCTGTCCACGTGCACCGGATACGGTTTGGGAACATGCACCGGATAGGGTCTGTCCACCGGCACTTTGACCGGATATGGTATTTTCCTTTCCACTGGATAGGGAATGGGTTTTTCTACCGGTATGTGCACGTGAACGGGACGGTCTATAGGTATTTTCACCGGATATGGGACTGGATGGTCAACAGCTACGGGCACTTTTTTCTCAATGTAAACCGGATATGGTTTCGGTATGTGTACCGCCACTGGTCGATCTACATGTACTTTTACCGGAAACGGTACATGTTTTTCTACCGTTACGGGATACGGTTGGGGCACGTGCACTTTTACTGGGTAAGGTACTTGTTTTTCAATGTGCACTGGATATGGTTTATGAACTGGATACGGCACAGGCTTTTCATACGGCACTCGGACGGGGTAAAGAACTTTTTTTTCTACATGAACTGGATACGGCACCGGTACTTCTTTTGTTACATAGACTGTCTTAACATGTCCTCCATAACCATAGCCACCTCCACCATGGCCACCTCCTCCGTGGCCACCTCCTCCATGGCCACCTCCTCCGTAGCCACTTCCACCATGTCCACCACCTCCGTGGCCGCTACCACCATATCCGCCTCCTTCATGGCCACCATCTCCGTGGCCACCACCTCCATGGCCGCCCCCCCCATATCCGCCACCTCCGTGATCGCTCCCATAATCACCTCCTCCATGTGTATCTCCAAAGCCACCGCCTCCATGAGTATCTCCAAAACCACCTCCATGGGTGTCTCCAAAACCACCTCCTCCATAACCACCAAAATCGCTTCCTCCATGACCACCACCATCATAACCACCTCCACCATGACCACCTCCACCATGGCCACCTCCACCATGGCCACCTCCACCATGGCCACCACCACCATGGCCACCTCCACCATGTCCACTTCCGCCATGACCACCTCCACCATGACCACTTCCACCGTGGCCACCTCCACCATGTCCACCTCCGCCATGGCCACCTCCGCCATAACCTCCTCCACCATGTCCACCTCCTCCATGACCTCCATTAGCATGACCTCCGCTAGCATGACCACCACCTCCGTGATCACCTTCTATGTGACCGCGTCCAAAATCACTTGCTCCATGATCGGTTCCTCCAAAGTTACCAATTCCACCATAACCAGCATTGCCTCCTCCGAAGCCACCATTGTTAGTCGTCCCATGAGAATCGACATTTCCTCCACCATCTCTGTAATCACTACCGGCTTCGTAGCCTTGAAATACTTGCTGTGAACCTACAAAGTTATGATGCCCACCGCCATCGTTGCTGGCTTGAATGCCGTAACTTCCTCTTCCAGAAGCATCATTTTTCCCTTCGTTATTAAAAAAACTGGCTATCCAACCATGAGCATTGTCATTTCTTCCTCCTATTGATCCCTGATCTTCCGATCCAGTGTTAGATACGTGTGTGTTTCCATTGTTGCTCTGAGCACCTCCGTCAAAGAAGAAATTATTAAAACCGTTACCACTGTTGTGGTTTTCAATGTTTGCTGATGATTGTTCGCTATCTCCTCCACTTCCATCCCGACCGTTACTGCTTCCAAATGAAAGTGACGAAAAATCTAAATTTTCTGGTGATGAGTGTGAATTGGTTCCACCTCTGGCATATCCTAAGTCTAATATATTATTTAAACCTCGTTTCTCTGGTTTTTTTGATTCAGTAGACTCGTCTCCACTATCGATTTGTTTTTTAGTAGACGACTTTTTGTGTTCAGCTAACGCATGTGTCAATAATAATGTTAAAAATAGCCATTTTTGTTTCTGTAAACGAAAAGCACAGATCTATTGAATTATTTTTATATTTTTATGAAAATATTATTTTCAAAATGGATCTCTGTTTTTGACAATCCATAGAAATTTAAACTAGGCACAATAATATATATATACTTATATAAAATATTATATATCTACCAATTTCACGCGTACCATCAGTAAAAAATACATAACTGTAAAATAATTAATAACAAATAGACTTCGCGTGCAACCGCAAACAGCACGGTGAAATGCAATTTAATATGTTTGTGGAACGAATAGATTATTACTTATACCAATTTTTATTTTTATATTTTTATTTTAATATGTTGAGCAGAACATAATAGTGTTTTGATTTTTTAAAATCTCAATAATAAGTATGAATGTATAATTTTTATTTATATGCTATTTAAAAAAAAAAAAAAATATACATATGTATCATATGTAATACATACATTATAATTTACGGTGATACCAGTATTTTAATTATCGCTGATTTAACAGTGGACTAGTTACATAATTATAGTTATAATATATTTTGATCTATAGTTTTATATTTTTGGCGGTGTTGATATATTTATAACTGTTTTAAATATTGCGTTAAATATACATTAATATGAAGTTATTAAAATATAATAACTAATGAGCTTTTTCAAATAATTTTAATAATAGAGTACTACACCTAAAAATATATTTAATCGGTGACTGTGTATTTCGTAATATTATATAGGTTTAAATTTTTGAAAATAATAGTTTAATTCCGTATATTTAGTTCTTAAAAATATAATATTATTAAATTACTAATCGATTATCTAAATTGGTGTTTGACATGAACATAATTTCAATAAAATCGCTTTTATTATTTTCAGTTCCATATTAGGTACTAATTTATTGCAATTGAAATTTAACTTCGTTTTATAAAAATGAAATAATATATCGTCCGACGTTTTCATAAAACAGTTAAATTTATTTTACAATATTTGTGGTTTTTGGGAGAGGGTTTTTTTTTTATATTTATTTACTATAAATATTTATTTTTTTTATATTTACTTTATACATCGTTTTTAAATAATTTTTATAATGAAAACAATAATTTACTAGCACCTTACTGAAATACTGAAATTACTAAATTTCTACGTTGGAATCTATAAAAAAATACATATTATTATATTAAGGAGTTGGTGGTTATCTATTTTTATACTTTTTAAATCAATAAGCGGCCGGAAGTTGGACATATTTCTCAATGTCCGATTTTTAATTTTTAAAGTATGTATGCATTTTTTTGATACATTTTCTTCGATATTTAGGATGTATTTTAAAGACTTCTAAAATTAAGATAATATTTTTTTAAAATTCCGTGAAATCATCATTACATTTGTATTTATTTTGGACTCACCTCATTTTAATTGATGAAGCGTTTTATTATATTATTAGAATATGTGTCAACAAATTCATATGTTTTATAAAAATTTAATGCGTTCATTGGTTAGTATGTTAAATTTTCCACCACCTATTAGTGTAAAACGTAATATTCGTTCAAAAAATCGTCCGTACCCTCTCTCCTGAAATAAGTATCGGGCTCTAGATAAGTGGAAAAGTTTTAACATTAAGGTGGCCATTAAAAGGAAAAAATTAATTTTTCAAATTTTACATAATTGGTTAGGTAAACTTGAAAAATTTGGTAAAGCCAATGGCTATTTTTTCAGACTTTTCGTAGTGCACATATTTGAGTTTACGTGACGTAGACGGACATTTAAAATTGCAATACCAAAATATATGTTAAATATCTCGTCATCTATTTATGGAATACTTAATGTAGGCTGCTATTCAAAAATTATCAAAAATAATAGTTCATTCGCGAAAATAAGAATTACAAAAAATAACGATGATGTAATATTTTAGAGCTTTATGTTTTATAAATTTAAAAAAAAAAAAATCGCTTAAAAAGTAAATACTTTCCAAGATAATTAGTATCTTATCGAGAATTGATTACATTGTAAATATTAAAATGAAAAAATATTTTCTTATACCTGTGGAACCTCAGAGCTCGTTTATAATAAATAAGAAGGTGGTAGGTGCAAATTTTAATTTTTTGTAGTGCACATTTAAGATTTTGTTGGGCACAGTGTTCCATAGAGCATATAAAAATAGCTACTGTGATAAACCACTTTCAACACCCTTAAAATTAATAGTATGTTTTAGAAAATATTATAGAAACTATGTTTTTAAAAGTATATTATTATTTCAATTTTACGGAGCAATACTTAACTGTTAGGTAGAATATTTGTTGAACATTTTATACGATATCGTTTACATTATTCACCCTTGATAATGTTAAATGATATGAAAAATGAAAATGAATAATATGGATTCGTGATTATTTTAAAACAAAATACTAATCTTTAAACTAATTGCCAAAGTATTTATGTTTAGTAATTTTTGGGATTTTTATAAAACTAAAAAAATATATACAAAATACGTAAACAATTTATATTATAATATTTGTTTTTGAATTAAATGGAAGTTTTATTTTTATAGAACTATTTAAGAACTAATTGATTTCTTTGCATCTTATTCAATTGTAAAAAAGTAAAAAACATATGTATCTAAAAAAAAATTCTAGATATTATTCTTTCCTCAATTTTTCTTTTAATAATTGATTTTTTTTTTAAATTTGAAATTCAATTTATCTTTTATATAAGTTGACTATTTTTCAGATCGATAATTTAAATTAATTTAAATTTACGTATTTGATTGTCTAGTAGATTCAGTCGTCATATAAATTGTATTTATTTAAGATGAAATATTTAAAATATGTATAGTTTAATTTTTTAGGTTTATGAAAACATTTGGTAATAATTTCAATTTTAACTTTTTAAGTCTGACATTTTAATTTTAATATTTATACAATTTTATATGGTTTTCTAATATAAATAACATTCATTAGATAATGAATTAAATGTTTATAAAATAAATCATTTTTGTTTAAAAATCGATATTAAAATAACTGCGTTATAATATTGTATAGATAAAACATAATAAAGAAAATATTTATTTGGTAAGAACTTACTTCCATTGAGTGACCGAATATTCACGTTGGTTTTTGTAACAAATTATGATTTGAATGAAAAAAAATATTTTAACACACGATATTTTTTTCAAGTTAGATTGTAAAACAACATTATCAAAAAATAAAATAAAATATCTATGGTTAACACGAACCGAAAATATCTACGACGAATTTACTGTCCACGAACGTCTAATTATGACTAATGCACATTCAGTCTATGTTATATTTTATACTGTTTTTCTTAATATATCAAAAAATGTTGTTCAAAAATACCCCTCCACATTATGGTAGTAACTAGTCGATACATAGCCGTGTCACAGTCTTCCGGTGGTATTGGCTAGTAACAAGAAGACTATTTTCCTCTCTCCGTAGACTGTTTCATTATTATACGCTCTACCCATTTTATTTTTTCCTACCTATTGTATAATGGCGTCTGTATAATATGTATGAAATAAAATTATTTAATGCTCATCATTTTATTTTTATTTCTCATTTTTAAAATGAATACTTAATTTCTAATATTGTGGTATAAACTATTGATTAACAAATAATATTTTTGAAAAAACAATTATACAAATATGTATCTATTAATCAGAAGTTTGTTTTAAAAAAAAAAGTTGAAAGTACATTGCAGTTAAATCTACATTTTGAAAAATCTATTTCTTAACAACATTGGATTCTTCAGTTTTTGTCTCTACGGATTCTTCAGCTTTAACTGAGCTTGAACCTCCAATAGCGACTGCTTCTTGGCTGCTTGATTCAAAACCAGCAGATTTCAATAAAGCTGAAGCGTCAGCAGATGAGCCAGCAGAGAAAGAACTGAATGGGGCTGGGGTTGAAGATCCGAAGAACGATTGATCGAAGTTGAATGGGGCTGCTGATGAACTAACAAAACCGTCTTGGGCGAAGTTTGAACCGAAGAATTCAGCTGGGCTTCCAGTTGAGCTGAATCCGCTTACAGGGCTAGCAGTGGAACTGAATACACTTGGCGCTGGGGTGGAGCTGTAGAATGCACTGCCAGAAGCATCGGAGAATCCAGATGCACCAGCGAGTCCAGATGCACCGACGAATTCAGATGAGCTGGCAAGTCCAGACGCACCAGCAAGTCCAGATGCACTAGAAAGTCCAGATGCACCAGCAAGTCCAGATGCACCGTATGATTTCACGTTTTGGTTGTTAAAGAACACAGCGTTTGAAGGATTGCTGTAGTATGCACTTGAGGCACCATCGAAATATTGGCCTCCGAATGCTTTGTAACCGTTAAGACCAGCAAAACCGTTAGCGGATCCATATCCGAAAGCAGCAGGAGATCCTTGGTAGTAATGGACAGTAGCGAAACGTTGAGTTGGGGTTGCGACTGGTACTGGGACCTTAACTTCGTACGGTACTTGAACTGGGTATGGGACCTTCTTTTCAACTGGGTATGGCACTGGTCTATCTACAGTTACTGGAACCTTCACTTCAACGGGAACTGGAACTTTGACTGGGACTTCGTATTTAACTGGGTACGGAACACGTTTTTCAACTGCGTATGGTACCAATTTTTCTACTGGGTATGGCACGGCTTTCTCCACTGGGTACGGGACTCGTTTTTCTACGGTAACTGGGTATGGCACTGGTTTTTCCACAGGGTAAGGTCTGTCAACATTCACTCTTACTGGGTATGGTACTGGCTTTTCTACTGCGTATGGCACTGGTTTCTCTACTGGAACATGAACTGGGTATGGCCTATCGACTGGAACTTTAACTTCATATGGTACAGGCTTTTCAACTGGGTATGGCACTCTCTTTTCAATTTCGACTGGGTATGGTTGAGGAACGTTAATTGGACGATCAACATTGACTTTGACAGCGTATGGTACATGCTTTTCTACTGTAACCGGGTATGGGTGTGGTACACGGACTAAGACTGGGTACGGCACTCTCTTTTCGACCTGAACGTAGTACGGGACTGGAACTTCCTTAGTGATGGTAATTTCATGGTGAGGTGCAGGGGCATTTTGGACGGCTGGTACTGCAATTGCGTCTTGACTGACTGAATCAGATTTGGTGATTACTCCCTGTGCAAAAGACGGAGCGTAAGCTCCAGAGTAGTATGAACCGTATGCTGTAGAATAAGCTGGTGATCTGTTCAGAAGGACTGGTTCTGGAGTAGATGAAACAACGGGTGAAGATCCGGCCAATAAAGCGGAAGCTGGGGTGGAAGAGAAGGCAAAACTTGCGTCGGATACAGCAGCGTCAGATACAAATGGTGCTGGAGTAGAGGATCCAATTAAAGCTTCTGGGGTAGAAGAAGCAAAAGATCCATCTAAAAGCGGAGCTGGAGTAGAAGATCCAACGAATGATGCTCCATCAAACGACTGGCCTGCGAAACCACTGCCGAAAGCATTCGATGAAAACGAGTTACCGAATGCAAATGGAGCGGGTGTAGAACTGTAAGAAACAGCTGATTTGTATGGGAAACCTGCAGCTGACGAGAACGAGCCGCTACCGAAGGCGAATGGAGCGGGTGTGGAGCTGGAAAAGCTAGATTTAAATGGAGCAGCAGTTGTTGAGAACGAACTATCGAACGCAAATGGTGCTGGAGTAGATGGACCAAAAGACTTAGCGCCGAATGAGAAAGAAGGGAAACTAGTCTTATCAAAAGCAGATCCAAATCCACTGAAGGCTGCTTTCGCCTTAATCTCAAGTTTTTCAGTTGATTTTTCTTCCGCGAACGCGGTGGACACAACTAGGAGTCCTAGGCAGATAACCTGAAACTGAAAAAATACATACAATTTATAATAATTCCAATCAAATACATTTAGTCATCATTAATAAACAAATTGCAATTTGATTAAATAACAATTATTTTGATATGAAAAAAAAAAGATTAAATTTATCAAACAACACGTTTATGTTTCGATGTACTGCAGGTCTAAATGATTTACGTCAGTTTTCTACTACTATACATAACCAAATAACTATTCCAATTAATGATGAAAAACTGAAAAACTGATGAAAATTAATGATATTAATCCTCGCGTATAAAAAATAATGGATAACTAAATATATTTAAAATTAATAATTAATATATTTAGTATATATTTAAGACAAAAATTCGAGTAACTAAAATTATGGAGTATTAAATAACATTATGATTTCAGACATTCGGCAAATTGTATTTTTTATGTATAGCTTTAAAGAAATTTAAATAGTTACGTTGAGTGTAAACAATTTTGTTAAATAATAATCTATTAGTCGTTTAATTTTAAATGAAAAGTGTAGCAAAATAACTTTTGGAATTCAATTAGTAGAATATTCCAGGGGTAATATAATTTGTAATAAAAAATGAGTATTATTTTTTTTAAAGAAAACTATTTAGTTTTGACATAATATAGCGGTTAAAATTATATGATTACGAATAAAGAATACATTTTTTTGAATTGATTTTCATTTTATTTTTTCTTTGCACGTTTGTCGTTTTAAATGCCATTTATTGCGTAAAAAATGTAATAAATGTTAGTTTATAGTATACTTAAGTTGTATTAACATTAATTCAATAGGTACTTTGAAAAAAAGGTTTTGAAATTAATAAACTTATCTGATATAATAATATAATGGTATTTAATGGTTACTATGTTTAGTTAAAAAAAGAATAACTGAGATTGCATTTAAAAAAAAAAAAAAAAAATCTATTATACTTTTAGGCAAAATTATTTTCGGTACCTACGTTTACAAAATTCAACAAATTTATTAACTGTGTAGTGTTAATGAAAGCATTTTTTTTTCACATCACAAGAAAAACAAATCATTTCAAAGTAATTTATAAAATATTATTAGATTATTTAAAATGTGATATTTAAAATTGTATTTACGAAGAATGTTTTTTTTTTCTTTTAAATTTAATACGTACTCTAAAAAGATTCAATAGGAATTATTAAATTATATCGACGAGTGTTTTTCGTGTGTATACACTATTCGTATACTGAATACGATAATATAATATAATAAAATTAAATTAAATCTTACCATAGCACGAGGAGCCATGATGCCTTGTTTGTTCTGTCTTGTGTTCAGTCCACTGAGACTGATTGACTGGATACCTTGTTGAACGTGAGCCTTTACTATATATATCCGCGCTTCTTCTTGGACGGTCTCCAGAAAAAAATTATTGTCAAAAACCAGTAATCCGGGATGGGAGAATTTTGTTCGGCCACTTTACTATTGGCGAGCTTCTCCCACCACCAATAAATTGTTTATATTCGTTTTTTTTTTCGATCTGTTTTTTTTTTTTGCGTGTATGTATTATTCTATTCTATTTTTTTTTTCTTTTGCTCGTCTTACGTCTAAACCGGTTGTTCACGCTAAGTCAAGGGTGCACATCTACGGTCGGACTCAGAAGGATCGGATAGTGGCCTCGTCGACCTTCAAAACAGCAACCTAACCACATATCCCCTTTCACCCGTCGTCGGGTAAACGTATTCGCTCGTATAGATTGTTTTGTATTTACTCCCCTCGTTGTATTATTGTGTATAGACTTGGGCATCGTCGTCGTAGTCGTAGTCATTTTATCGTATCGCCAAACAGAGTATTATTATTTTGAATAAAAAAAAACACTATTCGTTTTCTTTTTTTATATTATTGTATAGCTCTACCTATAGAAGTCAAAAATGATTAAAGTATAATAGCATGTGAGTGTTTTATATTTTTTGTTTAAAAATGCGTACATACTTATTATATTATTAACTGAGTTTTAAATTTAATGGCAATAAACACGTTGATATAATTGTTTGGTACTATTATACGTACCTAAGTTTGATATTTTTCCAATAAAATGTGATTTGATTCATTCGTATATAATTCGGAAACTTTAATTTAGATTTCTAACGAAGTGCATATTGCCTACAGTTTTTTTTCCATCGTATCATTTGTTAATTTGTAAAACGAATGTCTTCTAACATTTTAATTTTTGTTTTGCGTAAAAAAAACCGTAAAAAAAGGTCAGCTAGAAAGAATTTTATTTCATGTGAAGATAAAGGCGAAACTGTAATTAAATGTTGCATGTTTGCATATTTAGGATTTTTTTGATTTTTTGAGATATTTTTAGAATTTTTTTGTATGTTATTATTTATTTGGGAGTAATTTTTGCAAAATTTATTAAAAACAACAAAATGATAATCATAAAATATTAAACAATTTATTTTTAGTGTTTTAAGAAGAAATATCAAATCAATTCTATTTTTAAATCAAATAAATTCATCAATCAATTTATATGATGTACTATAATAATGTACTTAATTAAAACAATAAAATGTAAAAGTAGAAGTTCCGTTTAGACAAAAAGGTTATTTTTATTTATTCGGTCATGGTGGGGCATGTTATTAAAATTAGGTAGGTAACTGTTTTTCCATTTTAGATATTTTAATATTTATTTAACATTTTTTAATTAAATCGCTGGAAAACAAATTGCAGAACATATTTTAGACGTTTAAGAATATAAATGATTTTTTAGAACTTTTATTTTTGTAATTGTTTTCGTCATGTAAAATGAAAACTTACAACAAAATTCTAATGTTTAACAAAATGATCGATTTTGAACAAATTGTTTAAATGTTGGAACAACTTGTTGACATACGTTATGCTACACATAATACATATGTACCTATATACATTGAATACTTAAAAAATATCGACTTTTAATCAAATATCGTTAAAAAAAATAAATAATCATAATGATTACGTTTAAATAATTTACCATACATTTATAAATAATAATATTGTTTTTTTTTTTAAAACTTAAAAAAATTAGAATTTTCCCTTGTAAAAATAATGCATTTATAAAGGTAATCGCAATAATTATTATAATATCGGATTATTTAAAATTTCAACGAAACACCAAATAAAATAACATTTTATAAGATTCTTCTAGTTGTATTATATGTATAAAATTTCAAAATAATTTTCTACTTGAAATAAACACTCGAATTTTTCTAAAAATTTTTCCGGAGTTAAACATTCTATATATTTTTATTCGTTTAAATTTAATATTGAATACATTGATAAAATACAAGTTTTGAAATAGGTACATACATATGGAATAATTTTTTATACTTTACTTATAACCGTCAAATATTTGAATAGCGATATAATAGAACCTGATATTTTGTGTATACAAATATGGTGAATTCAGTTTCACAAATTACCAATTGCTACGATATTTTTTTTTTATGTTTTTGAACTTGAATCAGAAGTGTACCCTTTAGTAAAAAACATTAATGCACCAAATATAATATAAATACTTGTATTTTTTTGATATAATTATATAGGATTGCGTTCGAGGTAATCTATATATAATTATACACTAATAACTGACAATAATAAATAGCACAATAATTCGAACGTTAAAGAATAGTAGATTCATAACAACTCATATTTTAAAATATGATTCACTTATCTGGTGTCTATATTCTAAAATTGACATTGATCTTGTTGAACGTGTCCAGAATCGTTTTCTCAGATTCGCAGCTTGCAAATCAAGCATACCTATTAACAATCATGATTATTCACAAATTAGATCCTATACTAATATCCAAATGTTAGCTCTTAGGCGTGAACTGGCTGACATAAATTTTTTCTTCAAGCTAATTAATGGAATCATAGATAGTCTGGACCAATTAAGCTGTATCCCGTTTAATATTCCCTTTAATAATAACCGCTCATTTTCCTCATAATATGTACCTACGTTCAGCACAAATTATTTGAAATATCTCCCTATTCCTAAGACCTCATACAACAAACTTCCGCTATCTGCTGATTATTTTCTTTTCATTATTAAATGAATTGTTAAATACCTGCATAAATGTTGATATATAATTCTGAGAATACCAGGTTAATTTTAATTTTTACTCTAGAGTATATTTACCGTGTTTTTTGTTTATTGTATTTAAAGTCTTACTGTACTATTGAGCTCACGTCCGTTTCATTCACTGAATAAATTATTTTCATTATTATTACGTAATTCCAAAAACAAAGAATTTCAGTGGTAAAGAGTATACACGCATCGATTCGATGGTTCGTTCGGTTAATAATAATATTATAATTAACGCTGTACCCGTGTGGGAAAATTGTCGATTTAAGGTTTTAAGGTGAGGAAAATATTTAGGCAAATTTATATTTGCGAGAATAAAATACAAATAAATATAATTGTATTGTGCTAGTAATCGTTTGTGTATTGCAGATATATTGTATTATATCGGTGGAATTTCTGTGTTTCTAAATAAGTTTTCTGTCCAAATTCCAAGTCTTTATGAACATTTCGAACTGAATTACAAGTAAAAAACAAAATTGAAAATAAAAAGCATTATTTTCGTAAATTTTCTCGTTTTTTTCAATTATTTTTAAAACTACTTAAAAATCGAAAAATGGACTCCTCCACTAAAAAGTGCCAATCCAAGAAAATTTCCTTTCAGTAAAAAAAGGTGCTACACTTGACAGTCGGGGCGAGATTTCTGGTGAAATTTGTGTACATAGTATTAAAAGAAAATAAATAAATCGAAATCAAAATCATTGTAAAACCAATAAATTCTTCGCTTCTGAATCTAAAACAATAAATACTACAGCAACAAACATAGATTCTAATAGTACCTAGTACAAGTAGTATTTCATTCAGGTATACAACATATGTATATCAGTATGCTATTACTGTACAACTTTGTTATATATTCGTATACCTATACAACAAATATAAATTAGTATACGAAGCTAGCTGTTTAATATTTTACTGATAAAACATTGTTTAACAAATGACAACATTGGAAAATCCAATCGTGTTTGATTCGTTGTTATTTGAAGTTTTAACTACAGTTATTTTTGAGAAACAACGTTCATAACTGTAACTTGTAACATATATTGTGATAAATAGCTGGGAACTTTTCAGTAAATTTAGAAAAAATAGCGATCTTTTTAAAATTATGTACCTAGTCAATGTGATAATTGAATTATTTAGAGCGAAGTAAACCTATTATTTAGAATACCTGGAATATTATTTAATAATTTGATTTCTGAGCCCTAAACAACTTCACATATAACAAATTGTTCTTTTAAAAATTTGTTCAAAATATTTTCATCTAGTTTCAATTTTACCAGGTTTCCAATTGATTAAAACCCACTCATCATAATGTATTATCATTTGTCACGCTTTAAGGATTACGGATAAAATGAGCATTCGGAAAAACACCATTATTATATTCCGATAAAATACCACCCGACAAAATAATCATCGTATCACACTATATTTGCGTACGAAAATCCTACAAAAACGAATCGTCAACAAGCCACTAAATTGTAATTAAGGTGAAACACAGGCTGCATCTGTAAAACCACATATGGAGGGTATATATTATGTGTAATTAGTATAGTCACAAGATATGCCACGGAATATAATCGTACATATTATATTTCCGTTTTAATATTAAGGTTTTTAATACATTTATGTTTAAATTACCTAATATATTAAAAATTGTCTAAAATGTATATTGATGAAAATACTTTTCTAAAATTTATTTTTAAAACTCTTAAAATCCCTTTACCCACACCAATGATTCAAGTAAAAATTTATTTAGCCTTCCCTCTTCAATACGAAATCCTGGTTGCGCCAGTGGCTGGTGGTAACGATATATTAAAAGACATCAATACATAATTTATTTTCTTTGCCTGTCTCGCGCGTGATATTGTGATATGTAGTAGTGATTTATAGTAATAAATACATTTGGATTTTAAATCCTATAAAGAAGAATATTTACTATGCCTCGGTTAAATGATTTTATTGATATTTATATTTCTTACTATAGGTCATTAACGGTTAAAATTGAGAGAAATAATCAACCTAAATTAAAACACGTTTTTTTTCATGAAGCAAATGAAAATAATAAAAAATAATAATAAACCATTCGGCTAAGACATCGTGAAATATACCATGCTACATAAAATGGTCCCTATACTTTGTCCGAAACTGGCTAAACTCCGCCGGAGTCGCAATCGTTGAAGTGCGGAATGCCTTTGTTGCTACGTAACGTGCGAGACAGAGAGTGAAAACAAATTAGACAAATTCGATGACTTGAATTTATCGGCTGAACTTTACCAAATTATTGTAATCGATTAAAATAATTCAATGAAAAGTAGACACATAGAATTATTTACTTTTTATTTATTACACAAACATATTATAGAAGTATAAATGTATAATGGCCTCATTGAACAAGCTAGTGCCAGGGGCCTAGTTATTTGAATTAATTCGTTTTAGCCGAGTAAATAATATAAGTAAATTCGGTCAACAGAAACGCGGATGATGTTCGCTTTATAATATTGCGTTATTAGGTCCGGTGAATTATTATATTGTTTGATAATCCCATCATATATTCACTATAATAAAATGCATGTTAAGCATAAATTAATATAATGATATTTTATTAAAAAAAAAAAACCGGTTGACTTGCACGTTCGTAGGTGTATTAAATTTATGATATGCAAATTCTACACGCCTCCGTATATAAGTTATACTTTTTTTTTATTTAGTAAATAGTCAAAAAAAAATAATAATAATAATACGTTTATAATTTGTTTGCTGACTTAGGTATAAGGTATTTATAAAACCATATCGTAATAAATGTCACAATTTGTCGTTATTCCATTTCTATACTTAATTTTATTTTAAAATTTTTGATTTTAACCTAAATATAGGTATATAGGCTTTATGTTTAGCATGACATTCTATAGTTGGAGATGACAGTATCGTATTTAGGAATTTGGCATATTGTATAATTGTATAACGCATATAGGCTAAAGCCTATTTTAACACTTAGGCTAAAAAAGAGATTGATTATTAATTTATATATTTTTATGAAAACAGTTTAATCTGCCTAAGTATCCTTTTAAAGAGGTTTTCCGTGCCCAATATTATTTAGCGATTGAGCCCAATAGACAATAATTTTGCATACTTTGTCTCCATCACAAATGATAGATGTACATTATATTTACTAAAAATGTATAAATTGGGTCTTTATATATATATATATATTTTTTTTTAAGAGAAGATAGTGGACACGTTGTAGAAATGGCCTGCAAATCTACCTTAAAACTATCATTAAAATAAATATAGAAATGAGTTATTATTAGAACAGATTCATAGGTATTTGTATGCTTTTACTGATTGGTTAAACCTTAAAAAATAAAAATAATAACTAGTTTATACCATAATATGTTTCATGACAGCGGTTCTATAAACAAAATTGTATTTTGCATATCTTTGAATATTTTGGCGTTTT
Organism: Cinara cedri; assembly: GCA_902439185.1. Lineage (NCBI taxonomy): Eukaryota > Metazoa > Arthropoda > Insecta > Hemiptera > Aphididae > Cinara > Cinara cedri. The sequence goes on along the minus strand of CABPRJ010001901.1, from coordinate 1,310,069 downwards.
TAGATTTTCATAAATACTCTTAGTCGTATACCGAAAGGTGGATGGTTTTTAAATTACCTATTTTAAAAAAGAAGGAAGTGCAATGATTTTTTTTTTAATAAAAACTTAAAAGTATTGTTTTTAACTTTTCGAAAGGTTATATTTTTTTTTATTACACACATTGGCGCAATTAGGGGTTCGCTTCTAACACTCAACCAAGTCCCCAAAATCAAGTACTTATCAAGCGCCTATGATTATACATTTTTATTGTTTAAACTTACAGTATTATTATACATTCTTGCATATAAAACAAAATACGCTTGAATATAATTGAACATTAAAATTCTCTTCTTTTTTCCGATGTTATAAAATCAAAATTACACTGTCATCACGTTGACCTTATAAAAATATAAAAACAATGTGTACGCAACAATATATAGGTACTTATACGGTCACAGCAATTACGAATTATTTGTATCATATAATGGTAGTAAATATATTTACCTAAAATATATTGTACTCGTACGATAGATTGTATTTTAATTTTTAATAGATTATTGTTTGTATAATATACATATGTAAGTACAAAAAAAAAAAAAAAAAACGAAAACCTATTATCTTCGCATAGTTCGTTTCATAATTTTTCATTCAATTTATTTTAATGGCCATCATTTCATCATAACACAACATATATTATTGTATTTTAATCATGAGTAAGTATATTGTTACACAATTTCTTAACGCCACTACAGTGTGTTCTGAACTATAATCCGGTCTGTTTTTTTTTTCTCGGCATAATTATCTGTTTTGCAAGATATTTGTATTACAACGGTATAACGGTATAATGCTATCGTATTTTGGATTTTATAAAGCATTAGTTATAATTTATTTTTATTGTTAACTAATATAATATTATAAACCTATGCATTGATAAAGGTACCAAGGATAAGGCTTGCCATATAATATCATATGCACAAAGTATCATATACAGCGTACACGATCACTAGCTTTGCGACAAAACTTCATCATTCAGCGAAAATACTTTAAATATTAGAAAATCGCTCCAAAAGGTGTTACAATGGTTTACAATCACGTAACTGTAATTGACAGTAAAAAAAAAGTTGAGTCTAATTTTCTTTTATAGGCGAATAAAGTTCAAATTCACTGTACGATTTTTTTAAAAACACTAACAATAATAATTGAAATTTAATTATAAAAGTTACGAATTAACATGATATTCAATTTATATTAACAACGGTTTAACCGTAAATTTCGTTCAGAATTGTTTTTCGACTAGTATGTTTTATATTCTTTGTTTTAAAATCCGTTGAGCTGAACGTTTAACTATAATAATATGTTCAAAAAAAGAAAACACTATAAATGCTATAGTTTTATTTAAACCGGTTTTCACCCAATGGGTAATTGTTAAAATTATTCTTTAGTTTGAAATATAATATTTATGAATACATTATTATAATTGAATGTTTAAAAAACCACCACCACGTTTAAATAACTATCAAATAATGATTTAATATTTTAAAAGTTTGTTGCACCCGTTCCAATTTTTTCCCATTTGGAGATTTCCGTTTAGGAATTATAATGGTGTAGTTTTAATTTGACGGTATGGCTTTTGCGTCGTATACTATCTTTGCTTAAGGATCATCGTAAAAAGCCGAATAAAATAGTACGTGGGTCGCGGAATTCTGTAGTTTTTACGACGTTCATTACAATTTGAACTAAGAATGCTTTGAGAAAAAAATTAAATTTTATCATGTACCATTTTATCATTTTACCATATTTGTTTTTTTTTTTTTTTACCTTTAAGTATAACATATAATATGATGAGCCTCGTATTAACATTGTCGAGCATTTTTGCTGGGTCAAAACAATTTTATACAAAAAACTAAAAACAAAAAAAAAAAACGAAAAATTTAAAATAGTTCAAAAATCGCTAGAATGTTTTGTACCACATTTAGAAAGTTTTGATTTTAAACTATTCAATTAATATTTCAGGACTTGACGATTGTTTCTAATACTGAATTACAATTCAGTACAGATTATATCTGTACGCAGTGATGGACCTCTAATAACGAAAAAGGATTCTTAGTAGTTTTTATTAATAGTCGTATTCTTAAACTTGTTGCCAATATAACGCCGAAATCGACAAAAATGATACAAAAAATAATTAGTTTTGTCAATTTATTAAGAAAACTACAAGGAAAATTAAAAAAATGGTCTTCTCAATACACCAACTAGATGAAAAAACACTTTAGAAAAATCCTATCGAGTTTTTGATCGGAGAAAAATTTCTGATACAAAAGTTGTTTACAGATGATGATGAAAACTAATACATTTCTTAATGCGCTTGAATTGAAATCATTTTCTTCTATCTTTACAAATTAGATCGTATAAACGATTTCGTATCGCAGTCGTTTTATTCCTCGACTGTTTTTACACTCGGCAATTATATAGAACATTATACATTGTATAGGTCCTTGTAGAATATCGTTACGTTATAATATAATAATTATAGTTCCGTCCGTTTGACGCAGATTGGTTTTTTTTTTTTTTTTTACTCGCATAGGTTATCAATCGTATAAATAGATCAATAGACAGTTATTAAAAAAAAAAAAAAAAAAAAAAAAAAAAATCAATCAGTGTATCTATAATATCTATTTATTCTAGTATATCCAAGAACAATGCATACATACAATGTATTATATAAAATAAAATCGACAAACGAGTGGAAGGTACGATTATAATGTTTTGACTAAGAGTTTAATGATACGCCTGTATTCGCAAATAAAGTGCAGTTAATTAATAATCGTTGCAGTAAATCGTTGTTACGTTTAGAAAATATATAATAATAAATTACTCAACTGAATATAATATTATATGGGCGCGTAATAATATCGTACATCGAGTTACATAAAATAAATATTTGCGATTAGATATTTTTATAGAAATATGATTGGTATTATTATTATTTCCTATATTATGTGTGCAGCATACAATATGCTGTTTTTACAATACATAATATACATATATACAGAGTATCCTACTATATTTTTCAAGTATTAATAACTTTTTCTAATTTACATTTTTTTTTTTTTTTTCAATCGGGTTTTGTGTCAGGAGGGCACATTTGTAGAGACAAATTTAATTTTTATTTTCATCCTATAATCACTAAAAAGAAAATAACTTTTTTTTTTCACTTTTCAAAATATCCATTTTGTAAAAGATATTATTTTAAATATTTGAATGCATTGATATGCGATCAATAGTTAGTAACAGCCGTTTTAATGTCTTGCTTAAGGGTATTGGAAGCGACGAGTTTCTGTCTTTGTCTTACACACGTGAGATACAGGGATTTAGACGCGTTTTAATTCCTACGTACCGATTGACCTAGTGAAGCGATAAAAATTCTGGAAACAGATTTGAACTTTTCGTGAAGTTTACTTGAGATCAACTTTCCCACTTTTAAAATTTATCTCCTTAAATTCTAAAAAAAAACTATACTAATAAAAGAGTAGTTTAAAAATGGAATATTTTAATTTTTTGAGAAATTAAAATCAAAATAAGTGGGGAAGTCGATCTCGAGTAGACTTCATAACAAATTCAAATATGCTTTCAGAAGTCTTATCGCTTCACTAGATCAATCGATACGTTGGAAATAAAACATGTCTAAATCCTTAAATTTCACGTGTGTAAGACAAAGACAGAAATTCGTCGCTTTCAATCCCCTTAAGACAATACATCGTTTGTATTTGATAAATTGCTTGTGGCACAGAATAAAATAAAAACCTACTTATTGTAAATATAGTTGTCACATGATAGTTATATTACCGGTATTAAGATTACAATTCTCTATCCGAATAACGTGGTAGTCAATTGATTATAACGTTTCCATATTCCTCTAGAAATTAAATCGGTAATTACTGAGAAACTATTCGTCGGATATGACGTATGCATGTTAAATTTAAATATTTAGAACAGTATAACATATTGGCTATTTTGAAAATTTCGAAAAATGACCTAATAAAATGTCTTTTATTTTCTAGTGGTGATTAAGGAGTGAGATTGCATATTTCTTTACCTATGTGATCCCCTAAAAGAAAATCCTATTACTATTATATTAACAGGGTTATTGAAAATTGGAAAACATTGTAGGCCTGTATACCTATAATTATATAAATTATTTTGACCGCGAAAATATATTTACAATAAATTATTAGAATTATTCGTATATTGTATATTATGTATCCGTAATATTATTATAGTCTGGTAAATAGTTAAAGAGTGTAAAATAATACGATATGTAAGTGAAAACGAAAAAAAAACACAAATTTGTGATTTTTAATTTCATACCATTGCTTTAAAATTAATTATAATGTTTATTTCGCACGTGGTCACTGGCAGAATACGAGTATTTCAATGTATAAACGTAGCTATGCGTATTTTTATTGAATATCATTAATACATACATAGTATGTAGTTTTTTTTTTTTGTAATCATTTGTCATGTGTCTTGTAAGTTGTAATATTATTTTATAAGACACCTCTACTACGTGTAGGTATACGATATATATATATATTTATTATATTACGTGTTCGGCCTAACCAATCATTTTTTCTCGAACGATTCGTTGTAAAATTATCATAATATTATTATAATGTTCGAGTTTGACCGGTTGATAGGAAATAATTTAGAGTCGGTATTTTCAATTTTTTTTTATCATAATATAATACCTACGTCTGCGTATAATAGTGTGCAGTACCTACACATAAACGGTATTTAACTAATAATAATATAATAATTCACTGTCCGAATATAATTCCATAAAAGGGTTGGGTATACGATTTTCGGTTTGACGCAAGTATTACATGTATGCAATTACATACATATTATATAGGTACACGCATCATATATATTATAAACCGACTGGATGGTGGCCGAATAAGTAAATTTTAACGATTTTATTTATTTATTGTATAATCTTGTAGAGTATTATAATCCACTTCGATTGACGTTAAAAAAATAATACAAAACACAAAAACGGAGGTTTATTTTTTCATAATACCTTTGAGAAAAAATAATAAGCTCAAGGAGTAAAATAATAGCATAAATCACTGTACAAATAGCAATAACTATCAATATACCTACTATAAAATGCACTTATTCCCATTTACCCGGGCACCGTCGCCGATTATTTTAAATTGCTCAATAATCATCGTATACTTGTTGGATATTTAAATTTGTTCAAACGAATATATGTGACGAAACCAATATTAAATTTGCCAGGTAAATTATTCCGAGTTCAGAAAAGAATTTGTTAATTCTACTATGTGTTTTTTTTTTCTGTCTGTAGACGACTGTTCCACTATCGATTCAAGCGTAGCATCTTTTCTGAAAGAAAATGTTGTTTTGTTGATGGCATGAACAAGGTTATTTTTTGATTTTCCTTGTAGTTTTCTTAATAATCGAGAAAAGTTCAAATTTCAATGAAAATCGCAAAAATCACGGCATTAATCGTGGTTCTTTTTTCATCTATTTAGTATTTTATTTGTTTGCTATACAAATGATTAGGTTATACTTATAACCTATATATATATATATATAAAATTATATAAATATAAAGGTATATAGATTATAAATATAAGCAGTTGTATTATGTAATAATATTAGAATAGTGTGTGACTGCAATATTTCGTTTAGATAATATTCAAATCGAGTTGGCAAGTCGGAAAGTAAAAAAAAAAAAAAAGAAGATTTGCGTACTTTTATTTAATATGTGATTATGAAATCAAATGAGGCTAGAAAGATTACAGCTGATAACATAATAATATACGTATAGATAAAAATCATTAAATAATAAAACCACAATTTGTCGTCGTTTATAATACGTTGTCGTTATAATATAATATAATATTATATTTAAATTGTTTACAATGGATTCTGAATGTCTGATCATGGAAGTTTATAGGCCAACCTACATATATATAAAACCGTATTATGAAGTTTTTGTTGGGTAGGTATAAATATCTACGATTACTGATGTGTTTCGCAAATAAAATGTATAAATTATATTCTAAACCTAAAAAAATAAAAATTAGAGCTGATACTGGGGATGAGTGTGGCCAATGTTGTAGGCAGATATTCGGGAAGGTTGGATACACAAAAATATTTAAATTATAGCTGTAACCAATGATAAACCATTGCTAACAAAAAACGATTTGGCGCAAAGTATACATGTTTTGAAAGGCCGTAATATTTACGAATTTCGTCAAAATTTGATTTTAAAACACTCGTAAAAAAAAAAAAAAAATTATAATAATATGTATTATATATGTACACTTAAATTCTTTTTTATCCCTAAGTACGACTTATAATGAACCGCTTGTCAAATTTTCAAATATTTCTGTTTTTATTGTTTTAATAATTTTATCTACAGAGTACCTATCAAATAATAGTTATGTAAAAACCTCGCAAAAATTAAAATGTCTTCAAAATAGTACAAATGTTTTAAACATTATACCATATCTAGAAAAAGTAAATATAATTTTTTCCGTTAAAATTTCAAGTGTACGATTATTTTCAACTGAATTATATTAAAAAAATAAAATTTTAAATAATGACAGAATTATTTTTGTAAATTTCCCGTTCTTTCTACGTATTTTCGGTTTCGCTCAATTATTAAAAGAAATACAAAGGAAAACAAAAAATGACTTCTATATTCACCAATTAGAATAAAAATGCAACAAAAAAGGTCTCTTATCGTTTTTCGATTGGAATGATATTTATGGTAGAAACATAAGTTGCAAAAATTAAAAACAATGAAATCGATAACGCCGCGGCGCGCTTTAAATATTTTCCGTTTCATCGACAATCATTATTCGGGGTTTTCCTAATTATTTCAAAAAACCGTTAGAAAACCAAAATAAGACCTCCTCAATGTACCATTACTAGAGAAAATTATCTTTAAGAAAAAATACTACACTTGATACTTCGAAGCAAAATTTTTGGTAGAAAAGTGTTCATAGAGAGAAAAAAAAAAATCACACATAACAAAATTAATACATCCCTCGCTACGCTCCGAATCTAAAAATTATCGTCATTTCCCTACGGGAAAATGTAACTAGTATTTTTCGCAAATTTCTAGTTACAATATGCAGCATTGCGCTTTATTCTTATTCACAGAGTGGTTTATTGTGAAAAAATATACCTAATAGTATATTATTGTGGTTTCTATTCGCCTCGGTTAATAAAATATATTGTATACGGTATACCTTCCTACACACGCGTATATCACCCATAATATTATTTCGTTTCGTATTGCAGTTCGCGGTAAATTGATTTATTTATTTTTTCAATTTACACGTTTTACGACACAATATTAGGTATTATCACGATGAAATATCACACTCGGTTGTAATGGAATATAATATAGATCTTGTGTAACACTAGGTGCGATAACAGGTTCGATTGACATTATATATTAACATTATTATTATTATTATTATTATTATTATGTGAATATTTTAAACGGCTGTTGAAGACGAGATTTTCTCTCTATAGATATGTATCATGCGAAAATGTTAAAACGTCCGATTTCGTTATGGATTATTCTCATAACGAAACGGATAAATAATAATAATTTTGCGAAATAGTATAATCAGTGCTATGGCCAGGATTTGTATCCGGAGAGGGAGGGGGACTTCAGTTATTGGTGACCAAACAATGTAGTTAAATAATTACTGACAATGTTATATAATAATAAGTTAGGTTAGATTAGATTAGGTGAAGCAAGATCCTAAATGTCCGGTCTCGTGGAGTATATAGGAGGGCAGGAGGTAAAGAAATATTATGCGAACAGATCCCTCTCTGCTATCGGTCAAACTGAAATAAAAAGGTAAAGAAAAAACAATATGATTGGTCAAAAACCAACCCGTTCGTGTCTCGCAACGAGAAAAAGAAGAATCATATAGATAAACAAAAGAATGATAAAAAGAAAAACGAATTGGAACTTGAACAGTCGAAGCATCAGCTACTCGAAAGATTCTTTGTTTCGCGATTATCTATAAATATGGTAAACATATTATAATAATTCAGATCGTATTTGTTATCACACAATTATTTATTATCACTAATTATTTTTGTTTACTTATTATCATTTTACCAAATCATCAGTTGCTCTGTGTTGTAATTAGAGAAAACAACTAGGTGGATTATTTTTTTTATCGAAAATGTCGATGCGTCCCCGAAAATTAATTAAACCTAGCCAAACTTTTAGGAAACCCATAATAGAGACAAGATTTCCATAATGTTTTTTTATCCTACACATATATTTATATAAATGTTACAACAACAGAGTTTAAAAATTAACTGCATCCTCCTAAAATATTAACGTACGCATATGTTTGTTTAATACAAATAAAATAAAACATAGTCCGACCATGTATATTATACGCATTAAAGAATTTATTTTTCATAAAACTAATTAGAATTTGTAAAATTTTATTGGAAATGTTACAGTGACAATAACTAAGCGTTCTTCCAGATTTTAAAGACTTACACTAAAGGGGACGATAATTTTACTTTGAAAAAGTAGGACGAATTCCGCCCCGTCTGTCATCCCCACTTTATTGTTTAGCTGTTCTTCGTATCCGGGGCAGTGGACAATCATGATAATAATTATATCAAATATAGCAAATAGTTATGGCATCAAATTGTAAAGGATGTCCACGAAATAACAATTTTTTTTAAAAATGCAATAATTTTCTTATTTTTGATCAAAATTTAAAAAAAATCGTATATGGTTGTATTCAGGATATCCCAAAGTTAACGTATGAAACACAAAATGCCCCATCCCCCCTGCTAGTCCTACATGCAGTTGATCTGTCTATACTATTTGCGATAATGCGCGCACACATTTTACCGTCCAGTTCTTATATCTCTCTTCGGATTTCTTGTTTGAATTGGGTGAGATCACGGGGACTATTCATGTACATTTTCAACTTAACGTAATTCCATGAAAAAAAGTCGAAAGGGGTTAGGTCGCAAGACTATGGTGGCTAGCTTTGGTCTCCACGCAATGAGATGTGTTTGCCCGGAAACCAAAACGTGCGTTTCCATAGGCAATCGTTCCATGGTTACGGACGCCTTGCAAACACTCTAAAACAAAAACGAACGATACCATACGAAACTTCAGGTATTTGAGATAAGAAAACTTTTGGGTACAGTGATACTGACCCAAAAACAATCAAATGGCACACTTTTGAAAAAAAAACCATTCTTTCGTGGACACTCAATATTTTCAATTCATCATTTAAAAAAGGATTGTCTTCTGACATTTCAGGGGGCATAGGGTTTGAGCCCCGGAAGCCCACACTCCCTGGCTACGGCACTGGTTATAATTTTAAAAACAATAAAAAATATCCGTATAGATTATTTTCGTTACGTATACACCACTGATGATATTCGTGAGGAATATACTATTATCGTTAATTTGCCATGACAAAAAACCAGTTTTGAAACGGTCAGAAAAAAATAACAACACCCAGCTCATTAATTTGATATTTAATTCGTTTATTGGGTACGTATTATTATTATTATTTTTAAAAGACGCGCGTGGTTTTATTTCGCAAGTATAGGCTGTGTTTTTTTTTTTCTTGAAAAAAGACCGCTTAACCTTGAATTTGAAAACAGCGAAATATACCTACCGGTACCTGTAAGGTGGGTCGTTGACATTTGCACTTTAATTCTCTTCTATATACCGGTTGGTGATGCTATTTTAGTCACACACACGTCTATAAAAACGAGCCCATTACGTAAACTTAACAAGAACGAGTATTTTTTTTTCTTACGTATAATATTTCATTAATAATATTATTGTAATATCGCTATTTCGTGCAAGCGGCCGTGTATAACGAACGAATAGCAAAACGAAACGAGTTTGAGTTTCGTGATCGTAAAAAAAAAAAAATTCGTAAGAAAAAAAATCGAGAAGAAGATACATCACGAATAAAAAACAACATGTACAATACTCCCGTCGCTTTTATTATCATTAATTTTATTTTTTTGGATATTTGTTTTCACTGTTGCAATTTAAGAGGATAGGATACCGACATATTATTTTTTTGTCCAACACATAGACGCAGCATAACGATACAGGTCGATTTTTCGGCAACTTGTACTATCGCTTTGATTAAGCGATACAAATTCGGGAAACAGATTTGAACTCCACGTAAAATGTACACGAGATCGGTCGAGCCACTTTTTTCAATTTAATTTAATTTTTTTTTTTTGTGTACGTGAAAAATACATTTTAAAAACATGCATATTCCACGCTAAATCCAAAATTGATTTCAGAATTTGTATCGCTTTACAAAATTGATCGGACTGATTGCCAGAAAATTGGTATGCATACATTTCTATGCGACAAATTATGCGTTAGGCAAAGAAAGAAAATATCGGTATCCAATCCCTTTAATAAGTAATGTTTAATGATGGACACAATCGAATAGCTATTATCCCACTAGTATCGAAAGTTGATCGAATTCGAACTATTCAATAGATGAAAAACTGTGCGGTTATGGAAAAAATCTAGGTACTAAAATAGTTTTTATTTGGTTATGTTGGAGAAAATTATTCGGTTACAAACAAAAATATGAGATTGCAACATACGATAGTTCATTCGAAAAATCGATAGTATTAACTATTCGAAAATGTCCATTACTATAGTAGTTTTACTCACCGTCTGATAATATTATGTTTATATGTAGGTACTACTTCGGAACGGTTCTGCAATTCCAGATCCACCGAGCGATGTGCCTGGCTTCTGGTCAGTACAGACCGAATGATCCGAATAAATTACTGCACAAATGCGACATTTACAGGAGCAAAGAAGCGGGGGCCATAGTAAAGTGAGTATTTACCTATATTATATCGTCAGTCTAATTCCTAATTTATCGTCAAAACTGTGATTTAAAATTTACGATATGTTCTATTGAAAAAAATGATAACGCGTCGTTTGAGAACATGCTGGTGAAGAGATAATTGTTTATTTTTTCACGAAAGTGTTGATAAAAACACTACATAATTGTTGTGTTCGTCTTCATGTTGTCATTATCATGCAATTTTTAATGTTTTTTTTCGAAAAGCCGTGGCGGGGAAATTACTCAGCTTATTTCCCCTAAGGACAAATATTGGTAATATGCATTAAAATTAGAATCTATAAATCCTCGGTACTATAGGTACATTGGTTTTTGTATCGCAAGTTACTAGATACTCGATACTTTTCAGAACTGTCACGATACGAAACACAGTTGTATTCAAAACAATGTCCAACCCTGGTTAAGTGTGTATATTCCATCGACTATATTGTCACTTTAGTTGAAGTATATTCTAAATGTAAACTTATTTATTTTTACTTGTTCATGTGTTTTGTGCGAAAACCATATGTATAATATACAAATCCATCATTATCTTATTTCTTAGTTTACTTTAAATCGTTCCTATTTGTTCGTAACTTCCCTATAATCACGTCTATTTCCATTTAAACTTTAATTGAAAAAAAAAACCGTAGTCGGCTACTTAATATAGACTTCAAGTATGCATACTTGAATAAAAAGCGGAATTCCAATTGCGCCTTTTATAGGTGCATAGCAAGTGCTGATTGATTTCTGGTTTTTTTTTTTTTCGGAAAAAATTTCAAAACTTTTTGAAAACTTGCACACGATATTCCGAAAACAATATACTGTGACCGCGGTGGTGATGAGCAGGGAACCTCGAAATCGATCGATCATTTGACGACGATTTTCCGCCGGTCCAGGAAATTTCAATGGCCAGGAATGTAGTAAATAATAACCGCGATTCGTGAATAAATCGTAAAATCTTCGTACAATCGCTCCCAACTAAAAGCCAATATATTCTTATACACTACGCGTCGACATTTTTTTTTTTTTTTTTCTCGTAACTCGTCTGAAATATATCATTACGGTTTCAAGTTAAAACCGCCGAATAATTATCCGCAGTCGTTTAGAGCGAATACGGGACGGGGACGCCGCCGTCCGCGCCGCGCCGCGTTCTCGGCTCGGGCCCGACAGCCCGTAAAATCCGGCCCCGAACTCGTGTCTCGTGACAATAACAACGATAACATAACGGGCATCGTAATGTTTATCGTCGCCGTCGCGCGAGATGCATCCCACGACTTCGGGGGGGGGGGGGGGCCGTTCGATAACGCGATATTATTATCGTTATTATTATTGTTGTTATTGTTATTATGATTACTATTATCGTTCGCGTACGCGTATCACACTCGTCCGTGCGTGCGCCGCTGCCGGGGACTTTCGGAAACGTTTCAATTAGCCCGTCGATTCGTCGCCGACGGTCGCGCGGCAGGTGCACCGGCGTTACCGGCCGCCGTTCGTAATAACATTGTCACTATCGTTTCGGGTACGTACGTATTGTCGCCGCCGCCGCCGTCATTATTTATTGCGGTTATCTAACACCCGTGTCTTCGTACGTCCGGTCCGCGCGACAGTCGCTGAACATTTCGCCGGCGTCGCGTCGCGGCGCGTCACGTGTCGTTTTGTTTATATTACACGCGTCACGAACTCACCGCCGTCGCCATCACGGCGCGGATGCGTTCCATTGTTGTCCCGCGTTGCAAAAGTGAAACGCTGCCCATCACCTACCCGCCCGCCGGCCCGAACAAACCTGTCCACGTCCTGCCGGGCGAGCGTCGGGGATGACGTACGCGCTCGTGTTTCCCGCGCGGACCGAACCATCACGCGCTACAGAGACGCGCGCGAAGAATTTCGCGGTCGCGCCAGCGAAAATGTAACGCGATAATAATTATAACCCGTTTTTTTTTTCCTAACAAGAGCTACGTGTAGGAACCCCCGCGCTCGTCGAAAAATCAGATTACTGATGGCTGATGGTAAATGTTGTTTCGGCCCCTCGTCCATAAAAATTTTTTAAAAAATCCCGACTACGTTCCTGGTGTTGATTTTACCAGATGAAATGCCCATAAGTTTTTTCATGTTTGTGAACGACTACCAGTAATCTTATTCCAAACAAAATAGAAACGGACAGCTTATTTGTAGCATTTTCGATCTAGTTGGTTTATTGAGGAGGTAATTTATTGATTTTCCTTGAAGAAGTGTCCTTAATGACTGAGAACAACGGGAAAGTTTACGGAAATAACGGTTTCATTATTTTCGACATTTTTAGATTGAGGGGGTCTGTCGGTTTTTTGTATAATTCAGTAAAAAATAACCGTAGAGACCGGCAATTTGTACATGACACTACTTGTGTTAGTCTTTTCTAGACGCGGTAAAACTATCAAAACATTTAGCTAGTTATAGGTATTTGGCATTTTCGAGGTTTTTATTTTTATTAGGTTTTTATGTAGATAAAAAATCGTTGACTCTATAGCTTGAACGTTTTGTACAAGAATTTCATCAGTTCCATTAGGCCGTCAAATATATGGCCAGGCCAAGTATATGAATATGAATATGAATATGAAGTATGTATTTGACTTGTTGTTGTACAACCTTTTTAGTTTTACTATTCCCAAATTTGATTTCTGATCTTTGATATTTTTTTGTGTTTTTCTCTAAAATAGAAACTATTGTACATGTATTGTGTCTGGTCACATATATACAAGTATATATATATTCCCCATTACTTTTGGCCATTTCTTGCGGCTAACTTTGGAGGGGGTTTTTTTTAAGCTTTTTATAGACTCTACAAATTATGTCAGATAGATTAAATGTTGTATAATACTTGAATGGCGAAAATATCAATAAGGAAGTGCGTTTTGACGGTTTCAACTTTTAATTAAAATTTTGTTTTGGAAGTAGTATAACACATTTCCGTATAGTATTTCAGTACAGTACTATTAGAGTATTCACTTATTTATTGCAAAGAATATTTCTATTATACAAAATAGGGGGGTGGAGAAATTCGACTCTTATGGTGACGAAGTTCTGCTGCTCACGGGTATTTTTTTTTTACAACGGAAAACGTTCAAAGGGAGTGTACATTGTGACGTAACGAGATTATTTAACGTCGCGTATAATATTGACCGAAAAAAAAAAAAACAATAATTGAAATATTATTACGTAGGTAATTATATTCGATAGCGTCTGTAACGCGTACGTGTTTAACACAAGATGTGTGGTCACTGGTGCGTACAAAATGTTATTGCTATTATATTTTTTATATGAACGCCTTCCGAGCAAAAGCGCACGGTAAAAAAGTAAAACAAATTAAAATTATAATAATTGGCTCGCGCGACGCGTATGCATATTTACACGGATGCGCGCAAAATCATTTTTTAATCATACAACATACTGTATGTACGGCTATATTGTTTCAGAATATTATTATCACGGGAACAATTATGATTATTATTTGCGTAGGTACATATTACGTGTGATCAAGATCGACAACATGTCACATAATATTATCTTCTGCCGCCGCCGTTCGCTGTAATTTTTTTTTTAAGGACGTTCCCTTGAATGCCGATTTATTTTTATAATCATTTGTATTTAATATCGTATACTGGGCGGAACGATGTATCCATTAATGATAATTATTCGTGTTCCTGTAAAAATGATGTTTTATTTTTTTTATTGTACTTGTTATGTGATTATTATATTTGTGTGACTGCGATGCATTGTTGTTGTATAAGAGCTGTCCAAAAGTTTCATACGGTTCATAAATGAACGGTACGAATTCGTCACGATTCTGCGGCAGATGGCCACTTTTTAATGTCTCATTGAATGGAGAAAATTGCGAAAAATTACACAAAACACACCGCCGCCGCGGTTCAAGGGAAATTTCGCATTGAATTATATAATAGTCAACTTTACACGTTACATTACATTTTCACCTGAAAACATTCACCGATTCGTATTATTTCTTTTATTTTACGAATATGCAATAGCGATGTATTATAATTCATAAGTACTCGTGATATTTGTAACGTGCAATTTCGCATTAAACTTCGATAGTCAAATCTCGAGATATAAGCGCACGGGGAGCGGGAGGGAGTTTGTCACCCTTCCTAAACTTAGAAATTAAGACTACTGAGACTCAATGGTAATTAAATGGATAAATTAATTATTTTTTATTTTTATTTTTTTGCATTTTGTTTCATGGTGATTAATGATCGTTATAATGTTATAGTATCATAAAATGTACCTAGTATTTATTAATTATTATTATCTATCAAAGGATATTTGTCAGACAGTAAAATTTGTATTGAACTAAATCGATATAACATTAGCACTAATAATATTTTGAGATGTATTGAATTTATATTTGTTGGGATGTGAAATCGTAGCTTGGATTCAACATCCGGGTAATCCATGGCAAAATTGAATTGGCAGCGCTTACTTATTTGAAATGTAGACGGGATTTTTTTAATGAATTTACCTCATAAATATTTACTTTAAAGATTATGAGTTTTAATAAATATGAATAGTTAAGAAATCTGTCGCTAATAAACCTGCAATTGTAATAGCTATCCTTAAAATTAGATGCAAAATAAAATAATGGACGTTGAATATCAAGCGATAAAATATTCGTTTTATAAAGTAACAATATTTCCGCGTAGATTACTATTACATCGTAAAATAGATTTTATCAAAATATTTAAGAAATAATTATTACCAGACGAACAAAAGTGAAGCTAAACGACGTATGCAGAGTTTCTGTATTTATCGATCTGAAGTTTTTTTTTTCAAACGAGTAGATACAATCTTTAAAAATAAATATTAAGTACCATAAATTTTAATCATTAATCGTACGTGGGTAGTATTATTAGATAAGTATTTTCTCAATAGGAGAACCAAACGGCATAATATTATTACACACGTCATTATTAAATATTATATATGTATATATGTATATATTATAATATTAATACACTCGTATTAACTTTACATTTTATTACTTACACATTAAAATAATAACCTTCGTAATTATCAAGTAAATCAATATTCACAATTGGTACTTGATGATTTTTTGATTTAATCGCTTACAATCTCTGTTATTACTACAATTTCAAAATTAATTTTATAATCTTTACGCGTGAGTATATGTAAATCGATTGTTTATTAGAAAATAACCATATTTTCCAAAAAGAGTCCCGTTAAAAACACAAATTTAAGATAAATCGAATTGTGTCTATTTAAATGTGTTTTGAAATAGGATTGTTGAATATTAATTTGCAGTATTGATGGTGTAATTCGGTTTGCGACCTTTAATTATTATTAAAAGTATTTCATCAGGGTGATCAGGGGCGTATTTTAGAGAGGAGGCGATAGGGGTGATAGGGGATCACCCTCTTTATATTTATGTAAATATCTAGTATTTTAGTACATCGGTTTTATGCAGGTATGCTAAAATGAAATAGAGAAGTTTAAAATTGTATCTTCATACTTTCAACGAAAAAACAGAAATACAATTAATTGTTTTAAAAAAATTGTTACAAACATTTTTTTATTGGTTATCAAAAAACTCTATTTCAGTAGTCCTTCAGAAATTACTTTTAATTTGATAAGCTAATAACTGTTAAGATGCTAAAAAAAGACAATGGAGGTTTAAACCCTTAAACTTCCCACCCCACTCTTACTGACAGGCTTGTTAAAAAATCATCAATTGTGATTATCTTTGAGTAAGTGATAGAGAAACAAATTCTAAGTTGGCAATTTTCCCCAGCCCAAAAAAAAAGAAATAAAGAGATAAATTACGCCCCTGAGGAAGATTATATTTAAAATGAACAGAAATAATTTAAGTTTTTGTTGTTTTTCAGGAAAATTATGGAATCGGGAGCATCGGAAAACTGGAGAAACACACTGTCGCAAACGATCGGCGAACAGAAACTCGACGGTTCGGCTTTGAGAGAATTTTTCCAACCTCTCGAAGAATGGTTGCGAAATGAGAACCTCAGGACAGAGCAATTTATAGGATGGAATTATGGTATATTACATTATTATATTATATTATATTGTACAATATATCTCGGTAAAAAAATTGATAAATGTATAAAAAACAATTTATGAATTGTATTTAATAAAAAGATAAAATAGTAATAATCTGATTTGTAGTGTTGCCATAAGGACAGTAATCATTTTTGAATTTTTGCCAATTTTCCACGCATAACGTTTGAAAATGAATCGCGTCTATTATATTTTAAACTGGCGGTTTTTTTGACTATACATATTTGTAAATTTTGTACTAAATTAATAATAATATAAAAAACATGAAACATAAAAAAAATGGCCGACCACCGGTTAACCTTGTACAATTATATTATTATTATAGAGGCATGGCAATACGGTAATGAAATTAACACAACATTGCCAATATGGTCTTATTATAATAATTATTTTTAAAATTATTTTTTCTATCAATAAATGCAAATTTTACCCAACGTATTAGATTTTAGATTCTGAGTGGAGCGAAGAAACTTTTAATTTCACAAAGATATTCATTTTTTTTTTATCTGTGCGCAACTTTTCTACCAGAAGACTTGTTCGGATTTCTACGTGTAGCATCTCTTCTGAAAGTAAATCGGTGTGGGGAGGTATTTCAATTATTTTTTGATTTTCTAAAGAGTTTTCTCATCAAATGTGAAAAACCAAAAAAAAAATCGGAAAATTTACGAAATATAATAAACATAATATTACGATTTTTTTTTAGTGGACAACTTTTTTACCAGCAATTTTATTTCAAATTTTAATGATAACAATGTTTATAAAAGAAAATTTCACTAGAGAGATATTTTAAATATGTCATTTTTCAATTTTCCCAAGAGTTTTCCCAGTAAATTTGAAAAACCGGGAAAAACCTGGAAAAAATAGAAAAACTAGGAAATTCGGTACAACATTAAACAAATATCGTTAAAGAGATACAAAAAGCCTATTTAATTATTTTACTATAAAATGACGTACATTAAATTATTCATAACAATGGTTGCATTCGTCTTTATTAACACAGGACGTTTTTTTGTGTCTGTAAACATCTTTTAGAACAGAAATCTTGTTCCCATTGAAAACTTTATAGGGACTTTCTTATAGTATTTTTGGTCTTGAGAAGGTAATTTTGATTTTTCTTTGTAGTTTTCTTAATGAATAAGGACAACTGGCAATTTTTATTAATTTAGCAACCGGGAGAAATTATGGCTAGTAACACTGTTCAAATCGTTTTCCGTTAGCAATGGTTTATCATAATGTACATATATAAATTAAATTATATATGCTCTCTTCACATTTCCCTTTTAAAAGAGTGGCACACCCATCAGCAGTTTCGACCTTTAATAATTAATACGAAATGGCAAATAATAATTGTTTTGTTTAACTATCGAATTTTTATCCCGATTTCAGACGGAGATTATTGTAAGCACAGTATAGAAACAGCCAATTTACAAGTGTACGGAGGATTTTACAACGGGGCTTCATTTTCGGCCGTCGCAGCATCAACATTGATAGTACCGTCGGTATTGGTATCGTTAATATTTTCCTTGCGTTAAAATGGATATATGATCTTTTATTTTATAATTTCAATTGACAAAAAAAATTCAATGTACATTAAACATATAAAATAGTAAATGTATAAACATGCTAAAAAATTGCAAAAAGTATTATAAGTTATAACGCTTTTTAAAAAAATACCATCTAATTTTCACACCGAAAATGCATTATATTTAATACTACCTATTTGTATTTTATTAATAAGATTTTTTTTTTTACATTATTATAATTTTGTTTAAGTATATACTTATTAAGCTTTATTTATAATTATTGATTGTATTATTAAAAAAAAAAAAAAAAAATAATGTTTTCTAGTTTTATATAGGTTTTTTTATTTTAGACGGTAAGACTGCGCAGGAGCTTAAAATGTTTAGCTTTTTTTTAGCATTGTAAACTACTTATTATGTTCTGTAATTTTTAGAAAATATTGTAAATTTCTATATATATATATTATAAACTAAAACCGGATATATTTCAAAGCATGACAAAATATGTTAAATACTTTATTATTATTATTGTATTTTTTTTTTTTTTGTACGCTGACAATGCTGTGCGATTGTTGTATGCTAGACGTACTTACTTAATATACAGCATGCTTCAAATATTATTATATTTAAAACCCATATTTATCAATAATATGTATTTATAGTTACACACATTTGTATTATTATATTATCAGATAGTTTCTTGTGTTCGCGGTATATATCATAGTAATATGAATGGAATGGAACGTTAAACGGTTTTTGTAAAATTCAAATACATACATACACATTATAGATATGCGAACAATGTTTCATATACCTACATATTATATGTGTTGTTATAATAACTATGTTGTTGGCTACCCAGTAAAACCTTTTAAGTCCATTTTATAAATTGTACAAAATCGTTGCATGAAAACTGTTAATAAGAAAACCACAAGAAAAATCGTTATCCAGAACAAAAAATGCTACAGTAAAATTCTTATCGAGTTTTGGATCGGATCAAGATTTCTGGTAAAAAAGTTGATTACAGCCAGAGATATACAAAAACAAAACGAATTACAATTCTTTTCTGGATGTTATTTGTTTATTCATCAATATCGTTGATAAAAAATTCGTATACATAATAATAATCGAAAGGGTAATAACACATTTAAAGTTGTTTTGGAGGAAGATTTGAAACGAAAAATTATTTTACCTTTATCCGTAGAAAATAACGACAAATATGGTAATCAACGTTACATGTAAATCTATTTTAATCAAATAGTGGTGTCAACGTAGGTACATTATAATTCACCTTTATTCACAAACAAATACTAAAAATCATAATATGTATTGCAACCCCACTTCCTTTATCGGTTGAATACAAATATATGTTTTTTTTTTTAGTACTGAGAATTTTTACATATCTGTAATCCGTCAAAACAAGTCGATCCATGAAATATTAATATCAATTTCGAAACAGATTTTAATTTAAACACCTTTATCCGACACTGACTTCTTAATTTTTATACAATTAGTTCTACAAAAAATATTTTTTTACACATTCGACCGTGTATTAGTTGCGTATACGTATACGAAAAAACGCGTTTATCATCTCCGGCAAGACAACTTTTTTACTGCATATTAGTTAAATTTTTTTTTGGATATATTTCAATATTATATATGCCATATTTAAATTCAGTATACCAAACTCAAATAAAATCCAATAAAATTAATAAGCAAAATCACAGTCTACCTAATACCATTATATTATAATGATATAATATATTATCTATAGTCAGAAAGACTATAGAAATCCTTGTTTTTAACGCAATTCCCTCGAAAGCGATACGTTTTGATGAGCTTTACTGCCAAAGGTCTCGTGTTATTTTTATGTACATTTAAGAACTGTAATTATATTTTTTCGTTGTAATAAATAACACTTATCTAAATGTGATCTTTTTTTTTTTTTTGGTATTGACAGATTCGTTGTATTAAGCCATATGACGCCCAGGGCATCAATTTTTAAACGTCCCTCTTAAGTTCTTATTTGGTGATGATTTGGGATTTAATCCCATTCAAATATATTTTTGTTTTAATTTTATTTAGTTCATATTAAAATGTCAACATTTTACCTCAGAATATCAATTTGTGACTTGCACGGGTATTTGTAAAAACCCGGAACGTATAAAAACCGAACGGTAGAAATTTGTACTGTAAAAATCTGGAATTCCGAAATTTAAAAACCGTATATTTTGAATCGGACAAAACTGGACAGTAAAAAATTGAACTATAAAAATATAAACAATACAAATCTGGAATTTCAAAATTCCAGGATTATAGCAGCAATTGATAAAAATGTGGGGTTTTCCACATATCTACCTACCACGAAAGATGAAATAAGAATCTTAGAGTAGACTTTCGTATTAGGTATCCACTATAAATATCAGGAGCATATGAAAACCTGTACAAATTGGATTTTGAATGAAATTGCAGATTGTTCCGGACTTTAAATTTTGGATTTACAGATTTCGAAATCCACATTTCTAGTGTCTACATTTTTATATTCCAGGTTTTTACGCGTTCTCGTTTCATAAATAATATAACAAACATTTTATATAGAACTCGTTAGAACAATCGAAATTTTCTTTGAAACTGAAAATTATTTTTTTTTCCAGTAAGTACTATATTAAACATAAATATTTATATTATTCTATTCTGTAAATATTTCACTCTCACTAAAATACGTGCGAATTTTCCGAAAGAAGATTCGTCGTTTTAATATATTTATTTGTGCAGCCGTCTAGGTCGACATAAATCGTTTCACTCACAGTTTAGTACGAGTATATTGTGACATAATTTTCTAGTTTTTTTTCCCTGTATCAGCATAATATTATCTTAAAAAATTCAGTTTTAATGGGTACGACTCGTCGGTTGGCTTTCGTTCAATAAAATGATACACAGGTAATAATTAATATAATAATAAATTATTTATTAACTAGATTAAAGAAAAAAAAAATCTTCGCAAACGATAAACGATTTAGAGTGGAATTCACTCTGAGAATTTCGTTTGTCCTGTAAAAATCGCTGGTGTTTTTAGTAACAATTTTTACCCTATATTTCAACATTAAGAACCTGTACGCGACCTGTATTTTTTTAAATTTACAAAAAATTGTATCCATGTATTATATAAAAACGACATAATATAATCGAACGTATACATTTTTTCTATAGACAAAATCATCTGTACCGGAAACCATTTCCGACGATCGGAGTAACGGTGTTTTGGTGGAAAACTATCGTTTAAAAATATAAAAAAACAGCACCTGTCACATAGGTACAGATAATATATAGTATAATATAAAACATTCGCTTAGAATCTAAAAAAAAAAAAAAAAAAAAACAATCGAATTTCGTGTCCTTTGTGCTGCACGAAATCGGAGGTCCGCCGAAATTCATCATTATTATTATTATTATCTTCACTATAACGGCCGCGAATCATCATTTCGTGGTTACGCCGGGGCGCGCGTGCAGTGTGCCCTGAATGAAACGATTTGCGGTTTGCGCTCCCCTAGGTATATATAACCGTCAATTACAACGTATTATACCGCATAATAATAATATAATAGTTCACTTAACTCGCATTTATCATATTAAGTATGTTATAGCGCCAACCCGGACGACAATACGCGTGGTTTCCCACACGGAGGGTTGCGCGCAGCGGCTGTATATGTATAAGTATAATCTGTTGCGTGCGTTGTCCGTGCGGTAATCGGACGGCTTAGCAACGATAAGGATCGAAATAAAGGGAGTTTCTTTTTTTTTTCTTTTTTTTTTAACCCCATTTACCGCGAGCACACGTATAAACGACGAGTGCGCGGCTAATGAGTGAACCACATCCGAGATGCGGGATAATGAGTCAGTGTCATGTGAGATTGTATAGAGATATTGTTTAGTATATTTTTTATTATAACACCGCATGAGTCCGACCTCGTGGAAGGAGTGGTTGCAGAAAAAACCGTCCATATCTGTCACAAGAGGCTGGTACAATGGACCTGGAAATAAGAAGCAAAGTTATAAGTATCGAATTTATATTTATTTATATTTGACCTGCAGTATCCCTTAGAAAAAAATGGATACCATCGTAGCACAGCGGGTGACGGGAAACAACTGCATTCATATCAAACCGATCAATGACGGAATAACATAAAGGCATCCGGATTTGCAGTGACAAGGCACGGTTTTTAGTGATCAGAAGACGACAAATAAGAAAAGATGAGTCCGTCCGTAGTGTAGTATAGTATCTATGCACACATTGTTTTTAAAAAAGGAGAGTTGAGAGGCGAATTTTGCAAAAATTACAACCGGAGGGGTGTTGATATATACTCGGGGATAAGGCGAATTAATATATGGGAATTTCTTTCGAATTTATTTTGAAAATTTAAAAATGTTTAGTATACATATTATTCTAAAATCGATTAATACTATGTTAAATTTTAAATGAAATTAGTTTTAAGATTTTAGATTCTAAAACGTAGCGAGAAATATATTGGTATTTTTTTTATTTTTCTGCCTAAAAACAAATTTTGTGTCTGAAATAATGATAAGACAAATTTTTTTGATTTAGTTGGTATGTATTGATGAAGTTATTTTATTATTTTCCTCGTAGTTTCTCCAACAATTAGGAAAAAACACGTAGGGTGAAAAACAGGAAAGTTAATAATTTTATTAATTTGGACTTTCTATTTTTGTCAAAATTCAGAGAGACATAATCGTAGTTTTCAGAATAGCTATATTAGTTCTTTATAAACTTGGTAAAATTTCTAAATCATTATGGCGATTTTTGATATGTTCTCGATAAACATTTAAAATTGTTTAATTATGATATTTTACATAATGTGTTGTGAGAAAGCTTTAGCCACGGTTGCGGTAGTAGTTTAGAGAGAGTAATTTAGGTTACTTTGTGCAAGACCAGCGTCTGTAGCTACGTGTGTGGGTGCAGTGGTGGTATACAAAGAGTAATTTAGGTGGAGCTGCTGTTTTACTACCTATACAATTCATAAATTAATTTGTGTTTTGGTGTAATTTGTTTTAAAGAACAGCTTAACCGAGCTCCGTTCGTTTTTCGTCTTCGGTTTCAGACCTGAGGGTTTCTTTATTTTCATAAAATAATAATTTCAACTACAAATGTCTACTTTTGTATACTTTTTGAAGTGTGCAAATTTAGCTTCGCTCGAGGATATCAGGGGATAATAGATATCGTATTAATGTTTGCATCGTACATCGACAAATATAGATATTTTTAATGAAATTAATTGAAATTGAACAGAGCTTACGGTTATTTTGTAAGTTTTTTTCTCTCCTAAATTAGTCTATAGAGCTGTGTCTGATATACTAATACATTTTTTTTTTTAGAATTCTAAAAATGCGTCATTGATTTAACGAATTTCCTAAAAATACTATTATCAATTCATACACAGTACACATTCTGTATACAAAAGACATATTTAAAACGATAAAATAATCAAATTCAATTTTTAGATCCGGTTCTGGAATTTTATTAGCGTGTGAATTTTGCCATATAAAATAACGATAGTATAAAATATTATAATTCTGTTCTAGTGGGTAGTGGGTAACTATACAAAATAATAGTTACAGAACCGTCCTATTCCTTAATTTTAAATGTACTGTTTGATTTTGTGTTCATGTAGATGATATTATAATATTTTAATAATATTCACGTATCTATAACTTGTTTTTCGTAGGTTTGCAAATAAAGCAAATATTATGTAAATTCCACATGCACAACTCACAAATACCTACCTATAAAAATAAATCGGATAGATAATATTTTACGAGAAATTTATTTATTTTTTAAATTTTGAATGGGTATTATATAATTTATGGTAGGTATCACATGTATTTTTTAGTGTACTTCAATATTAACACGCCCAGTGGTTTATTTTCAACTTTTTATGAGAAAAGGGTTCGTGTGATTTAAAAAGTCTATTATTATTACTTATCTATGCTGCGAGAATATTTATTTGCTATTAGCTAATTTTAAAATCAAGTACCTATGCATTTTGTAAAATGTTAAGATTTCGTATAAATTGAAATTCAAACGTAGGGCTACGTGAAGCTACGGATTACATATATGTGTATATCTCACATACGCTGTGCGCAAATTTCTGCTCCGAATATAAAGCTAAGAATTAAATTATGACAAATTTACAGTAGAATAGCCGAAATGAGAAATACAGTAAAAGTTGTTACGCGAAAATCTCAACGAATGACACTCGCCACGTCCCGAAAAGCTGGCAGACATAAGTCGGCTGAATGGGTCCGTGAGACGGAGACGGAAAAAAGCTTTTTTAAAAACTATACATTTTGTTTTCCAAAAGTGTTACGACAAAAACATTTAGACATTATCGAAGATAACAATGGAGATATTAATTGTAGCCTATTATTGTTAAATTTAAATTTTGCCTGTAGGATATTTAAAGATATTTCGTTTTGTCTTGCGTTTTTTCATGTTTTTTTTTTTTTTGCGTACATCTTTGTTATATTCATCTATATGACTTAGAGTATATCATTGTCGCCGTCCTCGTATTTTGTTTTTTTTTTTTTTGTTCACTCCTGTCCTGTCGCGCACATCGTCGGCGGATGCGCAGGTTGTGTATATAATAAAATAATATTATTTTATACTCTGCTGTTATTATTCAAGGACGTCGTCCGGTGGAATTGTCCACTGATGCTGCCGTAGTCACAACACGCCGGTCTATCCTTTTGCTTCCCCTCCTGGGTGGCGATACGACGACGCGACCAGTTCGGATCTTCTCCGGGCAACATATTATATATTATTACTGTCCAACTACTTACCATCACAAACCTGCACTTGTATCTTCAATAATAAAAGCATACTATTTTAGTGGTTCTCAAACTCTTCACCAATATTATACTTCTCTAAATTGTTTAAAGTTAACCGAAAACAGAGCGGCTCCTCCTCTCTCGGACATGTGTTTTACCATTTTTTCTATTTTGTAGTCGTTAAAAGTATCATAATGTTTCTTTTTTCTCGAGTAGAGTCGTATAATATTATTATTATGATCAACATTTTTATTTTTATATATTTGCATATTTGTATTGGCTGGGCAAAAAAATAGCTAGTTAATACCAAAATGTGTTTCATGACCTAACGAGTTTATGACATAAATTGTATTAAGTATATATACGGTACCGGTACACAGATGGCTGGGTGCACAGTACACACCGAAGCAATGAAAAAAAAAAACTGTCATGTTTCACTGTATGCCCACTGCAATAATTTTGCCGCCCATTTTACACCGCCTTTGGAAAATAACAACAAAAACAGCTGATACCGCTCACGGATAGGTCTGCATTGTTGTAGATTGGTATTTGGGAATGTAGAATGTACATGGTAATTTAATTTTTATATACTGTTACGCAACGATAAATTTAAGGAAACGAAAACAATTCTGAGTAGAATAGTATAAGTATAGTTTTTTTCCATTTTACTAATATCATAATCCAGAAATCAGTGAAATCAAACAACAACAAAAAATAACCTAGAGTGTTGCTGAACTGCTGAAAGTTATGAAAAATTGTTCAAATAAATTATTACCGAACAGAAATTTCGCACTTTTGAGGTATGACATGAAAAAATCGGAGTATTTTCCGTGAAAAAAAAATTCATAATGCTCGGAATTTGAAGTTTTAATCATAATGTATTATGCTTTTGTTTGCTATTTCTTTTTAACAATAACAATAATAATAATCATCATCATCTTTATTACGGAAAAATATCCATTCACAAATAATTATATTTTCAATAATATAACAGATTAACAATATTTTAACATTTAATAATTTTAATACATAAATTATACATTTAATTTTTTATTATTTAAACGTGATTTAAATTAATTTTTATTACCACAAATGAAAAAATCAATATTAGCCATGTTATTTATCACCATTAAAATGATTACAAGAATGCAAATATTTTTTTTTTTTTATGCAGAACAAATCTTTTACATATTGAATATAGGCAATTCAAAATGTAAACGCTCGATAAGAAATGACCAGATTTTATATAAAAAAAAAAACTTAATTTTTGGCACTCTTTCGATGTTGTTTTTGTTGGATTTTAAGGAAGCATCACACAAATACGCAGCAATGACGATGTGTACTCAATATTGTCGATTATTTATTTGTTTTGTATACATAATACATATATTATATTATATTATTTATATACATAAGAAAAGAAACTTAAATGAAAAAAAAGCTGATACTGTTAATAAGTGATAGGTATGGAACTGTTTTAGAAGAAAAGTTAAAAGGGATGATGTATATAGAATGATTTTAATTTATATTTGTAAGCAGCGATAAAACGACACTAACGAAAAACGATTCTGAACAAAGTATTATTAAACGTATTTTTTTCTCTTGTTTCCAAGGTAACCTAGAATTTAAAAAGAATTATACGAAAAATTCTAAGTTTTGCCCATTTATTTAGACAATTACAAAGAGAATCAATAAACAATTTGTTCGATGCACCAACTAGATCGAAAATTCTACAAGAAAGTTCCTACAATGTTTTTGACGAGAGCGAGATTTCTGGTGGAAGTGTCGTCGTTAACAGACAAGAAAAAACCACACGCACACGCACACGCACACTTTAAAACCAATACATTCCTCGCTTCACTCGGAATCTAAAACAAATCGTACCGCATTATACGACTATATAGAACACACTCGCGTAATATAATATCATACGACGCTATAATAATAATAATAATAATAATAATAATAATAATAATAATATTGAATTATGGTTACATCTTATACAACACACAATTACACTGGTACGCTGGCACGATATAACAACAATAATAATACTATGTACATATAGGCGTAATATACAATCACCACGAGGACGTTGACGGGCGTATAATTGTGACCGTATATTATTATTATTATTATTATTGTTGTTGTACTGATATATCGTCCTGTTGGTGTACTTACATTATATTAGATATAATAATATATAGGTATATGAATATAATAATAAAACGGCTGTCCCGAGCGAAACGACAAGCATTTAAATCGCCGCCAATTACAATAATAATAATAATAATAATAATGACAATAATGATAATATGGTACTATATAAATATATGTTAGGTATACGAGAGTATAAACGTCGTCGTATCTCGTTACGTTATGTATAAAATACGGTTTCGAATGGTTGAGAAAAAAAAAAAAAAATTTAAACGCATTATTATTATTATTATTGTTTTGTCACTACGAATCTGCGGCGGAGAGAGATCTCGGGCGCGCGAAAAAAAAAAAAAAAACGGCTTTTGTCGCGGACGGATTTCGCGCGAAACACCGTTGCGTGTCCGGTTATCGGAACGGGGACAAGCAATGTCTTGCATCCCGGATATTTTAAAGGTATTATTATATAGACGCGAGTTAAAAAATACTAAATGAATAAAAAAGGGGGAAAAAAATATGAAGCAATTGGAATTTTGGACTCCGAAAAAATTACCTACTTCGTATTAGTTGGACCGAAAGGAAGAGGAATGTAGAAATTCTATAAAACATTATAGGAGAAGAGTGTATTGCTATTTACCATTAGACCAAGAAGCGGAAAACGTATGCGACACATACATAATAAGACGCAAAGGAAGAATAAGAGGAGAAGACATTCGTAGGAGAGATGATTGAAACTGCCGGGTATTAACATAATATTAAGACTCTAGCATTAAAGAGAAACAAATACAGTAATAACACTTTATTATAGTATCAGTACTTATAGTTACCAATAATCGAACGAAATGTATAAGGATAAACTAACAAATTAGCGTACCTATGAAATTAACAAAATTATTGAAAATAAAAACACAAGAGCGACTAAGTCTTCGGGGAGGAGGGGGAGAGCTAATATAGTCCAGCTGGCTTTTTTGTTATGCACCCTGGATAATGCTTTAAAAATGAACTGGGACGCACACGAGCTACACGCATTAATAGTAACAATTACAATAAAACCATTTTAAATTTGGGATGGATATTTTCTCGGAAGCACAAGGAACAATTCGGGACGCGTTTGGGAAATCTCCCCGTTTTCGTATTTCACCAACACAGACGACCACCGCAATAACGATAAGTCGACAACAATACAAATATTATTAATAATAATACAATAGAACGTGTTTACATTATTATTGCGTAAGTACTAATAATAATTATCGTGTCTCCGGCTGCAGCTGCTGTTTTGAACAAGTTTCCGACATCACCGTCGTTCGCCGTCGTTTCTTCCGTAGGTACCCCGGGCGGTAAGCGTTCGCGCGACGTTAAATCTTCGGCAAAACGAATCCATTTTGATGGAACATCTGCCTGAAACAATAGAAAAAAAAAAACGAAACGAAACGTAAACGATAATAATCACGTCAGCAGTGGTTTTGATGACAAAACAATATTAATAATATAATACAGAGTGATTCATTCATCATCACGAACCAACGATTTTTTCGGGGGATTTTAAGTGAATGTTGACTATACATTTTATATAGGTGCATTATTTTTAATTTTCCGGTCATAAGACCATGTTTTGTTTTTTTAAGATATTTTGTGACATTACTCGTACATTCCAAGTTTTAGTTATATTGATTTATCATCTAGACATGGATATGAAGTTTATTAAACCACTCCCTGCTCCTCCGGTTAGGTTTAAAACTGTATAATAAACAGAAAATCCGATACAAGTAATTGTTGAAAAATATTATCAACATCAATTTGTGTTTAGAATGGTATAGAAATTAAAAATTTGTCCTAATTTAAGCTGTATAAGTATGTACTTTAAAGGCTTTAAGTATAGTAATGTATAAATTAATATGCAATTTACCCTTCTCTACTACTCCGGACTAAACCTTAAAGTATATAATTCAGACACGGTAAATCTGATATTAGTGTTATGCATATTCAAATTTCTAGACAAATATTCTCTATTCGAATATGTAATCAAAAAGGGTGGTTCCTATTTGAAAAACAAATCCATATACTTGTTTAAGGAAATAGAGTAGGGATAAACATTAAGAATAGTTATACAAATTAAATTAATTGATTTTATAATGATTAAAAAAAAAAAAAAACAGAAAATAAATTCACTTAAAATCTTCCAAAAAAAATGCCGATTTATGATGAAAAAAATCATCCAGTATTTTGGATTTCCGTTCAGCAGAACTAATTTTGGACTGTTAGTGTAAAATATCACAATTTAAAAATGCTTATATATCTCGCTTGAAAATTTGAATATTGGAAAAAAACAATGTATATATACAAATAATATACATATTTTACATTCTGAGCAGAGCGAGGAATATATTAGTTTTACAATGATGTTTATTTTATTTCTGTGAATAACTTTTCTAACAGAATTTTTTTTCAAGTATAGCATTTTTTCTGAAGGAAGTCTGACTGGAGTAGTACTTTAGGGAGGTTATTTTTTGGTTTTCCAGGGGTTTTCATATTAAATAAGAAACAACGTTGGAAAAACAGCAAAATTTACGAAATTTATTATTTTCAAATCGTAAATATTACGAACTTTCAAAACATGTACAACCGAGCACCGCTCAGAATCATTCTTCGTAACCGTTTGTACAGATACACATTAAATTCTTCCTCTTTATCCTTTCTTAACAACTTCACTTCTACAACAGTGGTCCACCCATCGTGCGAAGTATATCCGTTTAATTTTTAAGTTTGACGGTTGATCAATCCGTTTTAGTATTAAAACTAAAAGTAAAAAATTGGTTCCGCTGAAAGTAAATTTGCTACATCGCGCGTTTGTAAGACAGATACATCGAACGCACGTGTAATGTCCTATTAAAATCCACCGAGTAAATCGCTGGTTCTTGATAAATAGATCACTCTGTATAATGTATATAGTATATATAGTGTGTGATATTATATTGTCGTCGTAATTATTATTATTGTTGAACAGGACGCATAGCAGCTGTTGCCGGCGGCGCGCACTTTACCGAATGATTTGATTATTATTATTATTATTATCATCATAGTGATCGCCGTCGTAGGATCCGCGGTCGTCGATGCGGCGGAGAGTCGTAGCGATTCTCGCGGAGAGAATGAAACGCCCGGCGTCGACAATCCGACCAAGTCGCGGGCGGGGAAGGTCCGGAAAGACACCGGAATAACAATAAAAATAATGCGAATAAAATATAATATAATATCGCGACATCTGACTAACTTTCGCACGGTGCTTTAGCAACCGGACCGGGGTAAAATACGCGGAACGGAATCGGCTTTAAGCCCGACAACTTATTGTGTTGCGGTTCTCGTGTTTATACGGAAGTAGATATAGGTGGAGAAAAATCCCGCGGGAACACAAGGCACTGGGTATACAGGCGAACAAGACGTGGAAATTCGAAATCATAATAACAATATACGCGAATACCTATCCCTGCCATTCCTCGGCCGAGCATTTTTCCGTTCGTAAATGATATTATTGTTATGCATAGGTGGTATACACGTCGAGTTTCTCCTGGTTCGTATTATAATATTCTTTTCCGACGACGCGTGTTACACATATTTACATTATTATTATTATATTGTTCGTTTGTTATCAGGTACGGATAATATTTTGAGTGAATGTTACGCACGATGTCGTTACGATAAATCTGTAGTTGTCCTTTATATCATTATATAGATGTGAAGCGGATGCAATTTCACAACTTTACGTTATTTTACGTTGTACCGTGACCGAACGAGAAGGATTAAAAAAAAAACAAAGAGCCACAAGAAGAAATAATGGCGTCGGTCATAAGCTCCATACGAGGACATAAAATGCAATGGTGATGCGAAGAAGCGAGGATAAAACATCACGCAGAGCAACTGATCTGATTATTGGAAACCTAGAGACATCGAGGTCGGTCTAGGAAAAGGCGAATGGATTAATGTTGTGTAAGAAGACTTAAATAAAAGTAGTAGAATACAAGAGCGAAGAGAGTAGGTATAATATTAAGTGCTAAATGAAGAAAAACAAGATAATATACTTGGTTAGTTATATCGACGTTTGAAGTTAATCGGCGAGAGTAATACAAATACGATGAATAATAAAAGGTTGTGAAAACTGAACGAACCGAACTTAAACTAAACGAAAAATATGTTTTATGCAGAGATAAAAATCAATAGGCCACTATACGTATACGAAATTGCTTGGTATTTGGAAAATTTACCTAAGTGAGAAAGATTATTTTATATGCTGTTATCTACTTGCTTCTTTCTAGTTATGGATATGTTAAGGTTATGTTCAAACTAAGATAATTTCTTAATTGGTGTACAGTACCTATGGTTTAAAAGTAATTAAGAAGATTAGACATTTTTTATTTTAACGTTAAGTTATTGTTTTACAACTTATAATTTGTTCAAAAAAATTTAAACACAACCTCAAAATACCCTCGTCCAGAGATGGTATTTTAATGGAGGGTATATTTTATCTCTTCTTCTCCATAATGGAACGTCGATGCGTATTAAGATCTTTGTATTCTGTATGGGTTGCCTATGTTTTTAATATGCATTTGTTTTTTTTTTTTTTTACTGTCTATAATTTTATGTGTTTGTCAGAATGATTTGAAAATTTTATTCGCACTGGTAATGTTTAAGTATTACAGCCGAGTCATCATTGATGGTAGGTAGTTGTATTTATAGTTTTGGAAGGTGCATGCTAATAAATTATAATGTAATAATATGCGAAATTAAAAATTCGTTTTAAGATTGAGAACACGGCAGGTGCCTATATTATATAGATAATATTTAATTATAAATTTAAAAAAAAAAAAAACCAGGTAAACATACTATAACATTTACGAGATTTTACTATTCTTTATAAAATATAAGAATATATTTTAACTAAAATATATTTCTTACATAATAAAATAGTATTAAGACACGTATATAAATTATAATCTTGCCGCAAGTACCTATTCACATTTTTTTTTTTTTCTTTGTAATAGTGGTTGTTTATTCCAAAATGCAACATTTAACAATTTATTCGCGTTAACTAAATTTTTTTTTTCTAATAATTATTAAATACTATATAGTATATACCTATTATAACTGATATGGCTGTTATACAATATTATAATTCCACGATTATGTGTTGCCAAGTCGGAATTATCTGTCGATAAATATTTATTACTTATAACTCATTAGTACCTACATATAAATTATTATGTATAAGTATAAAAATACAAAATTACAGTTCGTAGATTGTAACAGGATGTACGTTTATGAATATTTCATACGTAAATTACTGTATTATAATATGATTTCGGATAATGTATTAAATTAAATTATTTTTATAATTATAATAATACTATCTATTCTACCTATACATTTGAAAACGAATAATTGCGATTTTTTTTTCATGATGATGTGTGTGTAGATACCTGATTTGTTGGTCATAGTGAGTTTTTTCTAATCGCTTGTCTTTTGCCCGGCGATTTTGAAACCAAATTTTCACCTGTGTTTCCGACAGATCCAATGCGCTAGACAATTCCGACCGTCTGTTTCGCGACACGTACTCGTTGTTCCTGTATTCCATTTCCAGGCTCAGCGTTTGTTCCGGACTGAACGTCGTCCTTTGTCGACGTGGGGCTCGGCCTTCTTTCCGCCGTCTCCTTTCGACTGTTTAAAACAATTTTTATATTATGCAAAATTGTTGATCATAGGTGGAGCCAGAAGTTGTGTTGCGCAAAAAATAACTCAAAAAAACGCTAGAATATTTGGAAAATGGTCCCACGTCTAAAAAGTACTACTTGTATATTAAATTTATTTTTGTAATACATTGTGTTTGAATTGTTCTCATTGGATTGTAAACTACTATCCGGTGTTTACCGGACAAAAATTACGTAAAAAAAAAAAACCCCGTAAAATTAAAATGCCTATAAATAGCTCGAAAATGGCTACAAGGTTTTGAAAATCGTCCACGTCTAGAAGTGGCGAATATAATTTTTCTGTCCAAATCTCAGGCCTCTACAAATATTTTTAACTAAATCAAAACAAAACAAAACACAAAAAAAACAAAAAATTTAAAACATTATATTTACAAAACGTTCTTTCTACGTTTTTTCCCATATTTTTTACCAGTTTTTCCCATTTATTATGGAAACTCCTCGAAAAATAAAAAAAACGACCTCCTTTAAAGTACCATTTCAGTCAAATTTCCTTTCAGAAAAAGTGCTATACTTGAAAATCGGAGCGAAATTGCTGAACAATTTTACAGAAAAAAAAAATAACCATCACTGTAAGAACAATGCATTCATCGCTCCGCTCAGAATCTAAAACACATAATCGATTTTAACAGAAACTGTTGTTCCGTTAATAATCTCTTATTTTCGACGATTCTAAAATATTAATAATCATTTCCTTTGTTTTACGTGACCACATTTTTGCTATACATTTTCAGAGAGAGATAACAAAGTCAACCTCGATGACAGCCTTTAATTTATTGCAATTAGTGGCGTATTTATGAGGAAAGATTAAGGAGATATATTTCCTCCGTTTGACCTACCTTTTTTTTATTATCTATTATTTACACGATTTTCATTAAATTATTTAAATTATAATAATATACTGGTATATTTATACAAAATGTATTATAAGACAAAAAAAAAGTCATTGATTTCGGCATTCTGATTACTCAGTTTAATAGTTGGTAACCCTGCCACGTAGGTGCAGTCGATTATAGGAAACCTACGAAATATATTATAATATTCGGTGACCAAGTATAAATACTCAGTAAGTATAATAGTAAATAAGAAAGTAAATAAGTACGTGAGTATAAGCACGCGGAGGGTTGTTAATTTATTGTTGTAGTGTTATGACTTGTAATATAATAATGATTATAATACGCCAGTTAGCTATTATAGGGCCTAACCTATACGACTTCCGACGGGTATCGTATTCCATCGTCGTATATAATAATAATTATAAGATGTGATTTGAGAAACTTTAGACGACATAAGGTGGTATACTTGCAATGGTCGTTACATTATGGTATATTAGATATGTTTATATATCTTTAATAAGTATAATATATGTACATATAATAGTGCGATTATACCTTATACGAAATCGTTAAAAATCTATGGGCAGGTAGGTATCCATATACCCCGAAAACCTCAGTAAACCTTAGAAATGAAATGCCTACGTAAAACGACCGCTATAAAACGAAAACCGTACTAAAATATTGTTATAATAATATAAATTTCACCAGAGACGAGCAATCGACATTTCAAACTTAGAGTAAAGTACTATGAGCTACCGTCAAGGAATTGATGCGATTGAAGATTTTGAGGTGTAAGCGTCAATTGTTCAATTGTCTGGGTGTAAGCGTTGTAAGCGGCCGTAACAAAATGTATATTAAAAATTACGGGTTTTAGCTTTCCAGATCAATTTGGAAATTTTCGCTTTTACCCAATGGTACGTTATTTGAAAAACATTTCAAGATTCTCTGCAGTTTTTCTAAAAAAAAAAAACAATGTACAACTGACAACAAATTTCGATACATAGGTTTTATTTTTGTTGATTATTGGATTACCTTGGGTATAAAAGAAAACACCCGTCTAATACTACCCCAACAAAATCGATTTTCGATTGTATATAGGTACAGTAATATGCATAACATAAAAAAAAATAAATTCTAAGATGAATCTAACACCATCAACCCTACCATAACTACACCATTGTCACATATTTAAAATACATACATATTCCACCCTGGATCTATGTTAAATTTTCATGCCGTTTATTAATATCGCTCAAATCATTCGTCAAAGTTTGACGAAATATAATAAATTTTACTTCGTCTATAAGTCCTGTCTAACTGACAAACGTTCGGGTTTTTTTCCATTGCACATTTGTACGTCCTAATTTTCAGTACATAACCCTGGACGTGTACCTACGTGTTTGAAAAATATTTTAATGTGTACACTGAGGATGATTGATTTATATAATTATTATTTATAATATGTGTGGGTAGTGTATTACATTTTAGAAGAAATATGTAATATTATAATGTATTATAATACAACATTTATATTTTACTTTTAGATGGGCGTAACGAGTTTCGCGATGAAAAATATATGGAAATATGATTACGCGTACGCGATTAAACGGCTCATAATGATCTCTTTCGTGTTTTTTTTTTTTCTTTTATAATTGGAAAAGAAGGATAGACTGATTTTAAATATTATATTACGTACGCGTACTGTTTTTACATTTTATAGTATAGGTGCCAAGATAAATATAGCTATTAACTTTACTGCAGAAACTCGGCACTGTCTGTCATGTCTGTCTATATTATGAATAATATATGAAATCGAAAAGAGTAAACGAAATGAATGCAAATTAAAAAATCAAATACAATACATCAAATGAGACTAGACGAAATAATTGCTATAATCGGCGGTAATTACGACAGGTATTCGTATAATATACTTTTGCTATATCTTAATAACTAATAGGTTGCATAATAATTATATATTTATGTATATAATGAAGGCGTTAGTATTTTAACACATTCAGTTGGATACGTTAAATTGTAAATCGCATTGGTTGTTTAACCATTCAATAAATTACAGTATTGTCCGGTGTTTCTAACGTTTCGAATTTTTGAGCATTTTCATGGGGGTCAAAACAATTTTATCCACGTAGTAGGGAACCTAATAAAAACTCGACAATTTCAAATAGCTATACGTTTGCGAAAAATAGACAAAATGTTTTTAAAATTTTACCACGTCTATATCCTGGAATATAAGTATTCTGTGAATATTTCAAAAAATGTTTTTAAAATTTAATTTGTTACGAATAAACGTTCGATTGTTATTCATTTGTTCAAAGATATTATATTATGCTAATCAAATGTCTACACAAATTCAATTTAACATTTTTTTAAGAGATTGTTTCTTTAACTAAACATTTTTTGCCCACGTACAACAAATCTGACAATTGAACTTTGCCCTTTAGTATATTGGTTTATTAATTTGTGTAATGAATTTGAGGAGTGTAATAGGGATGTCATCATAATATGTCCATGTCTACTTTTATTCTCAGTTTAATGATTAAAATGTTTTTATTTATTTATTTTTTATTTTTTATCGAAAAATGAATTAACTGCTATCGTGAAATTGCCATTCATGTATCACGTGTGCATCAACAAATTCAGACGTTTAAAAATGTTTCCTAATATAATTATTACTTAAGTGGAAATTATGCTAACGATTATTATTGCGGTTCGATGAACGTACCTTAATATATTTAAAGGGAAAATACATTTCTTTTTCCCCGAGTAGAATGATTATTGCACCATATCAATAATTACAGAATATGTTTGAAATGTTTGGATGGCTAAAAATATT
Source organism: Cinara cedri (assembly GCA_902439185.1). Taxonomy (NCBI): domain Eukaryota; kingdom Metazoa; phylum Arthropoda; class Insecta; order Hemiptera; family Aphididae; genus Cinara; species Cinara cedri. The sequence goes on along the minus strand of CABPRJ010001901.1, from coordinate 1,273,118 downwards.
GTTCCTGCGCCCACATAACTAAATAATATATTTAAATCGCGTTTTTATTATTTTTTTTTTTTAATAAAACATGTTGATAAATAATTGGAATATGGTGGAATATTCAAGCGGGCAAGATGAATTTTTTTAAAAAATTTAAATTAATATTATATTACATTCCGCGAAATTTTATCCGCAGTACATATGTATAATATATGTATATGCATATAAATATTATACATTATTTGAAAATACGGCGTGTATAGTATTATTGTCGCGATATTATCATATTTCTGTTTAGTATCCATAGATACTTTATTTTTATGGTTATTTTTTGCTATGTTATTTATTTCGATTATTCGTATAGACAAAACGTTTGCAAAACTGAAATAATATACATATAACATTATAAGAACAAAATGGTTAACTATCCGTATAGTATGGAAAATTATTTACATTACAGATCTTTAGTTGCTCGGAAACCGATAAACCAAAAACATTTTTAAAAACCTTAACCTGTCATTTATTTACACGGACCTTCAAAAACACAATAATTTATGATAATGTTTTGAGACTAAAGAATACTTTCGTACCCGCAATCCGTAAAAACAAAATATACCTAATAACTCACCCGGACCTTGTTGTAAAAATAATTTTAGATTCAGAGCGAAGCGGGGAATGTACTGGTTTTTATTTTTTTTTTTTATATTTTATACCTACTGTGTACAAAATATCTACCAGAAATCTTGTTCAGATGTATTAAGCGTAGACTCTTTTCTGAAAGACATTTTCGTTAACAATGATTAGTCGTTACATACATTGAATTCCCCTCTTTATCCTATCTTCCCAAATTGTATACCTACAACATATTCGTCATTTTTATAAACGGTTCTATGTTAATCACAATAACTTTGGATCTATTTTATGGAATACCTAACAATTATTGTTTTTACTTTATTCGGAATAGATATTATTTAAATAGATAAATCAAAATCGAATTATTTGTATACATTATAAATTATACACATGTTGTACCCGTAAGATGGATTTTATAATAATTTTAATTACCCGTGTAATTGCATAGGTAATTGTCCTGTATTCGATAATACTCTATAGTCGAATTAATTGATTTCACGTATCTATTTGAATGCGATCTAAATTCTTGTATAATTTTACATAAATGTTATTTTCACAGTTATGAAAGTACATTATTTAATAGTTATTTCGCATATTTGTTTTATAATCAACTATAGATAACTAAAATAAATTTATTGTACGTCGTTCCTGTATTTATTGTTATACAAAATGTTTAGAAAGTATACAATTTTGTTTTATTAAATGAGTGTTAATATAGTTTCCATATTATTATATTATTATAATGCGCCCAAGCGGATACTTTATATTTTAAAAATAAACTAAACAATGACGAAAATATACAAAAAATAACGGAGTTACATCTCCCTAGTAATGGATTTTAGTTATGTTCTTACTGTCGTGAAAATTCAGCCACAAAAACCAAAGAGTAAATACAATATGTAATTGTGGATTAACGATTCATCAGAAACGGGGAACTTAATCTTAAATAAAAATGGTACCTCCTTCATTTATCAATTTTGGTTATGTATGAAGGGAGAAAATGGTTTTCACCAAAACACGTTTTCGATAAATAATAAATATTTTTACGACCGTTGTATTTGAAACGGTCATTGAGACAAAGGGCAAATTAAAAAAAAAAATGCCCATTTTATTCAATACCAAATGAAATAATTGTGATGTCATTTTGGTAACATCATAATAATAAATACATATTATTATTTTTTTGTATTTTGTAATATTATTATATATTGTAATACATAATTATCGTGTAACGTACAATATATTATCACGTACAACCTGTTTTTAAAAGTCGAGTATATCGCGAGGAATATGCTTATTTTAACAAAATTTTACATAACTATTTGTTTAAATAACTGTGCTTTTTTTTAATAGTTAATATTTAAAAAAAAACCACCGAAGTGGTCTCTTTAAAATATTGTCATCTATAAATTATCGTATGAAAAAGGGTATTATTTTATAGACGTTTTCGTTTATTGATATAATGCCAGTTAGAAAGACAGTGCAAGACGTAAATGGAACTTATAAAGACAGACAACTATGCTAGTGGGTATTAGGAAATTGAAAATATTACGGAAATTAAAACGTAAAATATAATATGTATGGTACATTGTATAATATTTTACCGCGTTCGTATAATATGCATACACGACGGTTTACGACGGCTTTCAATGTCTCGCAATACTGCAGGGTGTATTTCCAGGACTCAAATCCTGAAGATATTTCGTATAATTATTAATTTATTTGTTTGGGTCATCATCGGAACGTTAAAAAAAAAAAAAAAACTATTATAAAAACCGACACGGTCGTATATTATCATTATATTATTGCTAGTATTATGTTATTTATTTTCACGTAACCGTTTATATTTTCAAACATAATAAAGTACCATTATTCGTATTTACACCGTTATACAAGAAATGCGTTTAGTCGTCACGGAAAATCGATAAACGTTTTAATTACCTTCCTAGGTGCATAGAGAATAATGTACGATACAGAATATTGTGTTAGCGGAATCTTGGAAAGTATTTCACAACCGAGAGCGTCGGGGGGGGGAGGTTAGGGAAGAATGGTATGAGCATGGACATAACATTTTTAGATTTTCAGATTTCATATTTATGTTTACCGCGTGAAGTAAAATAATAACGATAATATGCATATAGAGTACGGAGAGCCCGTGTAAAGTAGATTAAAGAAGCAATAACTTAGCGGTCTTAGTTTCCAATGACATGTAGATTACATTTTTTTTTTTTTTTTTGTGTGTGTACGACCAAACAATTATCTAAACATACTACTTATCCACCATCCAATCTTTTTATGAACAAATTAGTGGGCAATAGATTGTTATTAATTATGTATTATTTATTTACTCGCACTATTTGATGATTATAATTTCTAATTACACCACTAACCACGCACGACTTATTCACCAGGTTTGGTTGAAGCACAGATTACTGTTAGCCCTCTTCCTAAATCTGTAATATATGAACTTATAAATTAAAGTATGTAAGTTATATTTAATCGTTATTGTTATTTCAATGAGTACTAGGAAAATCAAGGTTAGAGGAAGGGTAAAAAGTGCTTGAGGGAAGTCGTCCGCACGTTCTACGTATTTTTACAAAGTCTTCTCTTCTTCTGAAAATTGGCTACGGTCCTTAAGACTATACTACTAATTACAAAACCTGCCACCTAACCGGTCATTCTCTGCGATTTTTCTCCGTCGTCAGATTTCCAGCTCCACTGTCTCAACGACTTTCTTAAATAACAATGTCCTCGGTACCCCTTCCACACTAGTCTTCGTCAATCGTCTGCTTAAAAAATTTCACAAACGTCAGCTTCCCCCCCCCCTAAACAATTCTATCAAAGTTCCACATAATATTCATAAAGCAGAAGCATGGTATTTATAAAATTAAAAATCCTTTTGATTGGATTGAATTTTATCAAACTCGAAACACTTGCGATATTATAATTGCGAATATTTGTAAATAGCCTTGCCCACCGCGCAATACGGTCAGAATAATTGAGAATAAAAATTCAGAAACAATGGTTTTTTTTTTTTTTTTTCGGTTTATACCTTTAGTACGTGCATATTGATAATTTACGTAAGTTATAAAACAAAATCATTATAGGCTATACTTTATGGTAACACTGATTTATAACGCTCGACTGGATACATCAAATAGTTTGTGCGACTCGACCATGTATTAGGCATGACAAAATAGACAGGTATGATAACAGGTTTTTCATACGCATGCTCAACTCAAATATTTCTTCACATCATACATTAAAGTAGTTATCCATGTTTAATTGAGTATCATTAACATTGCCAATAGTATAGTGGAAAACTACCACGTGAACCGGGAGTGGGAGAGATGCGCAAACCGAACGAAAACGTGACACAATATTGTGATAATAATATATACCAATTTATTTTGTCATGGTATTATGTTATGGTGTTATAGCTACATACCTAGCTATATTACTACGTCATGGTTTTTTTCATGATTCCGAAGTATAAATATACATTGTGCATGAAAACAGAAACGTACAATTTTCCATTGACCGTAAGTCAAATACAAATTCTGACGCTATGATCAGCCATTTAGTGAAGTACGAACGTTAACCAAAAAGTTTCGTAAATATATTATAGCGTTCGGATGTTGAAAATGCGTTTTTGAATTTTAGATTTCAGAATGTAGGGAAGAATCTATGAGTTACTTGTGTGTGTATTTTTTTTTTCGGAAAACAATTTTTTCGATTATTAAAAATTGGTGATAAGCACTTCTGATACCTAGTTTATAGTGTCGATAGTTTTGATGAACTATCAAACATATCATTAGAATGTATTTTTTTTTATCATGGCCGAATAATTTTATTCGGAAAAACTATGGAATATTTCGAAAAACGTTCCAACATTATTTCTTATAACCGAATAAAAACTATATGAATAGGTGCCTAGATTTTCCATACCCGAATATAAACGGCTCGTCCGTTAGAAATGACCGAATCGTTAACTATATTAACTGTACAGTTTTTAATTTATCGAATCGTTCGATAGTAATTATGCAGTTGTGCCAATCACAAGTAAAAATGCTCAGATTTTTTCACGCAGTAGCTGGTGTCGTGAAAGATGCCTAATTTCCGACCGGTAGTACTTATCTAAAACCATTTTTCTAGATTCCCGATAGTTTTCCTAAAAAGGAAAATCCAAGCTCGGCTATAACCTATTAGCTACAAGATGAGAAAACACGACTATAATACTGTGTAAATGAGTATGTTTACCGAGCTCCATTCAGGATCGTTTTTCGATCACGATAACATATCGTTGATTTTAGTATACAAACTAAATAATAACTACTCTGTATCTTACAGCATGTATCTTTCCAACTTTCCACGAAGTACGGTTTTAATTTTTTTTTTATTGATATCTCGCTGATAATTTATTGCGGAAAGCAAACTATGATGGGTTTATTCAGTACATATATACTTACTCACAATTATTATTTAATCATACTGATATATTTTTTTAGAAAGCGTCATGTTATCGATGTACAGCAAATTATATACCAGAAAAATGTCACATTATTATTTTAGCATGGGTATAGATAAATAATATATAATATTATGATTTAGAAAGGCAGGTATTATAAATATTTTTCTTCGCGTACGTTCAACACAGAATCGTTTATAAATCGATTACGTAACGACATATTAAATAAAAAAATATAATATGCTATTATTCGGTCGGTTTTCAAACAAAAAAAAATCGAATTAATATAACTATAAGTACGTACAGCAGGGACGGGAAATATTTTTAATAGCGTTATTAAACAAAAAAAATTTAATAAAAAAAAAAAAAAAACGATAACGAAATGACGTCTTAGGATAATGGTGAAAACACTGTTATAGATAATTTAATGTATACCTATGTAAGCAACGATTAACCATTGTTTACGAAAAAAACGATTCTGAGCGGAATTCAGTTGATAGTGATGCTTTGTTCAACAATATATATGTCATTTCGTATTAAAATAATTAAATAGGCTTTATGTATTTTCTTTAATAGTATTTGTTTAATTTTATACCTTAGTTTTTTCCCTGTTTTCCTACGTTTTCCGGTTTTGCCATGTTGTACGTCGGTTTTTAACATTTGATAAGAAAATGCCTGAGAAATCGATGAATGAACTCTGTATAGTACCTCTCTAGTGAAATTATAATTTAGAAACATTGCTATCATTAAATGTTGGATCAAAATTACTGGTAGAAAAGTTGTCCACAGAAAAAAAATGTCGTCATATTGATACTCTTAAATAGATATTGTTATAAATAAGTTTAAAAAGGCAAAAAGAAAATTATATATTTTATGTTAATAAACAAAAACGAAAAAAATAAAAACGTTCTCCATCCTTGGTATTATATTATAAGTAAACAAAACGATAGGTCAAATTATAGTTCTTAACATTTTTTTTCATACATTTCTGTTTAAAAACCAATTATTTCGGTAAAATAAACGGAAACGAATTTTTCGTACGCGTAAAAAATGTTCGAAATAGTTTTTTTTTCTTTTTTCTTTGTACGCGATCTGCAGACTTTCATACAGTACGAAATTTGAATTTTCCAGAACAATACAATATCTCGGAGATCTGCAGTACCCATACGGTATAACGGCTTGTGCCGATTATACGTATTTCGACCGGCAATATTATAAAACGTGTGTTGAATATCGGCAAAGTCGAAAATATAGTGTGTAATTTAAAGATTAGAAATCTATATTGTAATAATAACCGTTTTTATTTCAAATGGTTGGTAAAAAACCCGTTGGCAGTTTGGTAAATCGCGTTAAAGTAAGCAGGCCGAGTAAAAAGAGGATGTGTAAATAGTGTAACCATTAGACCAAGGCAACGGTTTTTAACCGGTGTTCGGTGAACTTAGAGTAAACGTTCCGCCGGAATTTAAAAATCAGTAGGAAAAAAATTCACTAAGTAAACGAAATATTTAGTTTTATGGTCATATGGTTCTGACTTTTATCAATTTCTAAGACAAAGAAACAGTTGACCAGTATGTAAACTGTGAAGTATGTGTACGTATGGACTCTTTAGCATATTATGAAATGAAAATATGCTGTGTATTTTACGGCTGTGTTCCGCACAGTAAAAGTTAAGTTGTTCCCTCATTCGAAAAAGGTTAAGAACCACTGGACTAAGAATAGAAGTAGTGGAGGATACAGGGAAATAATGGACGATTTTTACGATCAATCGTTTCGTGTCTTGTACACATTTAAAGAGCACAATAAATTATACGAGTTTTCGCACACGCCGCGTCTTCGAAAATATGATCCTATAAACGTTTATACTCTCGCGACATAGGATCCTTGCGGATAAACCTGCGGATTTTTTTATCTCTAAATATTTAACCTCGACAGTACATTGTTCACATGGGTATACGGTCTTAAATCTTCCGATAATCGTGTATTCGTATCCCGTCTATAATATTAATGGCCACTTGGCCAGACATCGTTTTACGAGTGCGTTTCACAACTTTTAACGATCACGGGACGAACGGAGAAGGAAAAAGAAAGGGGATTACTCAAATAATAATTATAACATATCTTTTATATTTAACGTGTAATAAACGTTTTAGTCACACGTCACATCGTGTTGGGCTACACAATTGAACCATTTTTTTTTTCATCTAGACGAAATTATCTAAACTATCCCCCCACCCCACGCTCACATTAAATACCTAAATAAAATATAACATGTATCGAATCGGGAACAAGTATATCGTTTTTCGAATTGATGAAGCTATAGGTATTCATGTGGGTAGGTAGGTAGACATCAAATATTTAAACGTAGGTACACGGTCGAGTGTAGCTTAAGTATATTTCTTTGAAAACAAGTTAACAAGTTTTCTACCGGAATCTCATTCCAATCGAAAAATACCAAGACACTTCTTTTATTGCATTTTATTGGATATAATCAGACCCATCTGATGTTTTTGTACAACCGGATCCAATTTTGTCATAAATCGTAAAAAGTACGGAATTATAACATTACATGCATAATCGGTCTTCCTTTGGAACCGTATTTCGTTGGCAATGGTTTATCGTTGCGCACACACATAAATCAAACGACTTTATTTATTCGGCATTCCCAACTTCCCACCTGGCATACCCGTTCCCAGCATTTCAGCTCTTCTTTTAGGAGGGTCCAATACGTGTGCGTGTCGGTACTGTATACTCACGGAAAGCGGTCAGACCGGCAGCGAACGTGTGTTCGACGTGCGCGACGACGGGCCGGACGACGACGACGGCCTGCTGCAGCTGTCTGGGACAAACGGGGTCGGCGGCCGAGGTCGGGACCGGGATCGGCGGCCGCGGCGGCTGCGCCGGACGGTGGCGAACGGCATCGGTCTGCGCGCCCGTCTCACGGGCGTCCGTCTCGTACAACATGGCGAAAAACTTTCTGGGCGACAGCGGCCTGCTGCGGACCGCCGCGACGGCCGCTCCGGATTCGGTCATGACGACGGCGGCGATGAGACGACTGCGGCGGCGGCGGCGCTGTCCAGCGTGTGCTCGCGTAAGTGCGGGTCCAAAGGGACTGGGCCCGCGGCGCGCCGCGGTCGCGCGCGGCGTCGGCGTCGCGTTCCGACGACGGGGGGCGTGTCCCGCCGTAAGGGTTGAAATCCGATCCGCTCGGACGCGGCGGCGGCGGGGGCGGTCTCCTACAGAACGGACGTGTCACCGAAATCCTTTGGCGCAGCCTTCGCGCGTCCCGTCCGATTTCCGGGCCGCCGCGGCAGAACAATAAAGGCGCGCGTGTTTGCCATTTTTTGCCGCTCTCGAGACGTTTCGCGCCTACCGTTTTTTTCACAGCGGCGGCGCGTACTGCACATCACACGTTGTTACTCCGCGCGCCCGCAACAGCGGCCAATCCGCGCGGCGCGAACGTGTCTATAAGCGCGAATAATTATTATCCTAATGATTTACTGTTGACTTTATCAAATGAACGTGCGATTTGTTTCGGAGTGTCAATTCGAACATTTTCGAAAGAAAAAAAAAAAATATGAAAAATACGTATCGCTACAGAAATACGTTAAACGATTCGCGATTTACGACATGACGACGGCACAAAATACCAACCCGTACGTCGGCATAGCGCGTAGTATGATCTTCTGTTAATCAGCTTCGAATCGCACTACAACTGCATAAGAGTCTGCGCTATAATCGGGGTTAAAACGTACGTAACATCTATAGGATGACCGCCTAGGACGATCGTCTTAACAATTTGGCAACACTCCACAGTGAATCGGATGTAACCATCGAGGTGTGCATTATACCGAAATAATACATAAACTCAGACTCAGCGGCGCGTGACCAGAAAAATATTTCAGGTAGGAGATGTTAATTTGAAATACACATTGTAAAAAACCAATACAACGTTCCCCGCACCACTCGGAATTTAAAATTGTAAGGGCGAAAGTTAAAGATTGAAACTCCCAAAAAGTAGATCATTGAGTGTATTGCCGTGATTAATATACAAAGTTTCATTCCACCCGACTTCATTTGGGTCTGTAGGGGTGTTGTATTCAACGTTAAAAACAATACCCTCTTCCTGCAACAACATTATTAAATCCCACTTTCAACACTTCAATGGCTCAATTCACTTAGAAAACAACCCTATAGATATAAATTATAATTTCTGAGTCTGAGCTCATTCGGTCCAGAGGAGATCGCTAAAAGTAGCGGAAAAATTATAAATGTATAATTTTCTTGTACCCATCAGACGCGTACTACAAAAGAGTGTTTTGTCAGGTTGATTATAAACTTTTGGCAGGATTTCGGGCCACGTTATTTACGTCTCTAGTGGCTGCTTGAATATCTTTCTTTGTGCGCGCGGAAGGGTCACAATGGACAGTGTTCATTGTGTACCTACTTAATGATTTGTTCGGCTATGCACTCGCGTACAGTCTGTAATTTCGAGGAAAATTCGACGAAAAGGTCAATTTACGAACATTTTTCAGCTCGTACTATTTCAATTAAAAAAAATTTCGAAGACATTTCGAAAGGAGGGATTATAGCCAGGGGCGCTATGTCCTGCGTTCTGGCTACGTCACTGGATTCAGGGTGAAATAAACTCTGCGCGAATTATAATATTGTAACATAATGATAACTAGACCGCGTATTTAAATTCCCTTAAAATAGTCAAAATATGACGCTTATATTCTCTTAAAATTTTGAATGTTTGATTTTAATATTCTCTAAAATTATTATTCAAATATGGAAAAAAAACAAAAACGATTTTATACGAATACAATGTATTCTCTTAACATCCGAGTACGCACTTAGACGCGAAATACAATTTCGCATTCAGATTCTTTGTACTGTGGATCGTTGACACGTCTTGCTCAAATGGTTGTTCGTAAAATCCATTAAAAAAAAAAAACAAAAAAAAAAAAAACACGGTTTTACATAGAAATCCGCGCTGTGGTAATAATTAACTTCCATTTTGTTATAGATTTAATTTTTTTTTTTTTTTTCGTCGCCGTTGAAGAGGGCCGTTTTTACCAAAGGCGTTAAAACTCTAAATACGTGTTGGTGCGGAGTACAGAGTACGGAGGTCCGCACTAAAAGAGTCTGGCCCGTCTTCTTTCCCGGTAAGTTGATCGTGTCGAATTTCTGAGAAAACCGTTATGACATTCCGCGAAAAGCCCTTTAAACGCTGTGTTCGCAGGAAACTGTTGCGAACCGTGGAAACTGCGTTGCGGCGGTGATGTAAAATAATAACACGGCGTAACGTTATAACGGCAACAATGCGATTTTTTTAGTAATACAATATTTTATCAGATCTCTGGGCCGTAACAGCGGCCGGCGGGTTAAGGGGACATTTTACATTATTACAATATCACGGTAGGCCATATCATTATTATCGTGTCGTTATTTCGACGGTGTAAAAATAATACTGTCGTCGCGCGGTGCAGCGTCGGGTTTTATTCGCGTAGACACGTTACTTGGACAGGCGGTGACGCAGCCAGAATCTATTTTCAAGGGGCTGGGAAGTGGGGGCTATTGATTTGAAACGTCGACAGGGCTCGCCGGTACGGGGTAGCCCACTGTAAACGGGTTTGTAATTATGTTTTTATCTTTTAACTTGTCTAGATTATACGTTATTCGAGATAAGTAATCGAGTCATCTGGATACGTTTTTTATTTGAAATCGTAATTAGCATTACTCATATTTATTCGAAATAGAACAGGCAAAACGTATTATAACAAATAAATTACAAACATTATTGAGCCACATTAATCATATTATAACCTCTTTGAAACCGTATACATATCGTGTACCGTATATATTTGGTACACTTTTACAGTTTTAGCACTTAGTCGCTTATACAATTGGCAATGAAAAACGTGTTTTTATTGATAAATTGCCGATTTTTTTTTTATCTTCGTCCTATTAGATATAATACGAATAATAGAACGCCTATCTGTGTACAATATCGGACCGGTGCGTGTTGTGTTTTAATTATTATATTGTAACACCGTTTCCATTTTAACCTAACCGTCGTCGTTGTCATCGTTGTCGTCGTTGTCATCGTTGTCGTCGTCGTTGTGATCGTTGTCGGCGTCGTCGCTGCGCAACGAGGTATCGTCGGACGGCGGTCGCTGAGGCGGCAGCACGGTGGTGGTGTTTTGGGCAGAGGAGTTTCTGGCAATCACGTAGACGGAGAACAGCAGGTGGAGCGATTCGACTTTGGTGTCAGTCTTTGGAATCCCAAAGTAATCTGAAACATTCGGACGTGCGCGAATGTAACGCGTGTAAGTATACCAAATGGTCTTTTGTGTCCAGAAATTGTCTACGAAAATGTTGAGTACAATTGATTTTGGTTTTTTATTTCTTTTGTTTTTAGTCGTTTATTAAAAAATAATCGTAAAATAAATATTTACAACAATTTTCTGTCATCCAGGCCGATCGATGTCGTAAAGTTATGTAAGTATTCCGAAAAATATTTAAATTCATCGTGAAGTGTACACGACAACTTTTTTAAATATCAGTTATAGATTTCCGAAAATTTGAAATGAAATTGTAGACATTTTTAAAAACGTATTCAAATTAAAATCTAAGTTGAAAAAGTAGCTTGACTTTTTCTAATGGCCAGGAAATCGGTCTAAATTGCTATGCTACGAGTGTGTTAAACAAACAAAGAAAATATTGGTTTTGAATCTTTTAGACATTATTTTCAAATGTTTATCCCCTATACTCCATCACGCGGATTCTAAAATATTTAAATATTTAAATCCGTTCTTTGTATAATGATTGAAAAAAAAACCAAAATCAATTGCAACTGAAATCTTTATGGATAATCGCCGAGCCGTGATAAAAAAAACAGTGTAATAAAAAATCACCCTGTAAAATGTCGACATGCAGTCACAAGGCCGTGGATACGAGATGTACAGCGGTTCGCGATGACCGTGAAAACAAAATAAAAACGAAAACAAAAAAAAAAATAAAACCTCGCTAGCTGGTCGTTTTTATATGTTTACCTGGGGAACGACATCGACGGCGCGTGTTGTTACGTTCCTTCTGTTATTATAGAAATAGAAACCCAACCGTGATTTATTTTTTTTTCCCCCACAACCGTTAAAATCTCGGTATAGATTTCCACGAAATCGTGTACGATGGAACGCGTGATGTCTCGAAACTATGATCAATTGCATTTTAAATTTGTTCGTATCGTTAACTTCCTCCGAGCTACCATTATCAGGTTTGAAACAACAAGTAGGTTAAGTTTTTCCATGTGCCCTGATTTCCTCGCAGTATTTATTTAATATCAGATTTGGACGAACAATTAGATTATGTTTTGTAAAACTTCTAAAACCGACTCGGTTACGTTTTGGTTTGAGACTAACTCGGATGGATTCAATATATACACTTCCTGGAACCGTTCGTGTCGTACACATTATTTTAATAATAACATATTATGTTTCACATTAAAAAAAAAACCCTATAACAACTATGTTAAGAGAAACACATCAAGATTAATAAATTAAAAATTATAAAATACCTATTCGAAAACAAAATATTCAAATAATTTTTCAATATTCGAATAGGTGTATTGTAAATACAATATTTTGGAAACTTTACATGCTATTGTCCTTTAAATATTTGTATTTTAAATCAAATACTTATTTTAATACTTTCGAAATATTTTAAATTATCTTCTGTCTTTAATTTAAGGTTAAATCATTTCTAAATTTTAACTTGTACTTATAATGTACAAACAAAAAATTAACAGTAATTTTAGTCTTTAATATTTGGTCTAAAACTTAATAGGTACAAGGCTTGTGCATTTTCAGACTTTATTTACACCTATGCTTTTCGTATTCAAATATTTTTTTTTAGTGAAATAATCAAATACGTAGTCTAAGTATTTGTCAAAATAATATTATTATCATAATTTATTATAGTATTTGTACTCTCGTATGAAATACACGCGTTTTAAAACTATCTTTTACAAGTCCGAAAATAATGCAGATCACTGCAGACGTATTGTCATCTGTTAATGCGACATAGTTTGAATTTCGGCTATTTTGACCCCGGACACTTTTGAATTATGACATTTTCGGCGAACGTGTTTTAAGAAAAATCATCAGTAAAATATAAAACGGTAATACGAACCACAAACGTCATCGATCACAGTCAATAAATTGTCGTTTTCGAAATCTGGAATTTTTTTGGTCCGCTGTTCGCCGGTCGTCCACGGTTTCTTTATCATTTCCACGTCCGGCATTTTCCTGTTAAATTATACGCATATTATTGTTGAAATTAATTAATAATTTATAAAATGGCACGCGAAACCTAATAATAATTAATATCGGTATACGCGTGCATACCTGGAATAGAAAAAAGTAGAAGCCTTGCCGCGGTTCAATTCATTAATGTCCCGTATCCACTGTTCCACCACTTTTGGATTTTTTTCGGCGTCTTCCAATTTCTTCACCACCTAACCAAACCGTCGTAATATTATATTATCTTACAGACGATTAATATATTTTTCAGTATCACTACTTTGTGTCCACTCCCTTTTCTTTAAAAAATCTCCACGAGCAGACATACCTTACCGTCCCTTTGACTTTTGAGTTTTTCTCAACTACTTCCCCTCACCACACCAATTAGAATATTTCCCGTATAAAATAAAATATTTTAGTTACAAAGTCTACATATTCAATAATTTGCCATTTAATTTTTAGTGAATACACAGTTAGAAGAATTTTACTCGTCTGGTGGATACCCAGACTTGGATATAGACATGGATATAGACTTGGATACATAGACTTGGATGTGTGTCCAATTGGACACTAAAAATCTTCTTAAAAGAATGTCCTGTATTCGATAGTCGACGAAACGAGAAAGAATATTGTAAACTGAGGTGGACACGTGTGATGTCAATACTCTTGAGGAATTTATGTAGAAAATATGCAGAGATTTAGGACCGAAGAGGTCGATCCTTGTATCGGAAATAGTCTATATGAAAAGAGACGGAGGGGAAGAAAATCGTATTTTTACCAGTGATTTTGACGACGACGACGAAGAAGCCCGAAGCTGCAGGTTGAGCAAACACGGGTCACTCTGGTTTATCCCGGGTTCGTCTAAGTATTCCAGGCCCAGACCCGCTTGTAAAGATGGATCGGGAGCCACCACTTTGATGAACGCGTCCGCATCACCGACGGCCGGCAAGTAGTCCGGGATGAACGGTGACAGCCTAAACTCGAGTTTCGTCTTCTGGGGATAGTACCTGCCGTGTATATGTGGATTCATCCGGGTTATAAGTATACTAAGTCGTAGAATATTGTGTGTGATTAGTGTATCTATTTTTTGAAGTGGTAAAATCGAGTCGAAAAATTGCTTAAAACCACATGCAGTTATCGTCGGTAAATTCTATTTACATACATCAGTTATCAACGCTCACTATAAGTATGCTTTTGAACTTATGAAAAAAGTATACATTTTGTATATTAGTCAAACGCGACTAAGTTCATGGAAATATATAATTCGATTTGTCAAGTTGAATAAATTAAAACACTCTACAGTTAAAATAGTAAAATATAAATTTCACCATGTTGTTTTTCAATTTTGAACACTCCTGCATAAAGTGCCGTGCTAACCTCTACAAGTCAATAAACTATTTGACTCATTTCAGACTGTATTTTTGATAAGTTTCCTTTTAGTTTTCTTTTTTCTCTAACTATTGTAACCACAATTTACAGTTTTAGGCACCTCCTTCCTTTGGCGACTTGGGGGACACTTGCTCCTTTTGCCCCCTCGAAGCACGGTTTTTGCTAGAGACAACCCTAATGAACCCGGAGGATGACATTGTATGTATACATGGAATTATAAGTGTTATAGTTATATCTTTAGGTAATATTTCTATAATTCAAAACAGGTGCGAACAAAGTCGGCTTGTATCAGTATATGTATCAGTTGCTAACGGGTGTTGTTTTCTTTTTTAAATATTTAACATTATTAATAATCCGATAAAATATATAGGTGATACTGAAGTGAATAATTTCTCAATTTATAATACGACCCGATTTTGTACGACAGGCGTTTACTTACATTTGTATGTATTTAAACACTTCTTTGACGTCCTGAGGTAAGTGTAAAAAATCGACTTCTTTGTTATAATCCCTGCAAAATACAGAAAAACATAAAAATATTCAAAATAATATTATTGCAGACAACGCAAAATGATTCGTTTATTATAATATGACTGATAAAATGTGTGGAAATCAATGGCGTGTAAGATATTAAGATAGATAGGAAGTTTAAAATTATAGCTGCTTACAACTAATGAATGATCTCTTTGTCATTATTTGATGTAAAATATTTTGTTATCCTTTTAAGGCATTATACAATTATTTTTGGCATTACAATATATATTTTGTCCATGTTTTGACCGAATAGAAATGGAATAAAACATGTATGTACAAGCGTATCACATTCACGAAAATTCGAGAAATCGAATAACAAAAATAATTAAAAATAATACGAAAAATATAATTTTTTTTTTCCCCCCCTTGAACAATTCGTAAAATCCGACGAAGAATGTTTTACACGTATATATATTATTATTTTTTATTATAAACTTGTTATCCAAATCATTATCATAATTGTTATTATTCGTATACACCTTTTCGACAATTGGTTGGCGGAGCATATAAGTGCATAATAATTATATATTATTGTAACGCTCTCTGATGTGTCGTTGGGAAACGATCGGATTGTTTTCACTCGTATATACCTACGAAGTTCAACCGATGTTTTATTCATATTTATATTCCAATAATAATGCCACGTCACAAAGCGCATGTTTTTTTCGCCCTGTTTATTATTTTTACGTAGGTATAAATAGTACACCCGCAATGGTTTCAGACTTTTTTTTTTTTACGGTCGTGACGTTTTAAATTTAATTTTTCGCGAGGACTATCAAAAATAATCCGTAAAAATTTCAAACGTATACTGTTTTCATATTTCATTAACATACCATTATTGAAACTAAATTATAATGACACTAACATTTAGTCCAAATGATTAAGTAAAATAAACCTGTACAAATGAGATCCTTCGCTTAACACGCGACCTCGTAAATATGCTTGAATTTAATCAGAGGCGTAGGTAAGAGAAGAGTTTTTAAGGGTTAAACCCACCAACCCATTTCGAAATAATTTCTCCGGGTAATTATTACTACAGAAGTTTGACTTTTTTTTTCAACTCCCAAATTATTCATTAAAATTAATTGATAGTCAGACCTCCCTCCCACCTTCCCCACCCACAAAAAATCTATACAACAACAACCTTTTTGAGTTTAGTTCGTTTCGTGCCCCACGCCGTAAAAAAGCTCTCTACTAATTTGGGTCGTGGCCCAATAAGGTCAGTAACCGCTGACCTATAATACTGTTATTCTAAACCTTCGGACGGTATGAGATGCGATATTCCGCACTAAAAGTGTATGTTAAAAAAAATAATAATAATAATAATCATAATATTGTACATATGTATGTCATTACAAACTGGCCACGATCAACGTGTTTTTTTTTTTTTTATCTTATTTTTTTCGTCAAATCGTATAGTAAACGGACCCCGTTCGGTTGCGTTCGAATGTCCATCGGCTATTGCTCGGCCGAAAACGCCGAAAAAAAAATGTCAATATATCGTATTTATGTAATAATTCAAACGGAAAATTAAAATATGTTCCGTAGGCATAATTATATAAGGTTTTTTTTTTTTTTTTTTCCAAACGCGATATTTATATATTTTTTATTTAGTTTCCATAGGTTTCTCGTTCATCGTTAATATAATAATAACATAATGTATCACAGTGCAGTTTAGTTAAGTCGTCAGTTTCAATGTTAACTATATTACGAGTAGGTATATTATTTCGTTACGATACGTAAAATAACCTTAGAATAAATAAAAAGATATTTCAATTTAATGGAAATTACAGATTTACAACAAGCTCCGTTATATTCTGCTGTCTCCTTCACCTCTCCGATTATAAGAGTTTAGTTCTACAGATGACTACTGATTTGGATTCAGTTTATAGAAAATAACCCTCCCAAGTACCCACCTTATTAACATGTTGATTTCACAAGCAGCTCTGCAATTTTATAATTATAATATTTTTCGTCACCTTTTTGGGGGTGAATCCACTACTTCCTTTTGATTTTCAAATGGCAAACTATATTAAAAAGTCCATAAATAGATGGAGTATTAATTAAAATAAATTGCCCATCTCTCCACCGCGAACATATTTCTTTCCTACACCCACGAGTCCATTTTAATATAATCAGCCGATATTATTGGTGTTATTTATAAGACCTTTGAGCTTCGTGCACGTCATAGTTATCCGGGTCGTCCTCTTCCTTACGTAGCTCTGGCCCATCGGGATGTTCGTCGTCGTGATGAACGTGGTCAACGGCCCGGAGTCTAGACCTGGACCTTCTGCCCGAACCGCTGCTCGACATCTGTAATCAACCGTGAAACCATCATTGTTATACTGTTACTATGACTTGCAGATTCGAGAGTTTTAGGTCACAACAAGCTGCTGCATAAACGCGAATAGTCTAAATATATTTTGTTTAGCCCCCATTATTGTGACTAAGGAGACTGCAGACATCAAGTATTTACTTGATTTTGATCTTTTTTTGGGGGGGGGTCAAGTTTTGGGGGGCTAAAAACTCAAACTCCTCTCTATTCAAGTCAATGATCAGCAAAGGAAATATTAGGTTGCTTACCAAAAGTTTCCGTTGTTTGGCACTGGGCGTTCGAAGATCTCGGCTGCTATCGTTGTCGATGCTGCTTTCCGTCGACTCGCTATCATCCACTTCCTCGGCATCCCTGACGTCGATTTCTTCGTCGTACATCGTGTCAGCAATTGTATTTGGAAACATGGAAACGAATAATAGCGGGATCGGGTCGCGGCCGCCCGACTGAACCTTTTGTTTTGAACTGTTGACAGTTGTTGCCAACGGTAACAGTCGTCGATCGATTTTCACCACCACCTATGTATTCATTTTCGTCACCTCGGTTTTCAACCGTCAGATTATCCATCTGATATTTTAAGCGATTTTCAAAAAAAAACAACAGTAATAAAATATTAAAATTGATTGCCGGCCGTTTATGGACCACCATCCACGTATATGCACTTTTTCCAAGCCTCAGGATGACTCGAAAGTTGATAATTTTAAGGGGGGAAAGTTATAGTGACTTTTCCATTAACAAATGCATATGACAAATTTTAAACTATAGATTATGAAATACTGAATTTCATGATTGCAATGATAATGGGATTAATTATCAATAGTTTCGGACCATCACAGTAAAATTAGCCATCTATTTCTAATGGAAAATATAATGTATAGGAAAAAAGTACTCGCGTAAAACAAACTTAAAGACTCTTAAAATCAGTTTTAGAGAGCCAATTTGTGTAGATGATTGCATTTTGACGACAATCTAATTGACGTTATTTGAAATATTAACTATTTAAAAATTACGAATTTTTCGTACTTTTTATAATGAATTAAGTGTTTCGAGAATTATTGTAACGCCAACGAGATTGTCGTCAAAATAAGTTTATCATTTACAAAATACATGATAGTTGTTTTTTTTTTCTTTAAAACCGATTTTGAAGGCCTTTTCGTTTTCTTTGCGTGAAAATCATCATCGTCACGTTTTCACAATATTTTCAGTTTGAAAGACAAAGACAGAAAATGCCTGCAGTGACACCGCTGTGGCGCTTAAGGAAATAGAATTCAGGAAATATTTATGAATTCAACGGTGTTTTGAACGATATCAGAACAAGAGAGAAAGTTATAATAATAGGTAACACTACAACTATTGCTGCAGTTTATTTCAATACCATTTAGCTGCAAGGTATGTACCTACCATTGTGGATCACATAACGCCGTTGCAACGAAAACATATAATCACACTAACGGTTTTTTTTTTTTGTCGAAATAAAACAATTATATGGATAATACTCGTATTTATTTCTAGCTGAAAATCGTCTGTAACGAAACGGCCGGTCGGATATTATCGTTTGGATACGAACGCTCACCGCAGCGTATCGTTTTGAATCCGACCGGCATTGAAAAATAATAACTGCAGGTAATTCAAAAAACGTCTTCATACGAAAGGCTGTACATGTTATGTCACTGGCGAAAACAACGACTTTAAATAATAATAATAACAATAATGGTTTTTTTTATTGGGGAATGTAACCGTTCACAAACCATATAGGTAGCTGCCAAGATAAACACATGGTAATAAATGCGTTACGATTTAAAATTGTCCGACGGTTTAGAGTGTTTGGACAATATAATACCTGACGATTATCGCACATACTATACAGTTACAAGGAATGTACGCTCGAGTTAATTAATTCATAAATACAAATTTAAATATTAAAAAATAAAAAAAAATGGGAAAAATTAATGATGATCACTAATTACGTAAGACAATACGTCATCCAATCTGTTTATTTTTTTTTTTCGTTGTAAAAATATTGTATATTACAAAGTGCATAATTTTGAACAAGTATAATAATTATACAAGTTTGCCGGGTGTTCGAAACACACTTAACGTTTGTGTATATTAAGTAGCGGACCGCAAAAACTAAAGGAGTAATGTTAAAATGTATTGCGGACCGGCCGACGCGCGACGTTTGGTGTTATTTATGTTGTATCGTCTCGGATAAAAGTGCCATGTCTGTTAAGTTATATAATTTATTCATTTTAATGAAAGATGAATAAAAATTGTTCACAGGAAAAAAAAAGACCGAAATATTTTTCATTTAATACCTACATTTCGTAAATTTTCCCGTTTTTTCCCATCTGTTGAGAAAACTCGCGGGAGAAAAAAAAGACCTCCTTAAAAGATACCTCCCCAGTTAGATTTATTATATTAATATATTTCGTACATTTTTCCGTTTTCCTCCGTTTTATTCGGTTTTTCACATTTAATGAAAAAACTCCTAGGAAAATCTTAAAACCACCTACTTAAAATAACAACCCAAGAATATTTCCTTTCAAAAAACAGTCCACATCGTATACATCGTAGTAAGCTTTCTTGTAGAATTTTTATTTTCACTCTGTAGAACTTGAAGTAAATAAATATAGTAAATAATAATCTAATTCAATTTTAATTATACAATTTTTAGTGTTTTGTAGAGTTTTAGATTCCGAGTGATGCGAATGAGCTTATAGTTTTACAAAGATGTTTATTTGTTGATTTTTTAATCTTTACGCAACTTTTCTACCAAATTCTTACTCAGATTTTTACGTGTAGCTACTTTTCAGAAAGGAAATCGGCTTAGGGAAATACTCTAAGTCATTTTTCGATTTACTCACGAATTCTTATCAATTGCCAAAAAACCAAAAAAAAACGGGAAAATTTACGAAATATAATTAATATAATCTTACAATTTTTCTTTCACTGGACAAATGTTCTATCTGTAATTTTGCTCCAACTTTTAATGATAGCAATATTTGTAAAAGGAAATTTCACTAGGGGATACATTAAAGAGGCCTTTTTTGATTTTCCTAAGAGTTTTTCCATAAAATGTGAAAAAGCTGGCTAAAACGTGGGAAAATCGGAAAATCGTAAAAAAACGGGAAAATTGGTACAACATTAAACATATTTTATTTAAGAAAATAAATATGGCCTCATTAATTATTTTGCTACAAAATGATGTATATATTGTTGACAAAGCATCACTATCAACTGAACTCCGCTCAGAATCGTTTTTTCGTAAGCAATGGTTTATCGTTGTTTACAGATATACATTAAATTCCCGTCTATACCCTACTTTCCCAACTTCCAACAGTGGCTGCACCCGTCTCCATTATATTACCTTCTTGTTTACTGTAAAATGCTCAAATGGTTATCAATTCTGATCGTAAAAATTTGCAATCATTTTATACTTCTATCATTTTGAACTACCTACCTGCTTTACTATAAATTATTCAACGAGATCTTAAAATAACAATTATAATTCTGTACACCGTACACAGATATGTAGTATATTTTATCAACGATGAAAATAACTAATGCGAGATTAACACGGCCTGGCTATGCTGTCATTAAACAACAGTTTTTCATTAACCCCAATGAAGTGCTGGTTGAATTTTCAAATAATAAAAAAGGAGCATGACATTTTTGTTACAAATCTTCACCTAAATGTGTAGGTTAAATAGTATTAATAGTATAATGATAATAATTAACTGCCATCAACTTTGTAAAGATTTTTATTTGTTTTTATTAATTATGATTACCTACTTATTAATACAAGTTAGATTATTAGGAAACTAATTTTCCTAATTTTCTAAACCCCCTCCCCCCCGCGAAAGATTACAATGTACGCCAGTGAACGACAACAGAATTTTTATTTACTAGCCACCGGCCTTCGGAGGACATTAATCGAAAAGTAACATAATGTATTGTTGCTATGATATTATTTTTTGATATTTATTGTAATAAGTATTTTTTAACTGAAAGTCATTCACTATGAATTTACTGGCTTCAACATCTTAGGTTATTAGCCAATAAATGTACAGGAATTTAATATAAACATTATTCATATTTACAATAAATACTTAGTTTGTGTTTACATTGTATTTTATTGATTAAGCTAGAGTTTGTTAGTTAGGTTGCATTTTGAAATGAACTTGGAGTTTGGTTTTCATTGAGAATTAACTAGTTTTTTTTTTTATTTTCCTGTTGATAAAATATTTGTATGAATTCACAATTGTTTTTGTTGGTATGACAATAATTTATCATATTTAATTTGTTTAAATGTAATAGTGTTATCGCGTTGATTATACAACGGTATTTCTTTCAATGATTATGTACAATGAAACGGTGTTTTTTTTTTAACAATTTCTCTGTTAATTCCAATATTTGAACAATATGTATATTTTTATAATTTTTCCAGGCACTCGTAGCACAATAAATCCTAACCTGGTTTTTTCAATTATAATATTTACCAAACAGAGAATGTCTAATCTAATTCTTCCGAAAAAAAATGCATGTATATTAAATAGCGGACCACAAAAACGAACGGAGTACATTGTTGAAATGTAGAGTTTATTCGAATGCCACAATGATGTGGCGTTGTTTGTGTTGCATTGGTCCGGAAAGAAGAACCAATTCGGTTTATTACAATTTTTTATTTTTTTATTTAAGTATTATACAACCTGTGAAATTATATTTACAATAAACACGAGTGAAAGAAGTTAACGGTTTACAAGTATCGAGACGGTAAACGAGAGCGAAGAGGCCAACCACTTTTGGTATTTCAGGGTGTGTTTTGGTGATAGTCAGCAAAAAAGTCACGACACCACGTTCGCTGTAGACGCTTTCTGGGGTCCCCACAGATATAATATTCTTTTTAACTTAAGAAAACGGAAGACAATATTTTAATACGAATTTCGGAGGATTTTTCCGTAACGATTTTCGGTAGAAAATATAATTATTAATACAAATGTATGTTCTATAGGGAAATTGTTGTAAAAAGCAGAAAATAGTCCGGCATAATGCATTCAATATGCTGCCCATGTAAAGAAATTGAACATTAACAGATAAGCAACGTTCGGAGTAGATAACGCAAAAATGACGAAGACGTGTTTTTCGGTGAAACGTAATGTACATGATAATGTACGACGTGCGAGTGCACAACGTAACGCGTTTCCAGAGACTCGATGCGTTTCCTTAGGTTCGTGTCACAAAAATAGACGTCGTTGCTAACGAAAACGCACTGCGTATTTATTAAAAACAACGCGCTATGTGTTCAAATGCGATCATTCACGGACAATATTATGCATCGTATGAACATTGAGTACAATTTTTATCCGAGATCGGTTACCCGGTCAGCCTGGCGTTATTTATCTGGATACGATAAAAGACGACTACACGTGCATCTAGATAGAGCACAGCACTGCGGGGAACGGGAATCCAGACGGTCGCTCGCAGCTTTTAATAAGAAGAACATTTTCGTAGTTTCATTTGTAAAATATTTTACACCGTAATAAATCATAATATTGATATTCGAACAATGCGATTTCCATTCCGCGGATATAGGTCACAACAATATCTGAATGTACGTTTGATTGCCCCGTTTGTATCGGCTGTACGGGAGATGGTTCGGCTTCGAAGAGCACCGTAAAGTTGCCTATCGCGATTTGAGCACGGCGTTCGATAAATAAATATAATATTAATGTAAAAGTGTTTTCGTAAGATTTATTTCCCCTCGGGTGTAGTTGTTGTGAATCGAATGTCGGAGAAAAGAGAAAGCGGATGGAAATATTTAGACGGGTATCGAAACTAATGTCTGCGACGGGGGAAAAACGGCTAGCGACATTCGAGGGACAAATTAACATCGTTGATTGGAATAGTTCACATTTTATTGTTGTCGGCGGGAAAATACGGGCACCGTGATCTAAACGAAACTAATCGCATAACATAACCGTGGCTACAACACATAAAAAAAAAAAAAAAACATGTTGAGAAGCCGTTGACCTGTTGTGTATTTTTAGATCGAGGTACGGCAAAACAAATAGATTGTACAATGCCACAATCTAAAACGAAAACCTAATAACCTATACGTTGGTTCAAACCAGATACTGTTTCAAGTAAGTTAAATACGTCCTAAATAAAAACCCGATACTCGGTTAATGAAAAACCAGCGCGGGCTTAGATAAATCAGAATGTAAAATGGAATAATCACATCAAGCCGTATTTGATTCCGTGTTGGCGTAACTAATCGGGTTTTTGTTATTTTTGGATTCTTTTCCTCCGTCATGCCCATTCGGAACAAAAGGTATATAAAAGATATTATAATAGAGGCATACGGCCGAGACTCGAGTCGCCGGACCTTCTTATACCGTGTTTTATTATTTTATTTTCGTCGCCGCGGTCTTTTGAGGCGTATGCATTTCTGTTCGTCATTAGGTAGTGATGCGTACTATCAACATTTTATCATAAAAATTGTTTTTTCAATAAATCTATTGACATCTAGCAATCGGTAATAGTATGTTAAACACGCATGATTGTATTGAAAACTTTGTTTAAAATTACGTGTGCCATTTACCCGTGTTTAATATTAATTTATGCTACTAGAACATAAGAAATAGGTACAAATAAATTTATCACAGTAATACACCTATATATGTGCACCTTTATCGTAGATTAGACATTTCGTTTTAATATTTCAGTATAAGTATTTTCAACGTGTGTTGATTTTACTATTGATATTTTTTACTTCAGGTATTTCCGCGATTTTACCCGAATTATTTTTTTGAATACCTAGTTTTTGAAAATTACTACGTACTTACTTAGTTTTAAATAAATAAAATTACACACAGTTTACATCAGTCATTAATTATGCCGAAAGAATGTATGATAAAATTTATACAAATATTATAGTGTATCTACTATTGAGTTTTGAATTATTTTAGCACATAACTAAGATTGCGGTTCAGTCATACCAATCGTTATGATTTCCAAAATTATTTATATTAAGAAAAACACGTAAAAATCAAATTTTCAAGGAAAAAAAATTTTGAAGCTTACACTTCTGTACGTATGAATTCAATTTTTATGTTTTTATGTTTTTAAGTTATGCCAAAGCACATATTGTTGTATTTTAATTTCATTTAACGATTTTTTTTTTTGATTACTGTCGTTTTAAGTAAAGTATTACATTAAAATGCACAGTGAATCAATAATAGTGACGGAAAAACTTTTTTAAATTGGTTTGGAACGACGGCTAACGATAAACGACGACAAACACCTCTTAACACCTCTACACCCATGTCTCAATCAAAAACGTATTAGCGCCCCTCAATTTAAAATCTTGTCAACGTCACTGATATTAGGTAGGCTCTAACACTAAACACAATAGGTCAAAAATACGAACTTCGTTCACTATTCGAGACTTCGGTGTCTGGCCCGTTGTCTCCAACTAGCTGTCCTGTACGATTTCGCGCGTGAACAGAACTGAACACAAAACAATTGAAATTTAAACGGTTTTCCCCGTTTCCATTGCAGTTAACCGTTTGTACCCGGTAATTTATTTTCAAAAATGCACTTCTCCGGCCCTGACAACCAAATAAATAGTACCTTATAAGTGTTTTGTGCAACTGTGTTACAAGGGTAACCAATGAATACGGTTTAAATTTGATCCAGAACGGTGTTCTACACTATTAAACTAAACGTTGTAGAATGTACTTTCGGCCAACATATCACCCAACATTCCAAACCATACAACGCTTGTCACATAAGATACCTGATGCTTAAATGTCTTACACAATTTTATCCTACCACACGTAATTCTACGTTACACGTCCTCTTCTTTGTTTTTGTTCCCACATACATCAGATATTAGACAATTCGCCCGAGCCTTGTTTTATTACGCCTCAAATTATCTGACAAAATATTTACACCAATTATCGACCTGAATTATAAATTATCTATACAAATATATAAGTAAATTAGAATTTAAAAGTCTATATATTTTTTTTAACCTGC
Source organism: Cinara cedri (assembly GCA_902439185.1). Lineage (NCBI taxonomy): Eukaryota > Metazoa > Arthropoda > Insecta > Hemiptera > Aphididae > Cinara > Cinara cedri. The sequence goes on along the minus strand of CABPRJ010001901.1, from coordinate 1,247,440 downwards.
GGATGATACGCGTATTACAAGAAACGTACACATTTTCCATATTTAATATCTTTCTCTTCCAGACAATGTCCTAAATATGCCACAGAATATTCTGCGTATTATAACAGAATACATTTCGTTGTCATAACGTTGTCTGCGTATTATATTATAAATTATAGCAATCAAGTACCACGACATGTACAGTACACATTAGATCGCCGGAAACGACTCATTACACATCCTGCACAAAACCTTAATAGGACCGAAAATGTTTTCTCTGAATAATTCCCCATAAGTTATGAGTCAAAACATTTCTTGATATAAACGCAACAATCTGCAATATAAAACATCACCGCTTATATTACAAAAAGGTTTAGTAAACCAATATTATCAGTGTGGTATTTACGGCCTTATGAGGTGGGGGGGGGAGAGAGATTAGGACGATATAACTCCCCCTTGACTATTTTTTTATTATCTATTATAGTTTATTCGACTACCTGTTTTTGAATACAAATTTCTTCGTCATAACCTATAATACATGTATTACATATGTAAATATATCGAAAAACCGTGAACACATGTTGGCATACATTTTATTGTTTACAACGAAACCAATACGAACCAATAAGAAGAAAGTTACATTAGTTTTTCATTAAACACGTAGTAGGTAAATTAATTAATAATTTTAGGACACATTGAAATATCAACTACCTAGGGGCCACAAGAATATATGAGCAAATTAAAAATGTATTTTTTTAGCCCGGTCCACGTTACACAATATATTGATACAGTTTCCATTTTCAAAATATTTGAACCCATCTAGACAAAGTCCTAAATACTCCACTGAATATTACAATACGTATGTATTATAAAATATTAGGTTTTATCCGGTTTTCATACATTATGTAATAATAATGATGACGTACTTGTCTGGAACACATTAGAGCAATCCGGCCACCGGGGGCAATTTGTCACATAAAAACGAAGTCGATCTAAAAATGAAAGAAAATATGGTAAATCGGGCGTAGAGCAAGGGAGTAATAATAACAGGTAGGTATTTAGATATAAACCTGTTTACGGTGTTGTATAATATTTACTAATCCACCATAAATACACCGAAATAACCAATAATAATAAAAAAAAATATTAAAGGGCGTGCCCCGGGTGCTCCGTCCCTTGATTACGACACTGGATTCACCGCAGCATCGTAATATAATTTCTTGCGTATTATTCACTGAGACCGGGTAAATGATATCGTGTTACATTGTTTATCATTTATTAATAAATTATTGTTTAAATCCCACGAATACAAATTATCCAAACATTTTCGTAGTAGCTCACAATCGGAGATATCCCGAACAGTTTTAAACTATTTTAAATCGTCAGCGAATAACACAAATTTATAATTCGAGAAACATAGAGTAACGCATTTGATAAAAATATTAAATAACCAAGGAGTTAAGTGTCCACCTTGAGGAACACCAGACGTTAGTGCGTTGAATAATAATTATAGATCTTCACTATTCGAGTATACGAACGCTAAATTATGAATCAAACAAAAATAAAAGAGAATTCGAAATGCAAACATTTTTCAATTTAATCAATAATATATTATCAAATGCCTTTTGTAGGTCAGTATAATGTACATCCACTTGTGCACCAAAAGACCAAATATCAAATGGTGGATCAAATATCACCAGGACCAAAAGATGTTTTGGGATTAAGGTAATTCAACGACTCAAAGAAAAGTCAATGAAATTCAGATCAACAACGTTAGATGAACTATCTTCAAAAGATATATTCGATTGCTTACTTGGAATATAGACCGATTTGAAAAAATTATTGTCCAATTTTCAAGTGTAGTATCCTTTCTAAAAATTAATTGTTCCTTACTGCAATTCCGGGTCAACCTGCTGTGGAGTAGTAGTAAGCCCCAAGTTGTCCATTGAATTTAATTGATGTATTGGAGAGATTGATGTTTGATTTTCACTGCTGTTTACTTAATAATTGGGGTAAAAACTGGATTATTCACAGTAATAACGATTTCATTATTTTTGATCAAGGAATTTTTTTTTTTTTTTTTTTGTCATCTTCTGGTTAAAAATATCCACAGAGACCTAAAATGATTACAAAATATTTATATTGGCCTTGCGAGTTATAATTTTCAAAACGTTCTGGCGATTTTCGAGCTATTTGACATTTTCGAGTTTCGTTTATTGGCGAGATTTATAAATTGAAATATTGACAAAAATCGTAAAAATCACCGCAATTTAAAACACGTTCAACCGAATTTCGCTCAGAATTATATTTCTCGTATAATGATTTATCGTTGCGCTGACGTTAAAAAAATTACTGAATTACTTTATGTATCCTACCATCCCAACTATCCATCTAAAACAGTGGCACAACCGTCAGTTGTATCAGCTAGTCCGTTTTTTCTTCTTTTGTTTTCACAGGATGACTAAGAACTTTTGGAAACACTAATGAATTGTTTACAGTAATTAACAACATGTCTAAACAACGAGGTTTTATTTAATATAACATACCTGGTTAAATTGTGTTATTAAAATTTAAAGTGTAAATAGAACCTACTGAACAATTAAACGGCGACGTTCCGCTATTTTTTTCTTTTTAATTGTTTTAATAATAAACGTCTCACGTATTCGATACATATTACCTTACTTGGAGATTTTTAATTGCGTATGTACCTACGATAAAATAATAACCACAATATAGTACCATATCATATTCGGTGGTTAATTATTGCCGATTATGTTTTAATAAACCAAACTCCCGTATTCATGCAGGTGTTAAGTTAATTAAAAATGAATAGTTGAACGCATAATGCACTACAATATTTTCGCGGTAAATAGTTTAGTTTGGTCACTTTACGAGTTCCTAGATTTTAACAAATTAAACAAATAGCGCGAATTCCACACAGACTTTAATTATATTCTGAGCGTTTATAGCGAAAAGCTATTAAATGATTTTACAAAGATACCTATGTTTTTTTTTTCGTCTCGGAAAATACCTATATTCCATCAATGAGGTGGTTAGAATTTTGCCAAGATGGGAGATATTGATATTAAATTTGTAAATCGTGTCATATTAAATAACTGGGTTAAAGAAAGATACATTTTTTATTTGCATAATTTTGTGAGTAATTTACAATTTAATCCGCTTAAAAAACTGAAATCAAATACCCGACTATAGGAATTCGTAGTTATTGGTAAGAACCTAACCTCCTTCATAATATTATAGTAGTTCGGATCGGTTTCGTTTTAAATAAGAAAAGTTTATACGTTCAGGTTTGTTGATAGATTAAATGGACGGTTTTTGTGAAACGATAAAAACGTGTATACATGTACACACAATAAAATTAAAATGTACAATTAAATAATAATGAGTGTTTTACAATTAATTTCTAAATAATTTTTAAGTAAAATAATTAACGTATTATAATATTATAATTATGTAGTTGATTTCGAAGCATACCGTTTGCTTATCGATTATAATCTAGAGAACAACTGCTAAACGAACACACTGCTCTAAATGATCATTAATAAGTGCAGATCGATTTTCAGATAATTTTGATTAAATAAAATGCCATTTCGCATAAATACATATGTAACCGCGAAGTTACATTTCTTGAACTACAATAGTTCTTTTCACTCGGTACTACCAATAAATTCCAAAAATTTGTTTTTCTAAACCGCAAGTTTTAAAGACTATATCTGATTTTATTTAAACAATTTTACATTCAATTTTAACGGAATCCACATAAAACAAATTACTTGTTTGCGTAGAAATATCTTTGATGTCGTTCGCTTTAGAAAAAGTAAAATATTTATGTATTTTACGCCTATAATAATCGATTTTAATCTTTGAAGATATTCAAATCGTGTCTCGGATATATTTTGCTGACTTGATCGATATTCGTCGTGCGCAATCGACCGTTCAGCTAGCCTCCCTGATCTGGCCTGCCCCTGCCCTAAAAGTCAGATACCACGGCAACATATAACAATTTTGTTTCATGATCGGTTAATTGAAAACAGTTGACTTCATTGTATTAGCCAGCGAAAATAGTTGTACTTTTTATATTAGTTACCTCATTTGTAATAAAATTGGTAGATACATTGCAATAATTAAGTCATTAGACTTCGTTTCAAACCTGTCGTTAAAGTATCCATTACGTTAATCTGTACGTTAACTTTACATAACCGATAATTAAAATTTAGCGGGTAATTGTAACCACATTATATAGAAAATCATTATGTATAAAGGGAAACGGTTTTTTTTTTTTTTTTTATTATTATTAAATATCAACATTTTTGTGTTTTTCATTATTTTAATTTAATTTTACCAACTAAATAATATTCAAGTATCATGTATCTTTTAGCCCAAAATGAATACCATTATAAAACGTATCTTGATACAAGATACGGTTGTGTCTATGATACTGCATAACTTTGCTAATACCTATAATATACGATCACAATCAATACGTTATCATAACACTACAACAGTAAAATCCATACTTTATTTTTTTTATCGCTAACAAAAATTCACAATATTTACGTTCAAATATTTAAAATGATCGCGCTTTATATATTTGCATTATAATACCTAGTTTAAATCGCATTATAATATCATAAATATTAATAATTCATTCTAATTTAATGTTTACCGCGTATATCACACGAGTCAACGACCATTATAATATTATAATACCGTTGGTCTGTGTTCGAAAATATCATTATGATATTATATATGAAACTGGTTTTTATTGCAGCGTACCTATGTTTTCTTAAAAACATTCAGTGATTATTCATGGCCTTATAAATTTATTGTTACAGTCAAATTTTCCACGAAATACTTATTTTTTCCCGAAATCAATTGTGTAAAACTTTTTGGGATCGTACATTCTAAAATGTTACATAGTCCGTACACCCTTATGTTTAGGGGTAAAACCACGACCCAATTTCGATTTCCAAATAAGTGATCTATATTAGATATCCAAAAAATGTATGGAGTTTAGGTTGAAACACATTTTGATGTTGAAATTTGTAATTTCCGTCAACCCGTTGACGACCCGTTTCGCTTTTATTTTGCTACGGGAAAAGTAATGGCGAAACACTAGTCAAACGCCGTGCTTCAAGTCACCACAAATAATACTTCACTAATCCCTCTATTCCTTTTTCTCCCACGGCACTACCCAAACTTAAAATTGTAATATCTTGTCAACCGATTGTTAACCAATTTCAGCATCAAAATTGTATTTAAACTGAACCTTTATCTAATTATGTTTTTTTTTTTCAAATTTAGATCGCTATTTAAAAACAAAATCGAGTAGGTAATAATTTTACTCTTCAAAAATAAAGTTCAAAAAGTATTATGTAATGTTTTAGAATTGATGATTCCAAAAAGTTTATTAAGTTAAACAATTTTAGAAATGTAACGATTCATCAATAATAATTAGTAGATATTTGTAACACAGACATTCTGTTTCAAATATATATTTTATAAAATAGGTATTTTGGATATTGTAAAAAACAAATTTTTTACAAATGTATAATTTTATTTTCAGTTAAAAGATACATACATAAAACAGAGAAATCGTAGCATATGATTTTTTTAAAGTTAATGTTAAAAAAAAAAATGTATTTTTAATATTGAACGATAAAAGTTTTTCAATTTATTGAACCTTCGTGGGGAACTATAGCTATATAGAATATTTATTGTATACATGCTATTAATATTATAGCTAAGGCCTTTATTTATTACCTATAGAAAAAAAATTGTATTATGTATTGATTCAAATTATATTTGTTTTATTCGTTACTGCAGCTGCAGTAGTAATATTTATAGGCATATAATTAAAAAAGCGCATTTGATCTTAAAATCGATTAAGTATTATCGCAGGAATCTGGAATACCGTATCGCCTTATCGGATATGTTTTTTTTTCACGCCTAAACCTGGAATCTCGGTCGGTTAAAAATTCCGATATAAGATTTTAATATATACATATAGGTACTATACCCACAAGTCCCACACACACACATTGTCCATGTACACGCCCTATTTCAGTCGTGTGTATCGAAAGCGCTCATTTTAATCCGGTTTCTCAGAGTAGTAGTATATTATTTATACACTATACAACAATAGCGGCCATTATATGCATGATTATCAACACACATCAACAATGTCACACTTTTTACCGCCTCCACCAATGTACAACACCATCGGTTTTTAAAGGGCAAACCTCTAATGATTTAACGGGGAAGAAGTCTTTTAAAACCTTTTTTTTAACACCGATAACTCAATATATTAGAATAACAAAGTCGAAAAATTATATCAAATCAAATGAGTTTAGTTTAATTCGATTTTCGAACTATGCAATATACAACAATTATTGTTGTTAAGATATCGGAAACGAGTCTATATTGATTCGCGATAATATATCTTTTGCTTTGGTCCCGGGTAAGAAGGAATTAAGTCCATTGTTGATATTTTTTTTTATAATTTAGTCGTACGTAATTTTCATTTTTTGGTATAACTTGCATAAGTTGTTTTTTCAAAACTAATGTAATTTACGCAGTTTATGCGTAAAAGTATGTAGTTTCAACAATTAATTTACTTGTATTGGAAATTACGCGAATTCGGGCTGAGCCCTTCTTCTCGGGGACAAAAGATAGTAAACCCGGCGAAAATTGTGTACATATAAACTGTATTATTATATGGTTATATTTTTAAAACAATATTGGTATGTGAAAGACGAATTACTATACGTACGGCAACATATAATAATATAATATATTAAATAAGATTTTTTTTTTTTTTTTCCGTAAAATATTTTCAAAATATTTTTAAAATTATACACATTAACCGCGGTGTATAACTATGTATAAAACGTATTATTATTTTCGTATAAATATAGTTTCTAATAAAAATTTCTTCGTGATGCACAGCGATCTCTTTAAAAATACATTAGCCGTCCGAAATGCAGTTATAATCCAAAGCTTAATTATATACAATATAAAAGTATAATACTATACAAAAAAAAAAAAAAAAAAAAATCAAATCAAAATATCTAACTATACGTTAAAATATCTACTATATATAGTCAATCAACATTTTGCTTAAAGCCGCGCACACCGCACGTAAAATAAATAATTCCCTATTAAAATTTTTAGAAAATGTATAAATAATTACAACCGACTATCTGTGTTTGAAAACCGCCTATAACAATCGTGTATAATAGAATTTGAACTACGGATATAAATAAGATACAATTTATAATTAAAATATTTGGGTTCAAAGGTGTTAAAACCTTTTAAAAAAAAAAAAACAAATACTGCAGCCGCAACGATAGACAGTTGCTTACGAAAAACGTTTTTAAACGATAATCAATAATAAATAGGACTTATTTCAACTTTATCAAAGTAACCGATAAATCAACAAAATTTAAAAAAAATTTAAATCATTTTTTTTTCATCGTTTTTTATTTAATCACTCGAGAATGAAAACGTTTTATCTACTGAGTTTTCAACACTTTCTGTTAAATATGTTAAAAAAATGTTACTTTCTAACAAATTGCTACATAGGAAAAAATTACATATTTTTTAATTTAACTACGAATTTCTATCTCAATTTACCATTGAAATATTTAAAATGAAATGGTACTAAATAGTGAAAAAAATAATGTTGTTATTCCATGTAAACAAAATAGAAACTTTTAAAAATAAATTATTGTTTTAAAAATAGAAAAAATTTTATTTCATTATATTCGCGTATTTTGAAAATAAAAATATTCTATATTAATATCATTTGTATGAAATAGTTACTTATAAAATATGAAAACCTCGATAGGTACAAAAAGATTCAATTTTAAAACAGCGAATTTGAAAAAAATTCTATTTCTACAGTGCTTACATTGGCACGTACATTATATTTGCATTTTAATTAACAATACGAAATTATTGATATGAATTGATATATATTGGTCATACAAATCTATTTAAATTAAATAACACAGCTTTGCCTGTCACTCTATCAGGTTTAAAATTAAATAATAGCATTCAGTGTCAGAATATGAAACTTTAGATTGTTTTAAATGTTTTTTTCCGAACAATTTAAAAATAGTGATATAGAATCTTTTCTTTTAGTGACAATTATAAACTACAACAAAAATCAAAAATTTACACCCTCTATTATTATATTAACTATAAATCAAAAAGACTACAAGAAAGTTCTTATAAAGTTTTTGACTAACGCAACATTTGTGGTAGAAAAGTTGTTTACAGTCACACACATATTAAAATCAATGAGTATAATATTAAATTACAGTTACATTTTATATTTTTGCCGAAAATGTTGGAATGTATTATGTTTAATGTTTAAATTATGTATATAGAATATAAGGTAATTGATTTTAAATAAATCTACTAAAAGCAAAACGATAAATAATTTGCAGACGTGGGTAAACTGATATGGTCATCTCGTATATAATATTAAGTTTTTACCTACGTTTGTTGGTCCACAAATAAATTCACCTACATTCCGATCTCGATGAAACTTTGCATACTTGACATTCAAAACAAGAGAAAAATTGATGACTACTTTTTACTTCGAAATTGAACCTTTTTACCATTATTGAAATGAAAATTGAATATTTCTTGTTTTAATTTATAGGTTGCCTTAGTGAAAAAAAAAAACAGCTATTATATATTTAATTTAGTTTTGACAAACAAGAAAGTAACATTCTTAAAACATAAATTACCGGGCAACAACGATTAACTACGATAAGTATAAGAATGGAAACGGGGAGTATAATTTACTCCCTACAAATACAATTTCTATATTTGAAAAGATTAAATACGAGAATATCGGAAAATTTAGTTATAGATATACATTATAAAATCGCGTTTTTCTCTTTGTAGCCATGGTAATCTACAGATTATCCGAGCATTTAAATGACGCAGTAATGAGCTAAATGCTTTGGCATACAGTCCACGATGGCTCAGTAGTAATTACCGATGAAAACATTAAAAACTCTGAAGCCCACTCCATATAGTTAACCTTCTACTCCTCAAAAAGAGTATTTTTAACGCTTCCGCCAATCTTAATTATAATTCGTTAGCTGTTTGACTTGCTGAGAAAATGTAAAGAACCTATATTAATTTCGTCAGATTTACTACAAGAATACGCTTTTTTATATCCTTGAATTATTACCAGACGTATTAAGTACTAAGTAGGTGCCTATAAATTTTGACTTTTGACCTTCTCTACGGCTTTTTCTTTCTGGTTCGAACCTCCTCCAACCACTGCCGCTCACGAGATGCCATTGTGATTTATAATAAAATAAAAAAACAAAAAACCAGTCATAATAACAACGTGCATATCAGTACAGTAGTACACGTTAGTTTTCTAATTTAATATTGGTACTCTGTGTACATCTAACGGATTAAAAAGCGATAATAGTATTATTATAAACACGACGGAAAATACCAATTAATTTATGCGTCGGGTAGATATTATATTTGTAGAGAAAGTATGGAAATAAAAAAAAAAAAAATACAACACTAATATTAATCGGTTTTTTAAAGCTTAATATTATAATAATTAATCGAATAATAAAGGTATAGTCACTTTAGTGTGTAGCTAAATAATAATATCGAAGTTTCTTAAAAAAAAAAAAACCCGTAATGACATAATATTGCATGTACCTATATTATAATTTATAATGTATGTAGCTATAAACGAAACCGGTTGAGCGGCGTATTTAAAATAATCGCGTTCTAAATCACGAAAATAGATAAATATTATAAAAATAAAAAAATAAAAAAATCGTTTTTGAAAAACTAGACCGGAGTTATAAATAAACTGCGGTAGATATGTTAACGATACATTGCATTTTTTCGATACTGTGTTGCACGGCCGCCGAAAATTTAAATATACATAATATTATTTTTTAAATATTTCACCATACAGGTGCAAGATACCGGGAATTCGTCGAACTAAACTTTCTATACTTACCTATTTATGCATCTAAATAATATCGTCGTAAACAATAATCAGTGCACATGTTATAAATAATATATATAACCTGTACCGTAGTATCCACGCGCACATAGATCCACTCGTATAGGTATACGTAATTTTTCATTAACCGATCGTGTCAATGAACCTTAAAAAAAAAAAAAACTGAGCCTAGTGTGTATTAATGTATTTCATTATATTTAATAATAATAATAATAATATTATGACGGTTTGTTGAAAATCACCGACACGAGAATTCGATATAATAATGCAATACGATCGTTTCCTAGAAATTTCTTTCGATTCTGTTTCGATTTGATTATACATCGCCCGTAATGTGGTAATTTGTATTTATTATTATTTTTTGTTGCGAGTTTCTACGTTTTTTTTTTTTTTTTTTTTTTTTTGTAGTTTCTGAGCGGCACCGATTAAAAGGCACGAAGATTTAAAGTTCTGTGACCTATCCTACACGCTATACGCAACATAGTGCCATAGTGTATAGTATTTACCCATTCCACCAATTTCTTATCAAGAATAGAACAATATTTTCGGTACCTGGTATAATTTTCCCGACGTGATCCGAGGTGATTGTAGCCGCTTTATCGGTGTCCAAAGACATTAGTAAAGACACTATTAAGTAAAAGATACGTTTAATTCAGTATACATCAATATTCATTTACCGGCAAAGAAAAAAGCCGTTAAATAGAAAAAAAAAATTAGTTAAATGTAGTATTATTATTATTATTATTTTTTTTTATAGGTAAGTTTTAAAATCAAATATTGACGAAAATCGTAAATATTACAACCATTCAAAACTTGAACAACCGAACTTCGCTCTGATTCGTTTTTCGTTAACAATGGTTTATCGTTGGTTTCGGGTTTAAGTGAAATAACTTTATGTATCCCGCCTTTTTAGATTTTAAATAGCTATTTGTTATTAATGTTTTTTTTTGCGACTCAAAATCTATTGAACAAATTTAAAGCAGGATAATAAACGTAGGTCAGGTTAAGAACTTAGGTAAGTTCCGACCCCTGGCCAGAAACCTGCGGTTCCAGAGCCGCATGTGGCTCCTTAACATGCAATCTGTGGCTCTTTGGAAAATTCATCGATATCTAGACATCTTTGATCTAAAACTAGACCCATGAATTATTATAAACTAAAATTCGATTTGGATAAACAATAATAATAATAATTTAATAATGTATTAACGTAATAAAGTTTTTCTAAATTTAAGACGTATTATTATGTTTTTAATGTTCACCGATTCCCAATGAAATTATTTAGTAAAATATATTAGTCGTTTTTTGTACTATGGTATGTTTTTTCCATCTTAACTATTGCGGCTCTTTTCAAATCATGGTTCTGCAATTTTTTTTAAAAAAAAATGGTTCCTTTACATGAAAAGGTTGCCGACCCCTGGGTTAGGTTATTTATATAGGCATTTAAAATGGCTGACAAAAAAAAAAATTTAAATAACGCTCCTGATTTTCGTACCCTCCAATCGGGGCTTAAGGCGTCTCAGATATCTCTGACAGGCGTGTTCGGGGGTTTGAGCAAGTATATTCTCAGCATAATATTATTCAACATACTGAACATTGGAAAAAAAGTAACTAATTTTTTAAAACTACCTATATAAATATAAATAAATAAACTGCCTAATAAATATCGAATCAAAAATGTTGAAACATTGATCTTATATTTCGTGTAAGCCATAGTTTTGGTGAAATAATCAAAAATATTATTATTATAATATAATCGATATAAATGAGATGTTTAAATAACTTAACAACGGAACAACATTTTCGCCAACGACCATACCACGTTGAATACACCAGTTCTCGTCCGATCACTGAAGTTAAGCAACGTCGGGCGTAGTTAGTACTTGGATGGGTGACCGCTTGGGAACACTACGTGCCGTTGGCATTTTTTTTCATCATTTTCATATTTTTTTAAAAATATGATTTACGTGATTTCCATAAAACACTATTTCTTTTCTATTTTAATTTTTGATTCCTAGTGGTTTAGTTACAAAAATGTTTAATTTTTTTTTTAATCTGACTATTAGAAATCTCGCGCCGATTTTTAAGTGTAACACTCTTTCCTGAAAGAAAAATGCTGTGGGGCGGTACTTAAAAGAGGTCATTTTTTGATTTTCCCAGAAGTTTTCCTAGCATATGTGAAAAATCGAGAAAAAACTGGAAGAACCGTGAAAACGTAGGAAAAAGGTAGGAAAAACGGGAAAATCGGTACAACATTAAACAAATAATATTAAAGAAAATATATAATGCCTATTTAATTATTTTACTATAATATGACATATATATCAACAAAACAACACTATCAACTGAACTCCGCTCAGAATCGTATTTTCGTTAGTAATGGTTTAACGTCGCTAATAGGTATATATTTAATTACCTATAATAGTGGCTGCGACCGTCTCCATTATCTTAGGACAAGTTTTTAATTTCCGTATTCTCGTTGTCATGATATTTTTCTTTTTTTTGTTTTGTCTCGCAAAAATGAAAAATTCTTTTAAATAAATAATTGGATACAGCATTGGACAACTGTGCCATCGGTGTAAATTGGGACGATGGATTTGGAAATGTAGGATACATAAAGTTATTTAATTTTTATCTGTAAGCAACAATACATCATTGCTAACGAAATTAGATTCTGAGCAAAGTTAGGTTGTTCATCAATACATATTTTGAAAAGCTGTATTATCTACGAATTGAAAATAATACATTTCATAAATTTTTTTTGTTTTCCTACGTTTTTCATTTGCTATGAAAACCCTTGAGAAAGTCAAAGAATGATCTTCCTAAAGTAATATACCAAACAGATTTCTTTTCAGAAAAAGTGCTACACTTGTAAGTCGGAGCAAAATATCTGGTAGAAAAGTTGTTCAAAGAAAAAAAAAAATAAAAATATATATCATTGTAAAACAGTTTCTAAAAACTACTATTTACATTACGCTCTACTCCTTTTTTTTTTTTTTTTAAGAAATTAATAAAATTCTTGCAAATTTATTTTTCCAAACCTTAACCAACCAAGCTCATTTAAATTCATGAAAAATACAATTTATGTGATTTAAATGATCTAATTGAAATGACACAACGTTTAAAAATAAGAACTGTTATGTTAATTATTTTTTTTCAAATGATTTGTTTTTTTCACATTAAATAATGGCGTTCCTTACCTACTAACTAATATATTTATTTCAATATAGTAACTTTTATTAAATATAAAATACTGACTATGTTAACAAATAATAGATTCTTTTTATATACTTAAAAATAACGCTGTTAAAATTTACATTTATAAAATACTATAAATACAATACATTGTATATTTATTAATAATAAATGTATTTTTTTCATCGAAATATCCTTTAACAACAGTTTACTTTGGCGATAATTACAATATATATGATTATTGCATTATGCAGTAAACTACAGAAATTTTGAAAAATATGCTAATAAATTATTATCAACATAATTATATAAAACTCAAAATATAATAAATAAAATCTCGTATATTGATTTACATAGGTATAACTGTATTATTGGTATGATAAAAAATTTTAACTTATTTAACGATTTTAGTATTATTCTTAAGTATAGATACAAATTATAGACTCAATACGCAGTTATACTATTTTAAAAACTAATATAAATATCAAAAATTAATCATTTTCATAAAAAAATATTTTAATCGATTATTACTCACCTACTGATATTGATCTCACTGACTTACTTGTGTTAGTGGTTCACTCTTTAGTACCTTAATAAGATTAGTGACCTGTACTGTCAACTTTATTAGTGATACAATTTTTTAAAATTTGCTCTGAGTGGTCGGCCCGAGGCCGAGGCCTTTAAATAGTACCGGACGTAAGCCTTTACACTCTGTATGAGGTGATAATATGGATTTTGCGGTATTGCGGCCAGTCCGTCGGGCCAGACGTGATAGGTACGGATATTGGCCGCGGGATAGTGTGTGTGCTAGTAATTTTGCCGGGCGAAGTGCTACGTCTTGGAGAGATGGTACTATGGTACACCGTCAAGTAGTTAATTATCAAAGCGGCTTCAGTCGTGCGGCCGTGTGGACCGTAGACTGAGTTGAAGTTGACAAACATTGTATCAATTATCGGTTTTCGTCTAAAAATACCGTCTGCACCGTCACTTACTGTAGCAAACCGCTAGATCGCAATCTAGCCGCAATATAACATAGATTACGTATTACGTACAATATGTGGCTAACGCAACGAAAATAATTTCTGTTATACTACATAATTAAGTTTCAATCGGGACATTTTTGTCTTTTGGTTAAAAACGGTCGACATTCTGTTATTCTTATGCAAATAGACTTTAAGGAGGGGGGGCCCGTTAAATTATTCCAAAAATGGGGCCCGGGGTAAAATGGTCGCGTTGCCCCCATTCCCTGGACGGCCCTGCGTTTTTCATTAGCAATGGATTATCTTTGCGTATAAATATAAGTTAAATACCTTTAAGCATCCTACATTCCCAACTTCCTACCTATAATAGTGTGGCTACACCTGTCCTCGGTATATCAGTTCTTTCTGACGTTCAGACTTTATTAAAAAAGTGCACCACGGGAACATTCGAAATTTAATAGGATTTGTATAAGTTATGATTAATAGTTCAAACAAAAAGAGTAGATCGTATTTTTATGAAAATCGTAGATTTTAAAATAAGTTATTTTGGTCATAATCTACCGATTTGATGTGATTTTTTTCAAAGATTTTACATTATTAGTAAAACATCTCACGTTTAGATGGACAGAGACGGAATAAAATTCACGTCCGACGGTCTCTTAATAATTAAACATTATCATGCATAAAAAAAAAAAAAATAAAAAAAAGTGTCAAAAACTGTTATTGTCGTAGGTATAATATAAATATATTGTCTATAACGATATTATAAAGCATAACGCGACGACCGCGGTTATGGGTTATTGGCTATAGGTAACATAAAATATTAGATTTAGATACGTACCATTATTATTATATATGTGTATGATATCGAAACCGTTCCGTTATACTGTTGCGTGTTATCATTTAATTTGGTATAAAATAACGCAATACCGTTTTAGATTTTTGTGTATTATGCCGTCGGCGTCACGCAAAAAGTCACCCTGCAATGATTCGATTTTCGAGACAATTATTACTTGTTAAGTCGCCAAGCGGTTTCTGTACAATCTATTACCATTTCGCTCGGACACTTTTTTTCGTATACACAATATGTATAACATAAAAGATGGATTACGGAGTATTCAAACATGGTTGTATACTCTGTCGTTTTTCGCACAATAGTGACTATATTATAGTCCGTATTACTGTACGATTTTCACTAATTAAGTGCATACGTCACGCGAGATAACAACTGCAGAATCTGTATGCCGCCGGCCAGAATTGGGCAGCACTTCATTTCATTGGGCTGTGAACATTCATTTTATAACTAGTTGGGCTTGAGTTTTCAAAATCCGTTTAGGCGTTCGCCAAAATCCTGCAAAACATACATTATCATTTATCAAATCGGTCTCGGCATTGGTCATTGATGATAACCGTATCATCGGTTAACATCCTCAATATTATTCCTGCGTACGCATATGTGGCATTCAGTAGAAACACATGGGGGGGGGGGATGAAAAATTATCACGGTTGACCAACCCAACGGCTTTGCCCTCCCCCACACTACCTTAAAATATCCAACTGTCCAACTAAAATATCGAATTATTATAGTTTTAATTAACTGATAAAAGACTGTTCGGAAAAAAACTACACATTTACGGCTTACCTGAAACGAGGCACACAGCATATGTCGTCTCCTGAATTTATCATTCGTCTCTGTTGGTCCTTTTTTTGGAATTTCGCTGTTTCGCTGTCAATCAATGTAAAAAAATATTTTCATAAAATTGGCGGCAAAACCC
Organism: Cinara cedri; assembly: GCA_902439185.1. Lineage (NCBI taxonomy): Eukaryota > Metazoa > Arthropoda > Insecta > Hemiptera > Aphididae > Cinara > Cinara cedri. The sequence goes on along the minus strand of CABPRJ010001901.1, from coordinate 1,231,472 downwards.
AAGCCCAGAAAAACACAGACGGTACACGTTCACTTGGCCCCCAAAATATAGAGGTGTCATGTATCACTAATATGTAGGGCCCAAGGCATAAGGGGTCAACCCCTTCCACAGCTGTTTTTTGTTGCATTCGTCCCTTATAAGTAATTACACAGACTAGGAATCCGACTCAAATTGTGCGCATGGCCGCAATTTCAGTGAACTAAGCATTAGCGAAACTGTTATTGTATAACTATATAAAACTGCACTGTCCGCACTAAAAGGCCGCCGTCATCGTGTCGGCCTTTATAATATGTTGTCTTATTATTCATCTATTAAATTTAGTGTGCACGCGTAATACACACGCATACACAAAACCCGCACGGCCGGTGAACTTTGCAATACTATATAAGATTTACCGTACGAGATTTATTATTATAGGGAACCCGAACGAAAAAAAAAGTTAAAAACGCATAGTGTTAATTCAACCGCATATACACGCGGTGGTTTCGGTGATCCGTGTACACACGCACGCACGCACGCAAACACAAAAAACACACGCGGAAATGTATTACGATATTATTATACAAGGTGATTCATATTTAACGCGTGTAGATACTACTCTACTCGTTTTTTTGGCAATATTTAAGTAGTTTTTTCTTGGAGCGTGTTCGTAATCATTTAATTTTCATCAAAACAAATACTTTTATTGTTTCGAAATTCTAAAAGAATCTAAAAAAAAATACCAAGGGGAGGGTTAGAATCCCAGACGTTACACCACTGAATATAAAAGTAAGACGTAAAAAACATTGCCATTGAATTTCGAGTCTGCAGACCAATAATACCATAGCCGTATTCAGAAGGGGGTGGGTTCGGGGTAACCCCCTCTCGAAATTTCATCAAAACAATTTGTATTGTCTTTCTTTCAAGTATAATATTATATTCCTTAAAAGTATGTAAAATTAAAAAAATACTATAAAATATCAAAATATGTTTTAATATAGGTTTTTTTTTTTAATTTTAAAGCCATAAAACTAAAGTAAATACGTGATGTTATCGTTATTGCCGACCGTTTCGTGACACGTTTAATTTCGTTACTTTTAGTATTCTTCAAATTTCGTTAGTGTTCCTTATCAGAAGACGTCGATAATGTTTAATTCTAACTCGGATAGACGAGTGTATTATTTCTTTAATTGGACTCTAGACATCGCCGTACGAGGAACTGAAAGAATTTGCCAAAAACGTATCGATTTCGAATCAGTACCTAAGTATTTTTCCTACTATTTTCTACTCAAGGTGAATGGAAACGATTGGATTTTTACCAGTGCATTTAGACCAATAAGCTGGTAAATAATAAACATACTTCTATTAGTCTAATTTTAATTTTGCAAACGAATTTGAATTCGTTAACCTCTTTTCTATGTTTTGAGGGAAAACATTTTTCCATTTTTTGTCTCATTGGACCTTTAATGTACATGTTCATATTGAGAAATTATGTAAACTAATTTGGCACCTACTAAAAAAACTATCCAAAATATCGAAAATCTATTTTCTACGAAACATAATAAAATATAAGTAAATTTGTATCTGTAAAGGTATCTAAAACACTTGTATAGTTCTATTTAATTCAAATTCTTAAAAATTATGTTATAGTTGCATATTAAAATGAAACCCCTACCCAAAAAAAAAAAAAAAAAAATAAATGTTGGAAACGGCCATGAATGGTACAGTAAGTGTTCTGCGGTAGCACTATAAATTAGTAATATTTGCTTCGGCTTGTCACTTTTTTGTTTTCATAATAAATTACAAGTTTCAAAAGCTTTTTAATGACCAGATAACCTTGATGAACTTTGAGAAACCTAAAGGCTTTTTCTTAGTTCCTTGAAAAATCTTTTATTGAAACATTTTTAAATTATTAATTATTTAAAGTACTTAAACAAATGTGTTAATATAATTTTAAAAAAAAATATGTAACGGTGAAGTGAAAAAGTACAATTTTATTAAAAATATTACGGATGGCGACCCCGTCCCCCTTCAGCTGTGCTATTATCCTAGAATTTTCGGGTCGTTGATGGTTTACAAATATCTGTGCATTATATTAGAAACCACAAGATAATCAAATTGTATAAAATTTATGATTATACAATACACCTAAGCTTCGAGTGGGCGCCTGTTCTGGTCCGGAATGTTTGGACGATACTCGTGAAAAAAGGTATAAGTTACATTTTGTCAAATTTTACATTAGCTATCAATTTTGTGGTACGTTTTATGACGGATCGATTGGTAGCACTATAAATTGTCCGTCTCCTTTTCAACACCTGCCACGTATAATTGCTATGTGCATTTAGGCATAAGTCAAGATGGCTGATCTGTTGGAGCGAAAGGGTACAAAAATGCCATAAGCCTATTCTTAATAAACTATTAAATTGTTTTCTTTTTTTGTATCCTGAAAAGTTACACAATTTTTACGAACGCCGTCCATTTAGATCGACGGAAATCCGACAAACAGTCGAAGGGCGACGGAAAACAAACGCGCGACTGCGGACGACGAAAACGATCACCTTGTATATAAAATACGCGTGCACGCACGTATAGTGCCGTTGATTCGGTTGTGTGTGACCCGATGCCGAACCAGCTGAGAGATTTAACGGAACCAGTGGGTTGTGTGCGTGCGGGCCCGCGCGTGTGTACGGTACCGAGTCTGTAGTTGCGAGTGCGGTCGCGATGTGGCGGCGGCCGTGGAATTAGGTCTTTGGGTAACGACGATTGGCCGTCGCGGGTGGGGGGGAGGCGGATGGACTTGCGGCGGGTTTTCACGTGGCGGCGGCGGCCTCCGCGCGCCACCGGCCGAGCCGAGTTACCTGCGTGCGTGCAGTATGTGATTTACGGTCTCGCCGGCCGCCAACCTAACCGTCGTCGTCGTCGTCGTCGTCGTTGCCGTCGTCGTCCGCGTCCGCGTCGTCGTCCGCGTCGTCGTCTGCGTCGCGTCGTCGTCGTCGTCCGCGTTCGCGCGCGCGTGTTTTGTGACCCGTGCGTGTGCATGTGTGTGGTGCGCGCGTGTTCAGAAAAATATTACAGATACGCACGCCCGCAACTATACTAAAATATTATTATCTTTAGTTTCGTGCGTAAGCCGCCCGCACATCGCGCACGCAAAGGCCTCCCGAGAAATCCACACTCGCGACGTCCGCCACCGCAAATCCAATATCTAATTATACAAGCACAGTGTTCCGAGTGTTCGGGGCCGACGCGGATCGGATTTTTCTCTTCCTCTTGTTATTGTCATTTGTCCGCGAGTTTTTTATTCCGCGTTTTGGATTACAACGGTGCCCACGGTCCTGCTGGAAAAGTCCTCGAACCGGCCCGTCGACTTCATGTGGTAAGTTAAAAGTCTTGTTCGAGTGTATTCGACCTGATCAACGGATATCGTCGTAACGTTCGCGCAATGTGTGTATTCCCGTGCAGCAAATCATTTCCACGAACACGTCGGGCTGCGTAATCGAACAAAATTGGCTAGTGAAAACTATAACGTTTTAGGAAAAGTACCAAAATAAAGGCCATTTGTAAACCATTACGAGTCTTTTCGCTATAATCGCATATATCGCAGGTGAGATCGGCCGTACTCGTGTGCTCGCCCTCTGGAATCTGCGGTCCATCTCGTGGTATCCTCGTTAAATTTCTAACCTTAGCAAACACGTACGTTGCAAACACCTCTTGCAAAACATCGCACCTAACACGCGCGAGCCGTTGTTTTGTAATTCGGTCTAACTGATAAAAAACGAACGTTTTAGACGGAACGTATAGATTTTCCGTTGGCCACCGTTAAAGTCTCCAAAGATTTCATACGCTCAACATCGTCATATAAAATATAAGGCACGTCTAATACAAATGAACAGTAATATTACTGTGCGGTTTATTTTTGAAAATTTCGATCCTGTTTAAATGTTTACCGGTGTTAATACGATTATAATTACATACGTCTAAATACGTAGAAAAATAAACTATTATCCGGACTAATGTATTGTCTATTCCCTACTCTAGTCATCTATTTTTGCCGAAATGATTCCAAATTATACACGCAACCGAAACTGATAACACGACGATAAACAATATTATTATTTTTAGATTACACGTTACTTTTTAATTAATTGCTAGACTATTGTGCGCGATTCGTGGTGTGCAGCGGCGGATCCAGAAATCGTTTATGTTGGTGGTGGGGGGGAGGGAGACATTATTTATATTTTCAGTAAATTAATATAAAATATATAAATAAAAACTGTAATCCATTGACATGGGGCACGTGCCCCTGTGTCCCACCCCCGCCGGACCCGTCACTGGTGGCGTGCAATTTGTCCGTTTGTTTAACGCCTCGTTATACATTTACAATATCATATTATTATTATTAATTTTCAGATAGCATTCATTTGATTTTCGTCAAACACGGGTATAAACAATAATGTCTATTTACTGTACAAATAGTATTCGTGTTTATCACACAGAACTCGTGGCGAGCCTTATGAACACGAAAACGTATACACAATAAATACAAGTCGCCGTTCGGTCTTATTAACCCGACCTGGTCCGGTCCCGGTTTTGATTTGATTGCACCGGCCCGGTCCTGTATTTAAAAACCGGATCGCGCGGTGCTCCGATACCGGTGCAAATATTATGATGTGCGAGCACTTCGCGGTCGTCAAAAATTATCTCGCTCGCGGATTTTCTTATTGTGTGCCTATCTGCCTGTTCGAGCGGAATTTTCCGAGAGCCGTCGCGCGACGGCACCGGCGTTCTTCTACGTTTAGTTCGGTTCCCCCCCCCCACGATCAACAGTTATATTCCCGGTTTTGGTGTGCGACCGGGTCTATTATTATTATAATTTAAACGCATGACTTGTCGCAAAATAATAATACGCTTGCACGTAGGTACGCACTGCATATTTATATATATATATATAAACACTTCTCACCGCCACCGCCGTCTCCGGCTTGTAAATCGAACACATTTTTAATACTCGTTTTCCGAAAACCGCTTATGTGGGTCGGTGTGTGACAAAAAAAAAAAAAAAAAAAAAAACTAAATAATAATAATAATAAAAATCATTTCTGCCCGACGACGAAAACGACGGACATAATATTATTATTAAGACGGACCACAGCAACTGTTCCCCTCCGCAAACTCCCGTTTTTTTTTTTTTGGCCCTCGTAAAATTACCTATATAAACGATGCTGACGATAGTCTCTTCCTCCCATCCTCTCTATACAAGCATCAGACCGTCCGCTAATGACAACGTCAATACAAAACGAAACCTGTTGCACTGTACACACACACATTATATTATTGTAATATAATATATTATTGCCCGGTTTTCAGTCTTTATAGTCATAATTAAAATATTTAAATTGCCGCATTTTGATAGTGAAGCGCGTTTTTTGTACATTTTTATATTCTGTTTTATCCGCAGACGTAAAACTCTTTTGAATACGTAAATAAAACGCTGTAATAATATAATCGCCAGAATTTATACAAAAAAAAAAAAAAAAAAAAAAACAACCGAATACCCCACGGTAGTTTCACGACTGTCTCGAATTTCTATGAGCTACCCGCCCGATGCGGTTTTTCCGTTTACCTAACCCCCTCCCCTCCGGCTTTTCGCTCTATCCAATCCTATCTATCTGGTGGATTCTCACCGATCATAGGGTTTAAATACACACCGCGACACTGTATGAGATTTTATTGGAGAATATTGTATCGAGTTTAATTAGTGTCGGGTTATGCGGACCGACGGATAGGCGAGGTTTTCGTGCGATACAGTCACAGAAAGGTACGAACAACAAACTGGATTCATAGCCGGCGTATTGCCATGCGTACGCTTTTGGTTTATGGCGCGCGGCAGCCATTTAATTCGAGACCGGTGTACCGTACATGCATTTATAACGCGGAAACGGTCGAATCTTCTTACGGTGCATGCCGTCAGTGTCGTTACCGCGGCCGACGCCAAGACCGACGATTTGTTAACAACACTACACCGGCATATTTACTGTCGTATTTACGCGGACAGCGCAAGTCCCGCGGGCCTCGGATTGTACGGCGGACCGAAACCGCACTCCTTATCCGCCGGTCAGCCGTCTACAGTTTATCGCGCGTGCCCGGGCGGACGAACGCACCGTACCCGAACACGCGTCGAGTTTTGGGTCGACGTACCCGTTTCAACGGTCGTCTCTCGTCCGTCCGCCGGCCGACGACGGACGCGGACGGCCGATTTATCAGGCGTCCGACATCGCGCTGGGAGTCACGATCCGGTCGTTTCGTGCGAACGCGCCGCGCCGCGCCGTTCTTGTGTTAATCCGCAAGTGCACGGCGGCGTTTTACATTTTATTATTATTTCGGGTGGCGCGGACAATACGCGCGACGGTCGGCGCCCGTCTGTAACAACGTAACGGCTTTATAACGATTCATTTTGTGTTGCGCGCGCGCAGCAAAAGACGCCGCCGCCGCCGGTCCCGTTTACCCGCGCGCTTCCGGGACGACGCGGCCGCACAATAACAACAACGATATTAACGACGCGCAGTAATATAAATATTACACGGGGATTTCTCTCCGGTGTCGTAAAAAACAAAAAAAAACAAAAAATGTTCTTTTTACGACCCGCCGTCGTCGTCGCCACCATTGTATTCGGTTAGGTATATACACTTGCCGCCGTTGTCGTGTCCCGTGAGTACGCCCACGTGTTGCAGCGACAGCCGCAGCAGGTATGCGCGCGCGCGCTGAATACCGGAGACAGGGACACCGAGTGAAGAGAAAAACGGTACGCTCCGAACAAAAATTAATCGTAAATCCGATAAGCGGAAAAGAAAAATGGGTAACCGGGAAGTATTTCCTGCAGCGATTTATCATTATAAGTAATGCGCGGTGTGGATTAAAAACAAAACTCGCGTGTAAAAATTAAAGAAAACCAAATACTGGTAAAGGGATTTCCTATGAAAACATGTATTTTTCTGGTTTAGTTTTGAATAAGAAATTCCCAGATAAAGAAACGACCAGAAAACGGGAATCGTGAAAATAAAACGACTAGAAATTATCACTACAGAAAATTATAAATCCAGAGATTGGTTTTCCAGAAAGTGATGTTGAAATAAAGCTGTGCTCAGTTCTTCCCCTGTACGCCCCATAAGGGGAAAACTAACCTCAAATATTCCAATATTGTTTCGTTTGTGGTCACTTTCATTTGATCGCTTCGCTAGCTCATATCGGAAAAAAACCCGTGAATTTCACGGGGGGAGGGGTAAACGCGAAAGATGTTATTATTTTTCGCCGTTATTTTCGCTTATCAAATTTTGTCCGATTTTTTCGCATCGCAAAGGATTTATTCTGTGTAAGTTACAGTCCAATAGCTAATAGGTTTACTGGTAGGTATTTAAACTCTCCGGGCAACCGTCGGTATATACGTAACCAAATCCGGGTTACAACTGCGGCAGCCGAATGTGCTACCCCCGGGGGCACCGCGGCCGCCGCCGGTTTCTAAATACGCGCGCACCTTTATAACCTCGTCGGAATTTACTCTTTCTCTGCGGCCGGTCTCGTTTATATGACACTCGTCGTCGTCGTCGTCGTCGTCGAGCCTCTTGTATAAATCACATCATTGTTGTTGTATATTTTTGTATTCGGACGGACGTTAGTCTTTTATTTAATGACGCCGCGGTTTATTCCATTCGACATTATATTCGAACGGGTAGCCGAGAAAACATATTATTTTATAAAGAATACAATTGGAGAGAAAAAAAAATTAATAGCAATTCGAGAGCCGGCCCGTTTTCGAACTTTCAAAAGGACCGGGTTCGCTTCACACCCGCAGAGGTTTTATATTATAAGCATACCATACCTATATCGCGTGTGTACACCGATCGGCGACGGATTTCCTGTTAAAACATAAAATATTTCGTAGTAGTCATCGGAAGTCGCATTATTATATAAAGGACCAGACCCGCGTGAAATGTCACGGTGATGAAACGCCGATTTTAAATATTTGTCACATGTCATGTGTAAAATTCACGGCCTATAAATAAATATAATATTTTATCGGTCATTCGATAAAATCTGACTTCGTCGTTGACTATTCTTGGTGTACGATGGCTGACATGGATTTCCAGGAAAAGTAATGTTTAAATTTTCGGCGTTTAACCCGCATTATCGAGGGTTATTATTTTAACGATACCCATTTTTTAATATCGCAGTTTTTGGCGCCGTGATTTGTTGTAGCTAAGTCGTGTTAAACGCCAAAAATCTCTTGTATGCTGTGCGTATCTCACCTAGCAGCGGGCGGTCGACGGATAAAATAATTTGCATTTTATTATCAGGCAAATCCCACGCATAATATTATTAATTTATTTACGTACGTCGTCGATTTTGAACCGTTTTCGTATTTATTCGCCTATTAATAATACCGCCTTTATGATGTTTAAGTATACCGATTCTCGGCAGTTTTATAGCGTTTCAATGCGCATACGCGGTTTTACAGGTAACTACACCTAACTAATATTATTATTTTTATTATGTGAAGGAGAAATTATTAAATTTATATTCTTTTACGGTATGCGTCGTGATCATATTATACGATACGATTCTGAGGAGAAGTTAGGTATTGTATAGGTACAGCGGCGTTTTTACGGGTGGGAGAGTTTATATCTTCTTCTTTATCTTTTTTTAGTGTCTATTTTTTATGTACGATTAGCGATTGCCTGTATGTTAAATTCGAATTTCTCTGATTTTTATTCAGAAAAACCAAAAACGTATAGGTAACCTATTGTTAATATTATGTAACTTTAAACAAAACAATAAGTTTGATCGTACACATTATTCTTGTTTAAAACGAAGGGAGGTGGTTGAAATTATAGTATACGTAGGTATCTGTAGTAAATGCCAAGTATAAACTATTAATTATCGTCAATACCTATACATAATTAGGTGTTTGATTTTAACTATAATTTCGTGTCAAATTGAATAATAAATCAAGCATTTACCAACATGTGTATATTAAAAATTGATTAAACACTGTATATAGGATACAAGTATTTGTTACACGTTAATAAACTTACGATAACCACGCCTCCAGACTGCTGTATAGACCGGGTTCGATTTGACGAAAACCAAAACAGTATAGTATCATAATAATTACGAAATAGCATAATACACTTATCACAATACCCCAGACGACGCATTGCTTCATTAATTTATTATTTTATTTTTATATATTTATTTACTTAATTTATTTACGAGTATTAACCGTTTTAATAATTTTGTTTTTATTTTATTATTTTAATTACTTACTAAATGTCGTTTGGTTTTTATTCGTTTATAATAGGTATAATTATTATTTGTTTAGCTTGCGAATTTAATTTAATAGCCGATAAACATAACATTACATTGGGTACGTTCCTATACTATATATCATGATAAGTTCTATCAGCTAGTATACATACACAAATAGTGTATACCCTACTATTAACCCGTTATCAGTGATTTAATTGATAAACGAGTATATACGTATAATTTAATTTGAAAAAAAAATTGAATGTTTAGAAGCCGTACAGAGGTGTTTATGGCGTACATCGATATAAAAACTGGAAATCGTGCAGCGGGAACGGCGGAATAATATTAAAAATCCGTTAAGGTTTGATGGTCGACTATAATTATTATTATTATTTTATATATTAGGATTATACTAAAAACACGTTATAGGTTAAACTACTACTTAATAACATTGTTCCGTCGCGCGGTAATTATAATTTATAAACGGTCGGCGATAATCGCTGTAATAATATTTATTGTCCGGACGCGGGTTTTTATAATATGCCTACTCGGCCGTATTAAACATGACTGCGTTTTTAAATTGTAATATTATTAATATCCGTATGAATATTATACATTTTTTTTTTTATAACTATATACCTACGATATAGTCCGTTTTCGGCGAAAAAACAATTATTTGTCGGAGAAATTCGACCCTTGACATCGTGAGCGAGCGCTCGCGCGAGCGGTATTCTAAAACGAGCCAAAGATTCGTGCCTCCGGAGGTCGTTGCCGTTTTAATTTTTTTTTTTCTTCTTGCACGCTCTACACTCCAAAACGAAATCTCCGCCGCCGCCGGCTTTACAATATATATTATAGAAATCGCATCACTTGTTATTACAATAAGTGTTGTAGACGGTTTATACACACATACATATATAGGTACACGCGTCTGTACTTAATAAAATAAAATTAGCGACGAACGGTCGAATTTCGACACGTAACGGATGGATCCCCCGCGAGTCATTACACATCATCGTGTTATTATTATGTAGAAGACATCACCTCGGCGCGAAGTGCTGCACTTAATGTCCGACAAAACTCGTGTATATAGATGAAATCTGGTGTAGTAATCATTAATGACGATGAAGATTTTTCTTCTCTTATAAATTCTCTCTTTTTCTTTTTCTTCTATTTTTTTTTTTTTTTTTTTTTTTAACATATGACACCGCGGTAAACACTGCAAGCACATACTATAATATACAAGTTCTGTAGCTGCAGTAGCCGTAACCTAACTGGTTCTAAATCTCTGCAGCAGCAGTATATCATATGCGTTTATATATTTCTAAAAAAATATCGCAACATTGTATTCCCAGTTGATTATTAACGCTGCCGCGGCCGAAGGGAAGCTGTTTTCCATAGAAATAACCGGAACGCACGCGCGTGATAACTAAAAGAACTCGTTTTTTGTGTTCCGGGAAAGAGAAGGAAGAGGAGGGAAACTCTTAAGACTGCTGTAGAGATCTTATCGAGATAATATGCAATTTCGAAATTCTTCAGACGAATTTTACAACCCCCTCTCCTCTGTTCCGCATGAGCGTAGGAAACCGTCACGACCTATATACAAATTCAAATGTTATAAAAATAAAAAACACCGCCGGAAGAGGAATTTCCTAGACTATTGAATTTCGAACCTTATTATTTCAAACAATCAGGAGATACCACGAGGACACTAATGGTCGAATTATTAACTAAAAAAAGTGTGCTCGTTTTTAAAACAGTAGGTGAGTATATTTTTTTGTTCAAAAAACCGATTTTGTAGAAATCATGTTTTACGAATAATTAAACAATGATTCGAGATTTAAAAAATTCAAATCCGCAAATTTGTTTATTTTTATAAAAGTATACTCGCGCGCCGTCAGCGCTCCGTAAAAACAATAATAGTTGTTATTTTGATATTGCTGTTCTGTATAATACCTTTGCGGGTTTTTTTTTTTTTTTTGAACGCTTCAGAGTATTTTATAGCGCATAATCTTACATCCGGACTCGATTCGACGTACGCGTGTTATTACTGTCTGGGATTCGATACAATGATCTGTTAGCTAACACTGGCGTGTACCGCGCGCATATTGTCCGTGACCTCCGTGGATTACGATCCGTAATGATAATACAATATAAAATAAATATATACATATATAGTACCGTCGACGATGATTTTTTCATCCGTCGAGCGTTGTCAAATATATATTATCGTGCGGCACCACATTACGTTTTGTAGAGCGCGCGTATAATACGAAATGTATATATATAAAAAAAAAAAAAAAAAACCAACGAAGAAGGTAACAATACGCATAACGTGAGGGCATCGCAATACAATGATGCGCTCTTGATCTTTTTTAGTGCACATTATTATTTTCATTATACACGATGCTCCGCGGCCGGTCTTCCTGAAGCGTATTGCGCGCGTGGGACGTGAGACGCGACGACCTGTCCCGAGGAATCGTGATCCACGGCGCGATATGCTCTCGGATAATAATTTTATTATTATTATAATATAATAATTTCGCCCGGACCAATTATTCGCCGTGCCGTGTAGTTCCACGTGTTCGAATCAAATATAACATAAAGGGCGTTAAGAGGACGCTTGTGGCGTGCACGTGCATTTGTCGTCTCCGTTTTGCGAACGCACGACACAGCAAATTTGCGTTCAACAGAGCAAATTTCGGATCTGGCCTGTTAGTTTTAATATAATACGAGTGAATTGACCTACTATATTAAACGTTTAAGCGAGAAGAACATTTGTCTGCGTTTCAGTTTTTTTTTTTACGTTATTTTAATTTTTAAGTGAGGCACGAGCGTGTGAAATAGCCACGATTTAAAACGCTTATCATTCGATTAAAAATTTAAAAAAAACCAAAGTATGCATACACGGATAATGTTCGTACCTGTATGTACTGTCTCCAGTGGCGGATTTTCAACATTTTTCTGGGAGAAATTCTGAAAAATCATATGTAGATATTTAAAAGGTATCTCTATTAATAAATGCCTCTTTTTTTAAAGACGTTTAATGTAATTTTGACAAACAAACTTGAGTTCACGTGAAACAGCTTTGTGCTGTTAGTTTTAATATTATAGTGAATTGACTAGTGAATTGACTATTATTAGGAAATTTAAAGATAAAAACGTTATTTGTGTTACGTTGGTATTATTTTTTCGATATTTTGATTTTCAAACGAATTTATTATAAAATTGTGATATGTCTCGTAGGTCATATCTCTATTAGCTCACATGCGTCTTCTTAACGCTTTGATACTAGGACAATTTACTCTAATATTAAAACTTTAAAAACGAAATTGGTCCTGCCGAATGCAAATTCGCTAAGTGTTGCGTTTGTAAGACAGAAACAACAAAATTCACTTATTGAGTGAAATGCTATTAGCGTGTTTCGAGGTGATAAAAACCGAGTAAATTCGAACTTAATCAGTTTTATAATAATATTATGTATGAACTGGGTATTTTTTGAACGTGGTTTTTTTTTTAACAATTTTTAAATGTGGAGTTGTCTGCAACAGATTCGGAGAGAAACGCCCGAAGAATAATTAGCCGGGAACGAAAATTTCAGCTCAGCGCACGACGGCAACAACGCAAAAAATATAATATCGTATCTACTGGAAATGTGCGCATTTTCCACTCACGTCGCGAATTATTATATTATCCCGCCGAATTAAACGTGAGTTCATGTTTCACGTCGTAGGTATACCGCTATGATATATATGTATACTTTTCTTTCAAAAATTAAAACGCAGACGGTTATTTCCGTTGATGTGTACCCATATCTCGTCGTATGCTTTATGGTCCGCAGAAAAACACGATTTTATCGGTGGCGAATAATAATATAATATCCGTTCTTATAATCGATATCGTGTTTATATAATTATATCAACATGATGTTTGTACGTTACACGTTGTGTACTTAAACGTCGTTCGGTGGAAGTAAACAAAAAAAAAAAATCCAAAGAGTTATTAAAAAAAGACGATTTTAGAAAAATCGATTCCCTAAAGTTGTGTCACAAACAACAATTTTTAAAGCCCTTTTTAGCTTTTTAAAATTGGTTTTATAAACATTATGCACATATTATTTGTCGCCCCTTTTATAGCTCGAACTTATTTTACAGAATGTACTGTTTTATAACTACGATTCTATAAATTTTAAACCATCATTATTATAGGATTAAATCACTTATAAGTAGGGGTACTTTGAGTTTTATTTCACGAAAAAAAAATTAAAAAATGTTCATAATAAAAAACAACTTGATAAGTGATTTAATGTGTCTATATATTTTGAACAGATTTTAATCTAGTATTATTATTTATTTTTACATTAAAACTTTCTTGAAATTGTATACTCGTTTTAGACAAAAATAACAAGTCCGGACGTGATAGTCTTCATTTTGTGCGATTATAGTATAATTTTTTTTTTCCTAAACGAGTATTGCATTTTACATTATTTAAGGACTTGTTTGAGCACAAACAAAAAAAAAACAACATATTTAGTTTCATATAAAATTATAAACACACACACACACACACACACAAACGCACGCATGCATGCACAACATATATTATAATAGGCTCGTGATATATTTGTCAAAATCTGAAAGTCGACCCGGATGTTATACATATAATGAACTTGTAAAACGGTTTTCTAAAAGAGTAGACTTAAAAATTTATATTGCAGTATGATCAATTTTTTTTTGATTCTTACTACAAATATTATATGAATAACACGCATTTTAAATATAAATTCGATTCGTGAAAACATAGGTTTAACTATCGGTTACTATTCCAATAGTACAGTAGGAATATTCGTTTATATAAAAGTATTATAAACAAAAAAAACAAAAATCGATTTTTTCCGTTGTATATTACAAAATTTATGGCGCGTATACAGCATATATTATTTCGTTTGTCTCGTTTTGCGTTTCGGTTGCAAACTTGCAGCACAGTGTATACGTCTTTCCCAAATGGTTTTTCACGATTGGGTTGATTAAAACAACGTAATCATTTTGTATACAATGTCCTATATGTAATTTGTGTTGTCTTTAAGTGCGCGTTAAAAAAAAAAAAAAAAAAAAAAAACAGCGACCGACACGATGATGACTAAACGAATGCAGGGATTTATAAATTGTGTAAATTATGTTATTATATATGATAGTTTCTGTAGACGTAGCAACACGCATTTAGAGGTGATCACACGCGATAAACGTTTTTATTTTATTTTTTTCTTCTAGGATCCGTAATTAATACTCATTACACGTACGCGCGTCTATATTATGCGCGTTTTACACGTAACCACAAATTAATAGCGCGTTTTACTCCGCGTATAGCTATTATATAGAAACTATAAAAATGTATACCTAATGTTATATTGTACACGGTTGTACGTAGGTATATGCGATGCCTAAAAAGAAATCTTATAATATACGCGAGTAAGACATCACCGTCTCTATAATAATAATATTATTATAAATAATTGTTATTATAATTATTTATTATAACGGTTGTTGACCCGCTCTCGCATATGTCAAAACAATAAATTATGGTTTTTTCCTCTTAATATTATTTCTGCTTCTTACATAATGAGTGCGATATTTTTTTAAATACCATTATTATCGCCACGATGGCGCCTAGCTGGTACCATAATATACTAATCCGTCGGAGACTTCAACGCTCGAGCGGTCATAAATAATTTTTTCGTTTCGAATATTGACACAATACCTATTCATATAATAACTGTTGTATTATTAATATTATAATCTCGGTTTGTCAATCGTGTTTTTAAAAACGTTCGTTTTCCCGAGTAGGTAGTTTATTATCGATAATGGGTGTTACAATATTTTTCAATTACGACAACGCGATTTAGATTTCACCTAATTAATATACGTGTTTTAATTATAAAGGTTTAAATTATTGGGGTCAAAGACGCCGTACAGCGGTTGATATTACCGGTTTATGTTCTTTTTTTTTTTTAATCCGTTTCAATTTCAATTGTTCGTCAAAGCCCCATTAGTGTCTCTGTGTTCTTAACGACAATATTATAAGACGCCCTCGTGTATCGTATTATTATTATTATGACGATGTATAACAACGAAATCCGGAACCTGTTACTCGGCGTATATATAGTTGTATAGTTGTTGTAGGCGGTCGCGGTTGTGGTGCTCCGCTGCTCTGCAGCACGGTTTCCCGCAATGTTCGTTTGTTCGTTATTATATGAAAATCCACGACAATAGAACTATATAGATAAAGAAATATATGTACATAGAGAGAGAGAGAGAGAGAGAGAGAGAGTGAGAGAGGAACAGAGATAGAGAAATAGAATTTATAAAAAAAAAAATCATGACCGACTCGGCAAGGTAGCCGTGTGTTTAGATCCGGGCTAATTATCCGGGCTGATATAATAATATAATAATAATAATAATGTATATAATGGTTACTCGTGTTTAAACATTGAGACCCGCGCCGTGGAAACTGGTTTTTTAATGCGGTCTATGTGTTCCGCTCCGCCAGCATTATCCTTCTCTCTTTTTCTTTTTCTCTTCCATCGTCTAATTTTATTTTTACTTGTCTAGTTTTTTTTCTCTTTTTTTTTATTCGGTGGTTAAGGTCCGTCAACACCGGGGCCGCCGCCGCCTGCGCACACCACGAATAAGCGGTCCGATATAGAAACTACTCGGTGTGCTGCACACACAGACGGTAGGTCGTTGTGTTTGTACCGTTATATACCTTCTGCTACTACTACAACAACTATACATACACACTTACACAATAATACGGCAACGGTGCTCGTAGAAGAACGCGCGATGGTTGGTGTGTGTGTATTTTTTATTTTTTCAACCGTGATCTCGCGTTTTGTCACGTGTGTTTGTTGCACACACAACGTATATACATCGCTTATTTTGTGCGTTTCCACCGTGTATGTACTTCAAAGTGTACGAAATTCGTCTGAGAAACTCTACATTATGTACAGGGTGTATATACCATAAACCATTTTTTCGGTGGATTTTTAGTTAATTCGATTTCTAGCCGTGTTTTTCAGTCATTATTGAAAGGTTTAACCTTTATTTTAACATTATTTTCAATTTTAAACCCCCACTCGTTGTACCCGAATTTAATGATGTACACTTTTGATTTTAAAATAGCCAACCGCTCCCCGTTTTAAACACAGATTTAAATGATGGAGTTTATTTTTCTAAAAATGTTGGTAGGCGTAACATTAATATCGGATTTACCGTTTATGAGTTATTGAAATTTGATGAGTTTAGACCGGAGTAGTAAGGAATATGGTTATTATTTTATTAATTTATCTTCTAAACATGGGTACCTATGCAATTTATTGTTACGACTTTTTCGAACACTGTATTCAACAATACATTTGCTAAAACTCGCAGTCTTTGTGATTTCATGTCGTGTATATTATAATAGTGTTACTGCAGTTGAAAATTGTTATTTCTGTGACAGAGAACAGTTCCAAACACGTGTAATTTCAAACTCGAGGTTGTTATCAAAATAGTATATTTATTTTGTATTAGATTTAAAAAACAATAATATTGCTGTTAATAATATAGTAAACGTTAGATGGCGGTCAGATATTTTTCCCACGACTGATAGTGAAGTATAATAATAATTATATACACTGGCGAAAAATTTGAAAATGTATATTACAACAATAGCCGCCGAAATCTGGAGATTTAAAGAAATCCCAAAACCGAACATTATTATTGCAATATATTGTTTCACAAACGTAATAATGTGCAGGTTAATAACAATAAAACGCATTCAAAAATTGTATCGCGCAACAGTATATATTATAGACATATATATATATATATATATGTTATCTATTATTAGTATTTACACAGAATAATAAATTAATAATACTGTTATCTGTAAACTGTATGGATACGGACCTGTGAAGGGGCGGATGGGAGTTTACCTTCCCGTTCGTATATAATTGTAAAATCCGCTCGGTTATATTTTTCCCCGACCAAATCGTATGAACGATTCTATTGTCTACAGGCATGTGCACTTGTGTTGCGTACGAAAATTTATATTTTTCCATTGAACTCGTCCGACTAGTTGCGGTAAATATAATTATACAGGTAGTGAGAATAATATTATTTTCATGCGCGCGATATCCGCCGCGGTTGTAGGACCGTTTTGAAACGTTCTCGATCTCGGCGAACATAACATTGTTACAGTATTGTGTATTATTATTATTAGATTCTGAATGAAACGAGGAATTGGTAGTTTTAATATGATTGTGTGTTTTTTTTTTTTGTGCCTGTAAACGATTTATTTTATCAGATATCTTGCTCCAATTAGACACTCAATAGGGACTTTCCTGTAGCAATATTATTGATCTGTTTGGTGAATTAAGAGGTCATTTTTTGATTTCCCTTGTGGTTTTCTTAATGAATGGAAAAAACTGACAATTCATTGTATACATTTTTACCTTGTTGACAACAAAAAAAAAATAATACGACTAATCATTTACTTAGAATTGTTTTTTGTTAGCAACGTTTTATCCTTAGATACAGACATGCAAATTAAATTAATCTATAACAGGTATATCCTTCATTTCGACTTTTCTCCGAAGACAGTGGTACACTTATCAGCATCATCATTCTTCAATTTTAATATATTACGTGTCTATATAATATCTTTGGTCTTTAAAAGCTAATTAGGAATGATCGTTAACAAGTTACGGAAAACGATTGAAAACTATAAAATAAAATTATATTCTATAAGAAAATTGACCAAAAACAGATATCAAATTGACTTTAGCCCTTTTTTCTTGGAATCAAATATAAATTATTATTGCGGTTCGCTCGACATGGGTAGGCGGGTACCTATTGTTTGCCGCTCGATACGCCGATTATAAACATTTTTTGCTACTCCGCCGCGACCATTTTTGTAATATTCAACACCGCCGTGCCGACCAAATGACCCAGAAAACCTCTCGCCCCGCGCGAACGTTATTTATTTATTTTTTTTTTTTTTTATCGTTTGAAAATATGTATTATTATTATTATTTTAATAAATCTCTATAACGCGCGTTGTCGGTATCTCGGTATCGCGTACCGGCATATATATATATATATATTATTATATATTATGTATTATTATATTATACAGTGTTCTGTGCGCGTGTATTTAAAATGTAGGTGACGTCGTGACTTCGAATAACCACACCCGAAGTCGAAACGGATCTGCCCGGAACCCCTTTGCCCGTTGCAGCGCACCGACTGCAGACTACCGCCCCTCCTTCCTTTCCCGGCTCCCCTTCTCCACATAGTGTGTACGGTCGTTCTATACGGTTTATAAAACTAGATTATGCGGCGCGTCGGGCTCGGGCGGCGGCGGCGGCTGGTGGTGATCTCGCACGCGAAGGGGGAAATATATAGGTATACAAGAAGAAGTGCGGGCTAAGTATATATATATATATATAAACATATGTATGTATGGTATAAGGAGAAGTGTATAGGTATAATCCGGTATATAAGATCGAGGGGAGGGGGATACCGCGAGGACCGGTTTTCTACGCGTATATACAGATCGAGTTACCCGGACCAGATTAATCAAAATACACGTTGCGTGGGTGCTCTCGATTTATATGAATTTATATTATATTATGTGTGGTACGTTGCTACAGCTATACTGTATTATGCGTCTAGGAATATACACGAGTCGGCAAACCTCCGCCGCACGATTATTGTTTTCTATAATATTGTCCCTGCTTCCCAGCACCTCCTCTACTTTACAATCGCGGCGAGCGTACCGCCCGATCGCCGTGTGGATGTTACACTGTGGCAACGGCGGATGCACCGGCCGCACGGATTCGAAATCGTACGCATAGTATAATAGTTTCCCATATAATTTGTTGTGGTCCGTCGTTATATTATATCGGTTATAACCACGCGCGGTAACGACCCCCTCGTGGCCGAACCACGAATATCATGATAATATTAATATGATATATGAAGTTCGTCATTCGGCCGTGAACTCGCCGCTGTTGCCTCGTGCCGGAGTGTTTTGAGAAAATTCGTGCGCTCACTGGGTATAGGCCGACGTTGGCTATTCAGTTGTATACTTGTATAGACTAATTTTAGACGTGTTAAATCGAGTCCGGAGATAAAATAACTGAAATTATAAAATACCAAGCAAAAATCGAAATAAGAACAATTTTTGTGGGAGTATTTTCATATATACTAATTAAGAGAACAAGAGTTTTAAGTTTTAAAAGCTTTTTTCGTTTCTATGCCCGTGTGTGTGCCTTAATAATGATTTCTACAAATTATTGGAATACAAAAAAAAAACGGACATACTTTGCTTGCACGATGGGTGAGCAAAATCGTTGTTAACGAAAAACGATTTTGACCGAAGTTCGGTTACACATGTTTTGAAAAGCCGTAATATTTACGATTTGAAAACAATACATTTCGTATATTTTTCCCGTTTTTTCTACGATTTTTTTTCACTTATTACGAAAACCCGTGAGAAAATCAAAAAAATGACCTGATTAAAGAACCACCTCAGTCAAATTTACTTTCAGAAAAAGTTTTACACTTGAAAATCGGATCAAAATTTTAAGTATAAAAGTCGATTACAAAACAAAATAAATATCATTGTTAAATCAATACGTTCCTCGTTTCATTCAGAATTTAAAATCGATTAAGTAATTGAAAAACGATTATTAATAGAGTACTACAAGTCGTATTGTTATCCCTAAATTAGACAAAAAGTGTCCAGTTTTCCCAATTTATAAGAAAATTGTAAGACAAATCAAAATATGGTCTTCTCAATAAAAAAAACGAATTCTACAATACAGTTCCTATGTTTAATTTTTGATAAGAGCAAAATTTCTGGTAGAAGAATTGTATACAGAAAAAAAAAATAGTAAAATAAATAAATTTCTTTTTTAGTTCAGAGTCTACATAAAATCGGATGATTTTAAAATTAAATGAGTATTTATAGTCTACAAAAAAAAAAAAAAACACAATATAGAGGGGGGTCTTATAAACAAACCGAAAATGTTCGTGTGATTATTCTGTGACTATAATATAGATTCGATATGTTTCCGGCTCGATACACCGCGGGCTAACCTAGTCGGTAAATATAATAATAATAACTGCAGCAAGTGTCTTTATGTGCAGTACTATAAATTGCATCACCATTTTTAACGTGACGTGTTTCGCTTATAATACCCATACCGTTGATAATAATAATAATAATAATAATAATAATAACGCACGTGTATCTATATACGTACGCATAAACGATTGTTTTATTGCGTTTGATAAAATAATATATGCATACATATATATGTATATATTATACATATAATATATAAATATGATCGACGACGTCGGTCGTAAAAAACTGACTTTAATTGGTAGTTTCGAACGAACTCTACTGCAGCAAAGTCGTAGCAAGGCCGTAACCCGGCTGCAGCAGCAGCGCCGGTCGTGTCGGTGACCCATATATTATTTTACATTATAAAATGGGCTATCTATAAGATTTTTTCATTTCCAACACGCCCGTAAGCGTAGTGTTCGGTATTAGTTTTCTTATTTTTAAAATATATCGAATATAAAAAAAAAAAAATAAACCGTGCATCAACCTATTCAGAAACGAGCAGACCGCGTACGCGGACGACGAGTGTGGGGGCGGGTAGGGGGACACACACACTCGTCTTTTGTGGGTATACAATAATAACAACAATAATAATACTATTTTTTCATAGGCGTAACGTTTGCGCGTGTGTGTCATTAGATTACAATAATAATATGTACGACGACGATGGTGCCGTTACTGAAAACCGGGCTCTCCTATACGTCGTCGTCGCGAATGGAAATCGATTTTCGCCCACTCATTCCGCCGGGGCTAGCGCGGCTCCGAGAGTAGATAACAAACAGTCACAAAATATATTATCGTCATTCCGTAGTGCGTTTACGAGGCAACACAATGTAACGATATATTTTAACAATTTGATCTATTTGCGGCGGCGGGAAAGTGACCGTCATGGAGGAGGCGGTGCGCGTTAGCCGGGGCGACGGCGGCGGCGTTTGTGTGAATAGCAGGTCGTTGCAGGATACGTTTATGAAAACCGATGCTGTGCGCCATATAGAAATAATAATAATAATAATAGTGGCGATGATAATAATAATGATAATGTTATATTATTGTGTTGGCGCGGTGGGCGCGGCGCGCAGGGGATGCGATCGTGTACACCGATAACGGGGGGAGTCGATTGAGCGGCGGGTGGGTAGAGTGGAGGAGAGGACAATTAATTTTGATTTAACGTATAACACGCTTAAGCGTGTGTATTATTGTACGCGTGTTCGTATCAAGGTTTTGACGCGACGATAGTCCGTCGGAAAGCCGCGCGCGGCTGTGCGTCGATTAACATTTCGGACGTAAACTATTTAGGACACGCGTGTATAATAATAATAATATTGTACTCTTATCATATTATATACGTACGTGTATGAACGGCGTGGACACCGCCGTTGAGTGCCGTCGAATGCGCGGCCAACATTATAATAGTAGGCTAGTACCAACTCGTATGTTCCGAAGAAAAAAAAAAAAAAGAAAAAAAAAAGACGTGTGGAAATGAGTTGTATTCATAGTTGGGTTCCGTTGGATCGTGTGAGTTTTGAACTGAACGCTATTTGTTAACCCGTGTCGAAAATCGCATGTTCCATAATAATATGAAAAACTCACATAATATCCAATTATCAACTCACATGTTCTAAAACTTCAAACTCGACAAAAAATATAGACGATTACTATTAAAAGTCGTTTGGACAATTGCTTGGCCGAAAGTCTATAAGGGTCATGTATTTTGGATTTCCTATAGCACCGGAAAATCCTTTTCCGTTTGTTCGCTGGAAAACTTGATTTATAATTCTAGCCTACTTTTATAAACTCGACAGGTAGAGCTAACCGTTCGAGTAATGGTAACACAAATCAAACATCAAATTGATAACATCAAAATTTCGAGGGAAAAAAAACGTTTCCGGTTGAATTTTTCTGTTCTAATATTTATGATTACGTTGTGCAAAGTTCGCCATTTAACGTTGCATCATTACATCAAGAAGACAATAACCTTTTATTTAAGAGCATGGCATACCCGCATTATCTGTACTATCGTACCAACGTACGGCATAGCGAATTTGCAGAGACGACACGAGTTGCCGTTATTTTTGATATTACAGCGAGTAATTTATCTACTGTAAAGATAAGAACAATTTAAAAATGTTCGTATATCACTTAAAAATTATTAGGCATACCGAGAAAAAATTGCATCGATTCACATTTAAGTTTGACGACAGCGAGTAAATTCGCTATATACTATTAACGCTTGACAACACAGGCCACAAATTACGCGAAATTTCTGTCTCGCGTTCTGTTTAATAAGACGGTGACGGAACAAGATCAAAATATGGACGATTGTAGCTTTATTTTCCGCGATAACAGCCCGCGGTCGAGTTCCATACTTCGTCGGACCTATGATAATAATATTGTATTATGGGTTCGCTGTGACGAATACACATTTTTGATATTATGACGAAATTAGCATACTATAGTATACGTCGGGACGGATCACGAGTGGAACAATCCGCCGATCACGATTCCGTTTTGTGTTTTTGACGTGTGTTTTTCCTATTCTCGCTTTTCGCCCGTACACACGCGTCCGTCATAATAATATTATAATGCCGTCCCGTGTCATTTATAACGTACCTGCATACAGTGTGTATTATATTATTATACGGATTATTTCGAGAGACGCGCGCCCCTCGTCGCAAAATTGACGTCGCCGTCGCCCCGGAGAGACGCGTATAGCAGTCGGCCTTCGCGTCTGCCGCTGGAGTATTGAATCCGCGTGCGTGAGACTCGAAAAACTAGGTTATGTTATATTATAATGTACTCCGCGGTCTGATAATAATAATGATAATGTAATGTATGCACGAATCGCGGCGGGTGTGCGCACTTGTCGGCGCGTATGACGTTACGGTGCCGGCGGTGGGGAAGTGCGAGGGGAATCGCACGACACAATGTTTATACGTATATAATATTATTATTATTATACACTCGGCCGGCGGAATGCGTAATA
This sequence comes from Cinara cedri, assembly GCA_902439185.1. Lineage (NCBI taxonomy): Eukaryota > Metazoa > Arthropoda > Insecta > Hemiptera > Aphididae > Cinara > Cinara cedri. The sequence continues at coordinate 1,208,035 of CABPRJ010001901.1, read as the reverse complement.
TTATAATAATAATTATTATTATATACTTTACTCGGGTCCAATTTATAATATCGCCAGTACAGTACCCACAAGTACTGCGCTTTGTCGACGGCGGTGTAGGTTACTGGGTACGCGGCGGATGGATAAAAAAAATGTCCGGTTTTTCGACTTTTATTATAGGGTCCTAGGAAAGAATTAAGTTCCCGCGGGCGCGTCCAGGGTTCAAAACCTCCTAGCATACGATTTCAGACGAGGGGCACGTTAATATATAACGTCAGTATCCCCTGATGAAGTTAAAGTTTATTTTAAAATAGAAATGCATATTTTAGAATAACTCGGTTATTAAAAAAAATTAGCCAAATTATTTTCTAATATCCTGTTTTTTTTGTTTTTTTTTTTTAACTGACCGAGTTAAATTTTATCGAAATAAAGTAACCGTAATATAACTTAACGTTTAACTTTTTAAATATAGTCCAGCTTTTGTGAGTATTACGAATCATCACTAAATAATATATCAACATCCATACCGTATGATTTTCATTTTGAAATTTCGATGCTGCGTTTCGGTTTCGAACATTCTTTTTCCTTTTTTCCTTTAATAGACAACATTGTACTCCGTCACCCCGGGGAATCGCACATATAAACGCCATCGCTGCACAGCATAATCCTATTATATTGTCAGCTACCGTGGTATGTACGATATAATATATTATATAAAGCTACCTAACCTACATACTAATATTCTATTAGTACAACACCTATATGTAATTACACCAGATATAGGAGCCGAGTAGATACAAAAAAAAAAAACCTCAACCGCAATGCCGGATGTGGGGATACTCGAGTCGAGATCCAAAAAATATATTTTCGTGCGGTTACCACACACAAAAGAAACGCGTTCATATAGAACGTGTTAAACATCGTTCGTCCGTTTTTATTATTTAGAAGTCGTTTTTTTTTTTATTTAACGCATTAGTTATTCTTGTCGCGCGTACTGCAGCCGCGGAGTGTTGTTATACTTAAGTGCATCACCCGACGTGTGTCATGGTGCGACGTATACTCATAATATATATTTACGATGATAATATTCGATAAACGTATTGTAATTTTTTTTTTTCGCTCTTAAAAACAAATTTCATTTCTCATATTTTGAAACTACAGGTTTCGTTAGAAAAAAAAAAAAAAAAATTTATGAAAAAAAATCGTAACTTTTTCTGTTGCAGCCGTGCATATACGTTTAGATCGCCTAGAAAAACCGTAGACCGTAATATTATATGGACCTCACCCCTGTCGTTATAATCGGTTTGTCGAGTATTTGCATAATACCTTACGTGTATTATTACCTATACGTGTGTCGATACGTTTCCCCTCCTCCCGCCCCCATTTCGTCGGCGTCTCGAAATCTCGTTAAAATAATTATCCTCGACGTATACCCACAATTTTTTCACGCGTGTGTAGTACACACGTTACGAATTATATATATATATATATATAAAATCAACTTTCGCTCGACTGCGATTTGTAGCGGTTTTGTGCAATCTTCAATATTATTTTAATTGAACTCGTTAACTACTATATAGGTACACGCGTTATGGGTTGACGTGCCGCGGCGTTCTTCGTCATCGTCATCTTTTTCGAGTCTTCGGACACATCTGTGCATAATGTTAATATTATACGAGACGCCGAAACATTGAAATTTCAATTTCAAAAGGGAAAGTCGCCGCAGCCGTATCATCTTGTAGGATTATACGCGGATTTTCAGACCTGACCGTTTCACCATATTATTATTATTTTATATATGGCTATTCGTCATTAAACAGACGGGCGCGTTATTTATTTCGTCCATATTTTACATCTTCTCTCCTCCCCCCCCCATCCATCCCGTCATCGGATTTTCGTCTTCTCCATAATACCTATATTATTATTATTATTTATTTATTTTTTTTTTTTTTTTTTTTTGCCGTCATATCATATTATTATATTAAATGTACTATAGGAGACCGACGACCTCTCCGCGCGTCGGAATTGACCTGCGTTAAAAACCGGTTCATCGTCGTCGTCGTCGTCGTTTTTCGTTACATTCCGGATACCTAATTCAGTCAGGAAGTAGAAGTAGAAGATTGCAATATCGAAAATTATAATTCGGTTATTCCGGCGTATATTTAATCGACGATTATTTATTAAAAAAAAAAAAAAATCGCACAGAGCGTTCGCCTATAAATTATTATCATCGTTGTAGGTATATTGATGGTTTCGAAAATCCGTAATTTATTTAGTTTTATTTTAGTGTAGGATCCTGCGGATTTAGCCCGTTACGGATTCGGACCGTAACGGTGCATACAAAATACTTTATAAAAATTCCGAAATCGAACGGACGGCAAAAAGTACTATGCGATGGTAATGACGGTTATTCTAGCGAGCAATCTATTATTTCCAAAGGTAGTCTACTTTGAAGCGGTTGGGGGGGGAGGGAAATACCGAAAAATTGATCGTAATAATCCGTGATATAATATGTTTCTAATAAACATTCCTTTGAATGAAATCCCTGACTATTTCCTCATCACTGACCGTGTTCAAAATGCAGTAGAGGCGGACGGGTTTGTTACGATTTGTTTTCTTTATACGCCTATGGCATTTAGGTTACTTTATATTTCGATAACATTTGTGTGGCAGTTGCGCCGTCAATACCGGAAAAACGACGTTCCTTTTGTCTCTTACGGAGCCATTGCGAACAATTTAGGAGCATATAATGACTATGTTGACGTACAGGTTGCATTTTCACCGTCAGACACGCGTTTACACGATTTTTAACCAATACCATAATCATAACCGTTCTAGATTGTCCGGCGTGATATTAATTCTGCAGCAACCAAAATAACGACTCGTTTAAAAAATACGTCATCTAACCTGGTTACATTTTTGGTCGATCGCCAAAACACTCCTTTTACATGGATTCTTTCGGATTCGTTTACCACGCGATAATAATATTATTCTATAATATGTATATCATTATCACTAGGTATACCTATTATATTATAATGTATACGTATAATATGCGTGCTTATGGTTTTACGACAAAAGATTCGCTACGCGCGAGGTTTGCGGTCAACTGTATTATCATTTTTTTTTTTTTTTTTTTTTTTTTTAATCTCTCGCCGATAATGACATAACGCCGCGTATTATTTATCATTATAATATATTATTATTCCGCATTATATTATAGAATAACTATTTCCACTATACATACGTTCGCGGCATGCCGAATTAATAATCGCTCATGTCTCCGACGACGACGTGCGCCCCCCCCGCGCACAGTTGTGCGGATTTGGATTCGAACGACGCGCTATTAAAATATAACAGCAGAGATCGCGCGTCGCGTACACAATAACAATAATAAATCATTATCCGAACGCGATAATAACAATAATAATATTAATATTGTGTTTTGCAGAGTGTTTTGTGTACGGTATTTTTTTTATTTTTTTTTTTCATGTACGCTCGCCCCGCTGCAAGACTGCAATCGTGGGCGGTCGATAAATATTATGTATATTGTCGTATAGGCGGTCGTCGTCCGGAAAATGTGTGGGTACTTATCTATATACTGTATGAACATTTGTTTAAATATCTGCGGCCAGCAACAATAATTACATAATGTAAGTGAGCGAATATGATTTCCCTCCCCCCCTCACCGATATTCGCTATAAAACCGTTAACCGATACGATATTTGAAATAACGCGAGTTAACATTGGTGTAATCAACCGATATACCGCGATCCATTAAAAACTCGATTTTTATAAAGTTTTTTTTAATATTCCAGAGATATACAAAACGCATAGTTTTTACATTTTCAACAACGTCATCGAAGCCGCGGATTTTTAAATTTCGATTTCTATTCTCGTACTTTGAGTTTTATAAATTTGTTCGATTGATTAATTCAAGAGGAGTAATAAAAACGGTTTTAATAGTTATAATACCCTGCAGTCAATAAACTTAGAATTGTTTTTTCTTCTTGTTTTCAATGATGAACCGATAGTATGAACCGTATCCGACTTCAGCCCAAGTCGAAACGTAACCGAGTTAGTGCCAACTGTCACGTGCGTTTCCATGTTATCAGTTATCTAAATTATTTTATTCATTAGTTCAGTCATGTAAGGATTTACAAAATATAACCAAGGTGCCTTGGTCAAAACTTGCAGATACTGTATCAAGGAAATTATAGTGTCCTATAAGTGTAGTGTAAACCTAATACCTATTACCTAGTCAATGAAAAGCCATTTTGGGTTTAGATAAAGCAGATAAGAAACAAAAACACTTAACCTACTTATTTATATCTAAACCACAATAATGTTCCAAGGAAATTAGTTATAGTTTCTGAAATGTAAACCTAAAATTTTCTACTTTTTCTTTTTTTTCAATGGATAACTGCTTTCAAGACCAGCCCTTTAAGCAAATATTCCGCCAACTATTTACATCCTCCATCACTGCGTCTCTTTATTGTACTCCAGGTTCCATCACTCCTGCACATAATCCTCCCATTTAGAGCGAGATATTTCTAGTGGTCACTTTCCTATTGGGTCATGATTTTGATCGCAGTCCTTAATTCCTTATTACTGATTCCTGCTGTCTCTATGTATATGCTGCCCATTTCATTCCTCCCACTAGAATTTCGATTGCGAATTTGTGGTGCTGAAGTATTAAAACAGATCTTGGCGTTCTCGACTTATCCTCCATTCCTAATGTCTTAATTCTTTGCTTGATCCGAACATTCTTCTTAACATTTTCCTTTAGAATTTCCCTTATTTGTAATCCTAACCCCTATAGTCAATGCAAGTCTATAGTCCTCCGCGGGTACACAGACACGGGTCGATGCAGAAAGTCTCACTGTGCACACTGCACATACAGCAGTTCTACTGTGCACTCAATCGTTACGCCCACCCCGACGGGGAAAAAAAACCCAATATTATAATAACAATCTCACGACGACGATGACGATGCCGCCGCCCAAGTACATCACAGGGAAGTTTCCCACGACTCGTCTGATAATTTTTGTATAGTATTATACTCGTATACGTGATATTATATATCGCGGCATTGCGGTCTGCGGCGTTTTTAACGCAACGTTAGCCGCCGAACGACGCCGTTCCGTTATATTCCCCATACGGGTTTTGGAAATTGGAAACGTTCAAATACCCGATCGAATACCCGTATTATTATTAAGTATATTATTATACGGCGAGCAGTCGTGGGTACCGCCGCGAAAAAAAAAAAAAAAAACAAAAAAGCTGACAGACGGGCGAATTTTATTTTCTACCTGTACAGTGTAAGCCCATAAACAGGTAGAGCGATGTGTTTAATACTGCAGCAACGTATAGGCACGCTATTAATTTTCGAGTCGATAAAAATCGGTCGGCGAGGTACAGCGAAACGGAAATGCTCTCTCCGCCGCAGTTAGTATCGGTAATGGGTACATTTATGCGGTTTCGCATGTTTGTTCAGAAATTTATGTTTTTCTTTTTTTTTTATCTCGATCGCGTTCTGATTGTATTACTTACTGTACAGTAGGCTATACATTTATTGATCTTTACACTTGGATACTATACATTATTATTCGATGTTGCGTGCCGAATATTATTCGACGCGGCGATATGTACAATAGATTATCCGCAGCAGCTCTCGTAAGAAAAACAATTTCTCTCTCTCGCGTTCGACCATATACGTATCGATTATAGGTGTATCTACTAGTATTTTATACGCGTGTCGGTCGTGTATGATATTTGTGTCGAGTGCGTGTGGCACATGCGGCAGAAACAATATCATATCATATTATTCATCCCGTCCTCGCCAATATACGTATACTTGTATAATTTGTATCAGTTTTTATGAAAAAAAATTTAAATTAAAATTCCGGACAATCCGTGTTATGCGTCGTCGTTGTAGAGTTCGCGGGAACGGCCGTCGCGAGTAGATGTACGAAAAATAACGCGTTACACATGGTTAAACAAACAGGCACGTCAGTGAGATATAACAGTGCGCATCGAAGCTGACGTCACGTGGAGTAAATCATGGTACAAACAATATTATTTCATGGACGAAATGAAATATGATCGTAGTCTCATAGTTAATAAGAAAATGGATAGGTCACTTCTTTAATAAGCGTATGAGAGGCGATGTTCTCGCTGGAGGGCGGAAAACTGAAGTGGTTTTTCAGTTATCACCATAGATAAAACGTCTCTTTTTGTGTATCAGTCTTGGAGAACTGCACCCAACCCTTTTGGAACACTGAAAATTTACGGATAGCTTATCCATAAATATATTTATTATCTATACATAATTTAGTATCAATATTACCATTTTAATGTTGAAAAATTGGATACGCCTGGAAAATAAGCCATTCGAAGTAAGTGCCCGGTGATAGTGAATTTTGGTTAGCTTGTTGACATGTCTGTTTGTTTAGCCATGATGTTTTACACCCGATATAGCACTGATAAACACGATTATATTATTTAGTTTAAATGTATAACTGTAATAACTGTAACTCGTGTTAAGAATATGTGAATATCTAGACTAACGGGCGACGCAGCGAAGTTACGTAGGTTACCTAGAATTAAACTCGTGGCGGTTTTATAGTTTGAAATTAGAGTTTCAAATCACGGATAAGAAACTGTAAACAGAATAATATTTTCGAGGGAAACATGTTGTTTTTTTTGTGTCAAATTAAATTAATTATAACTTACAGCCATAATATTAATTTTTGTTTTTAAATAGCCGTAGGCAGCTTTTTCGTTTCACAATATTTTAGAAAAAAAGCAACGTGGCGCTTTCGAAAATATTCTTCTCTTTATATTTCATAACCTGTGTTTGAACTTTAATTCCAACCTAAACTCCGCAAGTTTAATCTAAAGTTCTGAAATTTTACTATGTAATCAGTTGAACTGCTGAAACAGTAAATTCGCTAGTGTCACGTATTCTCTTAAGGCGTGTAAAGCATTATATGTCGGTGTTACTCGATCGCGTCGGCGGCACTACACGATTCGGACACTTTCTTATAATTTATTTATTTTTTCACTCAAACAAAATACTATCCGTAAACTAACGACGAATAGCACGCGATTTCAACTACAATCATACGATCGCCGTACTTGGGTATCGTTAGTCGGTATGCTGTGTTTTTCAAGCGTGAAAACGTTTTAACTTTGTTATCCTATATGACCGTGTACGAAACACGTAGGTTTGGACAACGTAACTGTGTAAGTGTGATGAAAACCGTTTTTCAGCTCAACAATAGTTATTTATCCGTAAATTTTTAGATCCCGTACGAAAAGACTCGATGAAGTGTATTCAATCAATATCAAGTGTTCTTGTTTTAAAGTTGTGATAACTTTATCGGTTAGTCAAAATTCTCAACAATTTTCATATACCTATACTTTTAAAAATGCCGCGAATATTTCAAACGGCTTCTATGTTACTTGATTTGAAACATTTTCCTATATTCCCATCAGCAGATTTTTTTTAAAGATTTTTAAAAAAAAAATCTAACAACCATTAATGACCAGTTCCGGTATCACAAAATCTACATAGAACGCAAAGATGTACAAATTTGAAGTCAGGAAGTCCAACATTATCTCAAAGTCGGCATTTTAATTTCTCGGTTCCTTTGTGGATTGTGGTTATAAGTGAGGTAACTGTACCTACTTTGATTATATTCAAACCAGTCAAAAATGAGCTTTACTTGGATTTTTCGTATTCAATCTAAATATTATAACAATATTATACCTTATCGACGTCCCACCTTATTGTGCACGTCCTGCTCTTTAGCGCATTTTTGCGAAATGCGCTATTTCGCCCGAGAAAACATTGGCTGACAGTACTCAACACATATTCGTGGACAGTCACCCGCGTTTTCGGATACCAATAATACAATAATAATATTATTTCTGTCGATAAAAAAAAAATGTTGATGTATAATAACGACACGTGCGTTTTGGCAAGATAATATTATAACATACCTCCAACAAAAATAATAAAAATATTATTTTTAGTATTATATAAACGACGCGGGGCAAAGACACTATTGCTGCTGCGGGTGGAAGGGTTTCGTAATTCGGTCTCAGTTAAATAATAATAATAAAATAAAACACACACAAGCCGTAGTCTATTCACCGCCGCCGCAGAAGAAATGCTCATGAGGGGGGAGGGAGGGGAAATAAAAAAAAATACAACTGGGCGTCGTCGACACTGCTCTGCGTCGTGGGATCGGGCGCGATGTTGCCGTTTTGCCAGTGCGATCACGTACTGAAAATATTTTTAAACGCTCCGCACATACTAAACAACTGGTTTTCGTGAGTGTGTGTATGTGTGTATGTGTGTGTGAGTGCGTGTATTTCGGTGTGCGTAGTCGTAGTGCAGTGTTCATATATATCTGGTCAAACATATTGTTTACGTTTTCTCTTGACTGTAATATTATAGGTATACGAGGTATACGCGAAACAATGGGTACCGGCATTTTATTTTTTAATCGAACGATAAAAACACGAAAAAAAATTCGTCCGCAGCCACCCAACCGTCGTCGTCCCGGTCGTCGCTGGCCTATTAAAAACCATGTATTTATAAATACCTATTATTATATTATTATTACCGTTCGAAAACGCGGACCAGATACGACATCGTTTTGTATATTGCATATTATAAGTTTTGTGTATAGCCAGCAAGAAAAACGGACGACCGACTCGGCTGAAAAAGTGGTTCCCGCTGCCCGCCGCGTTTCCCGATCACTGACTTTTATTTTATCTGCTATAGTACGTATAGTTTTATTACATAAATTGAATAATATATGGACCATGCGGTTACTTTTGTTTTGTATTCACGATTTGAATAGCGCTCTTGGTGTTCGTCTTTGTACTAATAGTCGATCGAGAAGCTCTGGTTTTATACTGCGGCTTCTGTGAACGCGATAGACACATAGACACGAACACGAGAGACGAGGCATTCGGTATTATAATGTGTGGAAGTGGGCGGAACTATTCAAAATGAGAAGAACGCTAAGTGTTCTCTATCTAATCACACCGCAGTCACTATTATCAGTCTTATCTCGTTCGACCCGCATAGCACGACCACGTCCGTCGGTCCTCAGGATTAGATGTAAAAGTTTATATGATTGGCTTCACGGCATTAGGTCTTCCTCGTATCGCGCGTGACGTCGTTTATTCATCGTTAGAGATCCGTGTAATATGCGCTTCGCGGCGGTGAAACTATTTACTATAAATAATAAATAACCTATTAAAGATTAATACTTTATGATCATTTTAAAGCAAATTAAATTACCCATGAATACTTGAAAAAATACACGAACTATTAAAATTGATCTTCTTTTTAACAGTTCATAGTTACGCGTTTTGCAATACGACACGATTTCTTTCCTTGCCAAAATCCTAAACATGCCACTGATATACGGACCATAATATTTTCGTCTGCGCGCAGATATCGCGACCAAATCACCGTCATCGGTTTTTAACGATCGCGGACATATGTTGATAGTATTATTGTATATGGTCTCGCGGTCATTTGCATTGGTGTAAAAACGGCCGTTATCATGTACCGCGGTAGAAATTAGCGGGCCGACCACTCGCGGGTATACGGTTTTTTTTTTTTTTTATTATTATTATTATTTTTTATCGAGTCACGCGTCTATAAATCGTATAATACGAACATAATATATATACATGCATACATACATACGAGCAAACAACGTGATTTATTCGAACCGGGCATAGGGAGATCGTTAATAAATTTCGAGTAGGTATACACACACGTACCTAATATTATTACCTATCATATTTGTATATCCCACCGGGCGACTATAATAATTCGTATACCTACCTGTATGATATTATTACGACGTCTAAAGTTTCTCTCGCGGCCGCGGAATCGTGACGCGTTGCCCGGGAACCGGGTCGTAAAGCATAATATAATAATATTAATACACTATATATTATAGCACAATGTGTGTGCCGTATAAAACACGAGTCGTATACAGACGGACGGACTGACAAGTCCACAATGCCGCCAATCGTGTGAGTAAAATATTGTCGTTTTTTTTTCCGATATCACTTTATAATAATATTACTGTCGAATTTTCCCTGAAAATACGAGTTTATTGCATTGCATATAGTGACCGATTTAAATAATATGTGTATCGTGCACACTATTGAACGGAAAAAAAAAATCAACAAATTGAAATTTTCGTATTTTTTAAAACGATCGTGATGAAAGTTGCGTTGAATTTAAAAATGGATTACTGCATATTATGTTGAGGGAAAAGATGTTTTAGTTTATTTGAACAGTCCTGCAGATCCCCAAAATGAAGCTAGTTAGTATCAACGGTATGCTAAAGCTACAGGTTTATGATAATCGAACAGGTATGAAATACGTATAGGTATAGGTACGTTGGTTTTGTTAAAATTGCTAGTAGAAAAAAAAAAAAGTTAACAATTTATCTCATACATGTTGACTGCTGCATTTAACTCAATGGACAAAATTCTATAATACATAGAATGTGTAGATGTATGTCTATGATAAACAAATTACGAGGTGTTTCGCACGCGCGAATTTATCAAATCCTCGGGAAATCGTATAGACTCCCCCGTCCCACACCAAAAATAGAAATCTTTGTCCGGCTATAATAAATATGACTATTGGCCTCAATATCGAATATGTCATAAAAAAAAACAGCGTTCGAATCGTCACTGAAAATTGTACGTACAGACAAGATTAGTATCATTATTTTATATTATACCGTTTGAAAACGTAAAACGATAAAACCATTTTGTACACGACATCCTAGATGAGACTGTACATTAATATTATGTATAGTACCTACACCTCGTCGTGTAATATTGTTTTGTACCGGATCCGTGTGTTTATACGTAGGAGAAGCCGGATATATAAAAATGTGTGATAAAAAAAAAAACAACAGATCCCTGGTTAACCTCCCCCTCTAAAAAAAACCCCAAAAATACGTCTACAGGATATTTAAATAAATTTAATTTTTAAAAAACCGTATAAAGTCGCTTTAACGATTTCTGATGTGGTTTTCTCACGGTTCCAGCGAAACGAGAAAACGTTTTAAACACGTGCTTATTATAAGACGGTATACGGATGGGTACTTTAGAGAGATTATTAATTTCGTCCCGCAATTTCTCAGTCCGTCACCCACCGGTAAGATATTCATCGGTAAGCGTTTTAATTTTAATTAGGTAGGTTTTTTTTTTTTAAAAAATACTTTAGCGATCGTCGTGATTTCTCTTGCAATAACCGAAAACAATAAAAAAAAAAAAAAACTCAGTTACTAATATTATCATCACTATTATCAGCCGGCTATTCTCGCTACACTCGCCTAGCGCAATTAATATTATTGGCTTGTCGTGATGGTGTCGGTCGGAGACGTTTAATACGGACATATCTAATAGTAATAACGCACATTGTGTGTGTGTGTGTGTGTGTGTGTGTGTCCGTTGTAAACAGGCGGTCGTTTGTAAACGAGTTTTCGAAAAGAACGAAAAGCGGCTCCCGGAATACGCGCCGGACGACGGATATTATTATTAATACTCGGTCTTAGTATGTTGTAAGTGATATTATAAATCACCGGCCACACATATTTTGTCGACACCCCGTCGATCGACCGTGGCACATGGGGCGTACACTCGTGTACGAACTGCGACCAAAATGACCGGCTTTTTTTGTTTTTTTTTTTTTGTTTTTTCTACCGTTGTTAACTGCACCCGGTTTATTCGCGCGCCGAGCGTCGAAAATGATAATAGTTATTATCATAACATTACAAAAGAAATCATTCTCGACGGGCTGTATAAACGGTTGTTGAATCGTTCGAAATGGCTAGTGTTCAGCATTTCAAATGCTGCAAATCTTTAGGGCGAACGTTTTCTTGGCATATAAGTACCGATTTCAACGAAACCGCATGTTTCAACCGGCGTTTTATTACACCGGAACTAACCATTATTACGCGTACAAAAACTGAAAAACCCGCCCGTTGATTCATACAAACGGTTAAATAATACCGACTGACAATGATTGATTGTACGTCAATCGCGCTAAACTGATAAAAGTCGACCGCCACGACCAATATACACTTTACAGATGTGCGTTTACAATATTTAGAAAACACGGTGTTGCGCAAAGTCGCACTGCAGTCGTGATTTTATTGCAACGAATCAATTATAAATATGTTATGTGGAACGTGGGTATACATCTACATTTTATTTTCCGTTAAGAGGTCGGCACGTGTTTTCTTATTCTTACTCTAACGCATGACGTAGCGAAATTACGTTATTCAGAACACAAATTGTGGCGTTTCGATTGACATTTCAGTTTATTCACAAACAACCAAATTCGAAAAACTAAAGAACTTTATCGTTTTTTACAAATCCTGGATAGCACCTTGGAGTACACTTGTTTTAGCCGTTACTCAATCAGACGCAGTTTTTCCCGCGATCGTCCGGCACGCTAGGGAGGAACGGACGAAAGAGGAGAGGCAAAGAACGGTGGAAATTATTATCATACTGTCGGAATTCAACGCGTGTGCAGTGCAGACGGTTTACGCGTTTCCGCGTATGCGCGGAGACCTTTCCATTGGCCTCCAGACAAGTCGACGACCACCGGCGATAATAGTGTAATACCGAAAACGGTTAGATAGAAGAAAAAAAAAAATTACACTTTTGCGTTACGCAATTGCCGTCGCGTATCGTAACGCGATTTATCTTACGCGATCCGTCGGCTATAACCCGCAGTGGTTATAATCAGTAACCGCATTATGTACACGCATAACACCCGGTCGTATAGGTATACGGTGCGTTTATTGGACGAGTCCGTATGGGACGAAAAACCCGAGGGAAATATCCAAACGATAAAATATTTCTAAAAGCGCGTCTGTCTATTATATTGAATTTCTTCTGTTTTTTTTTTTTTCGTATATATAACCGTCTTGATCAAAATTCGAAAATACTAAAAATCAACTGTACACGTCTTATAATATTAGGTAATGATCGAATTTATATATCAACATAAATACAAAAAATAACATGCATAACGATTATGTCGTCGAATTACGTGATATTGTTTTGTTTTTCTTCTTCTTTAAATCGCTTTATAATTTTAGGTTTTATTCGTTCAAACGCCGCGTTTTCGACAGAAGTGTGTTTTGAAAAAAAAAAAAAACATTTAAATACGTCTGCGTTATTTATTTATTTAATTTTTTTTTTTTTTATCGAAGTGGGGAGGAGAAAACGCATTACGTCCCTCAAGAACGTTGTTATAACAATATTATATCGTGTTTTTTTTTTTTTTATTATTTCTTTTCACCCGCTCAGTTTTTATATCCGACCGCTGTACCTATACGTACAGTCGTTGCCCGCGTCGCGCCGCAGGCGGTTGAAATCGGAACCCATTCCGTCCTTCCGCCCGCCCGTCCGCCGGCCGTCTGTCCGTCCGCGTGAACTGAAGGGGAAAAAAAAATCGTGAACTCGAGAACCGGCTCTCTCTAAACCGCTTCGGTTCAAGTACCTACTGACTTAGTTTCACGTCGCCGCCGCCGCCGCGTTATTCATATACAAACGTATACATTATTATATAAATACGCGTAAGATACACGCGCGCGGTAGCGATTTTTTTTAAATTTTTTACCCGCCTTGTTATTAGGGCAGGGCTGTTTGATTAGGCGCGCCAAAAAGAAAACTATTTAAAATTCCCCCGGGGAAAAAAACCAGCAGTTCACCGGGCAATATTGAAATATAATATAGGCAACGATAAACGCGTTTAAACGTCGAAAAACACGAACACCCTCTATATGAAATGCGAGATTCGCAGACATTCGAAGGCGAGCACCGGTATATTATCGGAATAGAAATTTTAAAATCGGCCCCGACTCTCTCTCGCGGTTGTAAATTCAATTTTTATGAATCACGAAATCTAAACGAGTAAATCTCAGGTTATTGCCCTGTTAGCAATCATATTATGTATACACGGTGATTCACTAAGCGTGCTATACTCATATTTTTGGTTAAATTTTTAAAATATCCGCTTTAATTACACTTAAAAATTCCAAAAATCGGAATTTGAATGAATGCAAAATTTAACCGAAAAACTGTAGTGAGCACGCTTAGTGAATCATTCTGTATATTTAAAAAGAGGTACGGTTGAGAAGTGTTTTAAATACTTGTTGAAAACGTTCAAAAATTAAACTGAAATAACCAATATGTTTTGAAGAGTGAGCATGTGTATGTATAGTTCCTCAAAAAATATTTGTCTTAACAAAAATGAACAGTTCCTAGAACTTTCGTAAAAAGAAGTAACATTTTGTTCTCAAATAGTTATGAAAAAATTCCAATTATAAACGAATACAATTATTATAATAAATATTATTTTTAAAAAAATAACGTTTAAAAACATACACATTTGTATACAATTAAAAATAAATATTTTCTTTTTGCATGCATGCCAGGAGGAAAATGCGCATTTTATTGATTGAACCGAGAAATATTAATTGTTTATGTGCCACGAATTACGCGACAACGTGAAAAATAATCGAAATTAATCACAAATCGTTTCACTGTATTGGCAATGTTGTTATCGTCACGGGGTTCAAAAATGTTTTGTAGCAGGTTAATCATTTACCAATGTACTAATGATTGTCAGAAGTTATAGTTTGTAATCGTAGTTTTTTTTTTTTTTTTTTTTTTACCGCACAGTGAAAATCATTTATCGATCCGTTTAATGATCACTGTGCGTTTTAAGACGTGTCTTTATTGTACATTTATTACGAAAATAATAATACCGTTTACTCAACGATACTATTACTACTCGTATGTTATATATATATAGGGTGTATAGGTGTTTTACAATTTCTTGTATGCAGCACAATTATATGGACAATATTAAAATTCTTCAGACACAAAAGACACACATCCTGTACATTTTTTTTTATACCGTCCGCGACGTACCTACACGGCAATTAATTAATATTTTATTGTAATTCGATATATCTTACACGATATTACGTCCGCAGGTCGATTTGTCCCATTAGCCGACTATAATAATAATAATATATTGATAAACTCGCGTAGGTATTATAAAACACCCGCCCGCCGTAGTACCTGTATAATATTATATGGATTTTTTTTTTTTTTTTTACTCTTCGAATCGTAAATTAAATTAAAACCGTCGTCAATTAACCGGCTCCCCGTGTATATCCGTGACGCGTACGAGATTATCGAACACGGCTCGTACTCGTCATTTTTAATGACTATTTCGGGCCCGCGGCCGCGGTACAAGCGAGTACAGCCGACAAACCGTGCCCCATAAACGATAATAACGCGAACGCGGATATTGTTACAAACGATTAATCGATTATCGTATCGAGTTGTTGTAGTCTCGTAGTGTTGACCATCGCGCGCGGCGATTGCACAATAACAGAGGCGATTGGTGTGATGTCATAGTAATACAATATGTGATAACAATAATCCTTATCAAGTACAAATGATTCCGAACGAAATTATATGCACCGTATAAAAGATACGGAAACGGTAACTTTCGGGTTTTTACGTTCTACGTGTTGAGCACTTCGATGTTTATTTTATCGTTGGAAACTTCGTTAATTATCGAGTAACCTTTAGTTCAATAAAAGCGAAATCTCTGTTCGAAAGTACCTACTCGTATTTCAATAGGATGTATTTTAAAACACAATACTAGGTGGAACATTAAATTGATTGAAATGAAATGATCCGATTAGCGCTGATAATAGATTTGTAAGAAGATCGTGACGTAGGCACTAATCGCGTCTATACATGCACATTAATTGTGTTTATGTACAGTGGTGCCGATATTTACTTATACGCATATACGTGTTAATGTGTTTTAGTGGGTATCTACTGCGTGTCCGGTGTCCTCTCCTTCTGCCTTGGGTGTTCATTGGACTTTACTGTATGTCCATTTGGACACAGTAAACCTCCTTAAAAACGCTCTGCGAGAGCTACGGTTTTGTAATTTATTGTAGTTGTTTTTTTCTTTTGTTTTTACGACCGATTCTGGATAACATAGTGTATATTGTAAATCGCCACAAGAATAATTAATAACTCATACAGTCTATTCAAATATTTGCATTATCATTTATTTCTTCTATAGTAATTAAAAATCATTCGTAATAAGTGGCTATTAATGATTTTTTTTGACGTGCCTGCAAGGTTTTGACGGACAAATATGCTATAGTAATTTATTCATTATCAATTTCAATAATACCTTCCCGTCATTGATTGCTCGTTTTTAACAAAAATAACTATTAGTCATAAACGAAAAATATACGATTTGTATGTATATATAAGAAAAAAAAAAAAACCATAGTAATGAACGGGTTCGATTTCGTAATGTTTGCCGGTGGAATCGAATATTCGACCCGAATAAAACTTTCAACGGACTTGAAACGATTTCGGGAAAAAAAAAAACCGACGGCATTCGGCCATCGAACGCAAATCGAGACGGATAATATTCGTCTTTTCGCGTGTTACGGACCGTTGTTTCCGTGCGATGTTTCGCGCTATCAAAACATTATAATATATTAATTGCCGAATTTTTTTCCATTCGTGTGCCTCCGGTAATTACGCGTTTTAGAAAAAGAAATTAAAACGCCAAACGCTATCGCAGAAAAACGCAGAATAATAATAATTATAATAATTTAATAATTAATTTGATTACTTTAGATATATATATATACACATATTATATTAAGAAAAAAAAAAAACAAAAAAACAAAAAACGAATTATCGCCCGCGTTTCCAGTCCCGTGATCCCGTCGTATATATCTACGCGCAACTGTATAATATGGGTACGAATGCAGTATAAAATATAATAATTGCAGCGGCGAAAAATGTGATATATACCTATACGTGTACAATAATAAATATATACAGGTACCTAGGTGTTTGTGTGTGTGTGTGTGTGTGTGTGTGTAGGTATGTATATATATATATATATACGAAGAGAAAACGGACTTTATCGGCGTGTCGAAAATGTTGTGCTCTTACGCGCCGGTAGGATTATGCCGGCACTTTCTATACTTATAGTCGCGGCCGGCTCTGTCAATTTTATTCTCATTAGCAAATCGACGTCGTGCGCATAATAATAATAATAATAATAATATAATAGTACACGCCGGACCTTTAATAGACCCGCAGCAGCACCAGCACCAGCAGCAGCAGCAGCAGCTAGACATCGGTACGTAATTACAGGGTTAATATCGCGCGTCAGAGCTATACGGTGATTTTTACCGCTCAGTGGTGTGTGGCAGGTATACTAGCGGTTTTTTTTTTTTTTTTTTAACGTATAAATTTGTAATTTTTTTTTTTTTCTTAAAAACATAACCGGTCCGCGTGAGCCGGCGATAATCTCCAGTTACGTGGCGTCGTTTTAGCGGATTCTGTTTCCATCGCGTCCGCAGACTGCGTATCTGCATACAGGGCGACCCGTTTATCGCACGGACGCGGCGGCGTTTTTTCTCCGAGGATTTTGTCAACATTTGTTTTTCAATCATTAAAATACGGTATGAAATACTGAGTATATTTAAACTAGGCGACATTATAGTGCGGCGACGCTGGCGAATGATTAGCGTCTCCTAATAGTGACAGTCGCGGGTGGACGTGCCCCCCTCCCCCCCTCGGGTCCAGTACCCGTAGTTATTCATATTGAAAATTAAAATATACCGACGACGAATTTCCGGAAATTATTACCTGCCTGTATTTATTACCTGGATTCAACATTGGCTCGGTTCACGGGTTCGTATGGATTATGCTGAAAACCTATCTACACTATAAAAACCGCGGGGTGGATACAATAATTTTTACATTTTTACAGGACTGAGTGGCACGTGTAAACCAAGTGTGCGCACTAGATCTGCAGTAGTCTTGAGCCGCACAATGCCGTGCAGTTTAAATGCATTAAAATCTATGCTCGGTGACCTTAAATGAGTATACGCTTTTGAAATACCACCGCCTCCAAATAGTGACGGTCCCATTTTAAACCCGGCTTCGAATAGAGAATATAAATCGGTGTACGCGTTATAATGGTTTCATTTAAAATCCTCCGAAAACACCGCTGGTCCGTGATAAATGAATCGCCTTGATGAATCGTCGAATGTATTAAAATATTATATCGTATATCAATAACTCAAATGATTGAATCAATAAAAAAAAAAAATAATAATAATAATAATAATAAAACGTATACGGTGTATACAACGAAAATAGTATATCGATTAGCCGACGGTGTAACGGTAATTGTATGCATAATATATAAATTTTCGACCGTTGCTGATGCGGTGATGGTGCTGCGGTGTTTTCGCACGTCGACAAATAATTATCGTAAGGTCGATTAATCTAAAAATCTGCAACACCATCGTCGCGGGACCGTTTGTGTGCGACTCGCGCACACGTGTAACATAATACAATAATAATTGTACGCACGATACGCGTTTACGAAATTGGGAGTAAAACTACACGCGTTTCCGGGTCGATCGGTCGGAAGGTATATAACGTGGTTCTAATATTAGGTATTATATTCGTGTTTTTTTTCTTATCGTACGTCGCTTCGAACTATAATATACCCGAAGCTAAGAACAGATTTAATCGGAATAATAATATGTACACTCGGGGGGGAAGGGAGGTATCGTTTTCGATCGGATTCGCTGTAATAATATTTTACACCTAGTGTAAAAATTCGATCGACTGGTGCGTCGTGCGTAGGTAAAATATGTCTGTTGAATCTGCAGGGATACGACGTGGAGGAGGGCGAGAATAGAAGTAATAATATTATGCATATAGGGTAGCCGCAATATACTACGCTTTCGTACACTAGAGAAACAAGAGAAGGCCGAAGAAAAAAACCTTCCCCTATAATAGTTTTTTTTTTTTTTTGCGTCGCGTATAGTGTCGTCGAACCCAAAATCGAGAAAACAATAATAACTTAACATGATACTTTTGTATATGTATTATGCCCATTTTCCAATAAAATCCGTTCAAACACGCGTCACATATAAACACCTCCCTCTCCCCTCGTCCTCTAGTTCCTATTGACTAAATTTCCGTGTGTTGTGTTTCGGTAACAGTATAATATACCATTATTGACGATCTCGTGGACGGAATTCCACATAGACGATAGTTAAATAAAAAATAAAAAATAATAATAAAACGCGATCCTGACGATAATACGGGTATTATAGGCATTTACGTATCCCATACGGCCGGTTCACACGCGGAGGCTCGAGTGAAATCAATTATTAGGAGACTGTTATACTATTATGTATACGCTCGTCAACGTCCTCGAAGTGAGACTTCAATAATTCGGTTTTTTCTCCTCCTCCTCCACTTTCTCCTCCTCCTCCCCCGACCGGCATATAATATACATATATATATATATATAAATATATAGGTATATATTTCTCAAATCCGACGGGTTCTCATCGTCGTCGCCGTCCTCGATCCCGGGTTCAAGGATCTCGATCCGGATTTCCCCTGTTCCGTTATAGTCCAACCCGTATTATAAACCCAGCGTCTATATTATAGTCTTGACGGCGTCGTCGTCGGTTTTTGTGCGTCGAGTACCTATGTGCAGTTAAAGACGATTTTTGCTCGCGGTTTTCTTTACATATTCTTGTAAATAAATTAACTTATAATCCGATAAAATAGTAACAATAATCGCTAAAAATCTAAAAAATCTAAATACTAAAATAGTACATATATATATATACACTGTATTTAGTAGATTTTTTTACTCTCCTTGGTTATATACTTTTCTAAATAAATGGGAAAAAAATGGTAATTGTTTGCTATTTACATTTTGTTGATTTCCATGTTACCTCAGCAACAAGTTAAAAGACACGAATACGAATATACCTACTCTGCTCAGAATCGTTTCCCGTTAACTATGGTTTATCGTTGCTTACAGTTATAAATTAATGAGTTACTATATAAATGTATATATATTATGTCCTTCCTACCAACTTTTCTCCGAAAACAATGGTATGCCCAAAAGCAGTATCGGCTGTTTTCTTTGTTTAATATGCCGTTTAAAACCGGAATTATTTCGATAGTACGCCCCGTCGTATAGGCGCAGCGCATATACAGTTGATGTTTTAGTGAAGACCTATGCATACGACTTATCATTTTTTCCTAACACCAAAAAAAAAAAGTTAAACAAAATTAATGAATCTGTATTGCAGATAAGACAAAAACGTTTTGATATTTTAAACGAAATAAATCATATACGTATTATATACAATTATTTATGTATATTTTGCATATATTTTATCGTTTTGGACATTAATTCTATAAATTATTAGGCGCGATTATAATATTTTACTATCGTAAGCGCGTATGGAATATTATTTACGAGTATTTGTTTATTAACGGGTTTTGTTTGTTAATGTCGAAAAAATTCAGACAAATGTAATATGTACCAAATACCGTATATAATATTATGTTGTTGGACACGATTTTTGTTTATTTTGTTTTTTTGATAAGCTCTTCGATCCCGGAAACGCGTATTATACAGACGTTAAAGTCGACCGAAAGTCTTTTATTTTTGCTTCTCATTAACACAAAACCCGTTCACGTGATACTACACAACGTAAATTATTATTACACCGGGTAAAATTTTCGAGATTGTTTTATTATCATTATTATAGCATTAAATAATGCAAAACACGCCGGAATATCATTACAAATCGTATCGCGTCTAAAAGTACTAACTAAAATGTATAGATATTCCGTGAACATGTCCGGTGCTTAGGTTTCAACTGCATCGCATACGGAAATCCACAGAAACCGTACGGATATCATTGTCGTCGTTTTTTTTCGCAACGTCCCCAGCGACGGGCGTTTACCCGGAAAATATCTGTTTGGGTGTCTAACCGATAAATTGGATAAATGTTTTTTTTTTTTTTTAATGTAATACACACATGCACATCGGCATCGAATTTTATATGAAAACTTTTCGGTGTTTTCAGCCGTACAGCCTTACAGTCAATGAACGAATCGAAAAACAGATATATATATATATATTCAAACCAAATTTTGGGCGGCGGCTAAACACCCAAAACATTGACCGGCCATATTTGAGTAGTATTACCCGAGGCGCATCGCTATAGTCGTCCCGTTTTACGAGACCGTGTTACCGTAACAAAAATCAGTTCGACCACGCGATACGGCACCGACGACATGATTCTCCGGACAACACGGCCGCGCGCGACGTGCTTCAAATAATTAGTAAAAGAACACGCGGAGCCACGTGCGCGCGCAGTCCCGTCTCGCGGGCCGTGTCCTTGGACGCGTCGACGACGATAACGGTACCCGCGTGTCGTGCGCGCGCCGTCGTCGTCGTCGACAGCGTTTTCTCCGGAAAATCGAGACGCCGTCGTCGTCGGAAAATCCTACGGGCGCACCGCGGTCGACGACGCGTCCTTGATGGTCCGGGGATCGGCCGCGCGACGGGAAGACAAACAGTATTCCGATGGTCGCCCGGGAAAAAAAATAAAATCAAAAACGGACAGAAAAAAAAAATTTAAACGAATCTCCGTGGCGGTAAAATAACGGGACGCGCAGTCATCGGCGTAGCCGCGGACGTCAACGGCCCCCGCGGACGACGACGATGACGACGGCGGCGGCGGCGGCGGCCGTCGCCGCCCGTGCGAGGCGACCGCCGCCGTCACGGTTCGACCGCGGCCGCCGTGCACGCTCCGGTACGCACGGAGAATCTCGACGCGGAAAAAAAAACAATCGTGTTTTTTATTTTCTTTCTTTCCGCGCCGCCGCCATATTTTTTATACGACGGTATAATATTGTTATTATTATACCTGTACTCGGTTTTTTTTTCTCTCGTCGTAACGAAAATATAATGACCGTCTCCCCCGCCGTCACCCACCGGTTTTTCGTAGATCCGATGTGGATACCCAACATTAATAAACGACGGAAATCCATTGCATGTTCGCCGCTAGTTTTCATCAGAGACCAAAATTGACCATAGCGGCTTTTTCATCTACGTCCTTTGCGTTGGCGAGAAAACCGGACAACACGTATGATGTTCGATGAGAAATAAATACACTTTTTATAGTTCCCCGGAAAAATCAGCGACTTATCAAATTGCGTACATCGTGAGTCATAGAATCAATGGTATTGACGCTTTCCGTAAAAAAGACGAGACATTTTCTTTCCAGATGTTTCAGCTGATGTTGTCTGAATAATTTGTGCTCAAAGCACAAAAGGCCTGTGATTCTCATCATATGCACAAACATACAAAAGAGGGCTTAACTTTACAAAATGAAACTTTTTTTTTTGTTTTTTTTTTTTTTTTTTTTTTTTTCGAAATTCGGTATTCCTTCACTAAATTTATTATTTGCTCGTTGAACGGTTTTCGGACGGATCGAACGGTAAAAATGTACGGTGTATAATACATTATGCTCGATGATAAAAACCGCGAAATACGCGCGTTTGGAAAATTTAAAAAAAAGAAATTAAATTGACTAATATTTTCATCCGGCGCACAAACACATCAACACGTGATCTAGATCGACGTTTGTCAGAAAACTGTCGATAATCGTAAATCGATCGGTTAATACGCGCGTTATGTTGCGGTAAAAAATTCGAACCTAATCGAAAAAACACGTTATTGCTAAACGAAACTAAAATGCGTTCGCATTAGGTATATTATTATATTTTTCGTAATGCGACTCTGCAGCAGCTGCAGACGGCACATCAAAAGATAAAATAATTTTCGTTGACCTTATGTATAAAAAAAGGCAACAAGATCGTGGACGAATTATTTTGATGTTACCCTACCAAAGTTGCATTATGGTAAAATTTGTAGTATTTGTTTCCTTTTATTACACGGCATTGACGTCATATTCGTGCACCGCTCGGTTTGTAGCGTTCGGATTTGACTCCAACCGTAACATTACCTAAAACTTAACCCAACCTACGAAGTGAGAGAAAAACATAAACGTCCTACACGATTATCTATGAAGGGGCTTCTTTAGTAAAACATTTGTTTTCTCTGTTTAAAAAACATTATTCTACGAATGATTTTTTTAAAAGTAATTTCATTTATTAATGAGTTATTTTAATGGTTAAAATCTAGAGAAATCCATTTTCGTTTGTTTTCAATTATACAAATATATTTACAATTTCTTATTTGATTATTATAGTAAGTAAATTTGGCAATAAAAAGGCTCGGGAGAAAAGCGGGATCGAAGCAGCTGCCCATTGGTGGCACCCATATAAATTAAGTTGTACATTATAAACACAAAACAACATATACATAAATTAATTAGTTGGGATAAAAGCGAAGGAGAAGAAGATTTAAACCGAATTAATAGTAGGATCCACAATAGTTAATACTCGTCTTTATAAAATGTTCATTTAAATTCAACGAGAGAGCCACGCAATCGTGGAAACGCGGAATGCTTTTGTTGATACAGGTTGAGACAGGCAGAGAAAACAAAATCTTCAATGACAACGACAACGTCCCTACCAGTTCTGTACCGTAAATCGGCGAGGTTTGCGATCACAGGCATATTAATAAACGGGCTGCGAGAGAAAATTGGCCGGATATCGAGTGAGAGCCAGGTTGGGGCCGTTGGGGGCAGTCGTGGGAAAAGATTCGGATTCAATATGTCTGTTTAAACATTATACTCATCCATCTATAATCGTGCTTATCTATTATATATCGTACCTGTCTATATCATTGGTGCTTAACCTATGGTCCGCAACACATTGATTTGCGTTCCGCGAGCCATACCTACGAAATTGAAAAAATAATTTACGTAGAGCGGTAGCGGTTGTTGGAGCCGTCTGACCTCACAATTATTGTGGTCTAGTACAACGTTTAACACGCCGTCTGCAAAAACTTCAAAACGAATTTAATCGATTTCCCAGAGTACGATGATGTTGTAGAAACGATAGGTATTCGAAGTGTAATTCGACATCTTTTCATTGTAAAAGCCGATAAGATACCTGGTAGATATTCGGTAACTCGATGGCATTGAGTTATAAAACGAATATTCGTGAACATCAGCAAATCGAAGTGATCCGAGATCTAATCGAAAGTTCTCTTTAGTTGTTCGTAGTGTCAAAAAGGTTGAGAACCACTGGTCTATATTATACACGATTTATATTGTCTGCGATGGATATCCATATCGAATTTCGCGGCGTGACAAAAACGTAGTATAGAATCTCGTCCACGGTTGTCCCTGACCGCCCCAGCTATCCTTATCGCGCGATATCGGGTTCGTTGTCTAAACATCCGAGACATTGCAGACTGTATCATAGGCATATTTTTAACCCTTTGAGACGCCGTTGTACTGCCTGTTCTTTTCGGTCGCGGCCGGCATAGACGATCTGCGGTCACGCCCGGATTGAACCGGTGAGCTACCGTGGAAATCTCGACCTGTCCGAATTGGGATCGATTTAATCTATTTCGTATAATTTCCGCCGAGGTTTAGGGTTTTCGACGACCCGATAAATTCCCCGGTTCGACTCTGTGTGCGGTATCCAAATACCGTAGGAGAGCGCTGTACGTATACCGATAATACGTCCAAACGATAATAATCCGTCAGCGCGTTTCGATCGACGTGCAAGACGGACGACCGCGTAGTTTTCGCGTTTTTTTTTTTTAAAAATGTTTTCGGAGATATGGTCAACAGCCGATGACGGCTGATAATAATGATACGATATTATTTTATCGTATTTGTTTTAGAAACTCGGCGGCGGCGGCGGCGGCGACGGTGTAATTTTCAGGCGCGCCGCCGGTCAATTTCCTTCGCAAAAATACTATACGACGTGTAGGTATATAACAATTATGTAGGTCAACGTCATATTATTATTATTATTATTATTATATACGTACAGCGATTTACCACTTTTCGATTTGTAACCGAGCGAAAAAAAAAAACCGTCGGAAATTATTTTATTATTATTACTATTATTTGTGCATGCGTTCCGCAAGACAAATTATAATAATAATTATTTATCGAAACGCAAAACGCGCGGCGGCGGGACGTTAATTTTTCGAAACGCCCGATTCCAACGAGATTTTAATTTATTTTTATTTTTTCCATTTTTTTTTTCCATTTTTTATCCTACAGCCGTTATCCAATATTATTATTAGTATTTTTCGTATGCGTTATTTGGGCGTTGGCCCTAACGAACTGACCCGGCGACGACGCGTATACCTATATCTACCTACCTCTATAATAACATAACGACGTTTATAATATACGCGCGAACCGAAATTCACCGGTCGATAATATTTTTTTTTTTTTTTTTTTTATTATTGATTTATTATCGAAAACGTCGACCCGCGTGAGATTCGTGACGAAAACGGCATTGGAAATCCGGGTAACTCCGCGAGTTATGTACGTATTTATCTAACCGATGTATAAAAACGTTTTACAAAAAAAAAAAAAAAAAAAATTAAATACCGGGGCAAAGGGATATTGGGGGACACTGTTTTCCGCGAAGACTACCGAAATCCCGACGAGAATCCTGTGACCTGCCCGACGCGGGTTTTCTGTTTTCCCGTCCAATATTCGTGCTGTCGAGGTTTTCATCGTTTATAGTTTTTAGACGTATACGCTTATTATACGATACGCATTGTGACTTTATTTGGACCAACGGGTAGCTGATTGTCGGCGTTATTCGTTGACAGTTATTTTCTCGATTATTTCACGGTTTCGGGAACAGTGTCCCGAGATCCCATACGCCATCGGGTGGGCGAATTTTATCGATCGACCCGTGACATTTGTGTTTTTACACCGGGAATAGTGACGTGATAAATATGCACGTGTATATGAAAATTATTAATTATTCAATATCGTTCGTGGCGTAAACGAATAATCCGTGCCGCGTCTAGTAATGTTATCAGTTCCCAGTGCCGAGATTCGTTTTAAGAGCTTTGCGAAAAAAAAAAAAAATTGTGTATCTACATATTATACACGAACAACAGGTGTGGTTAGAATCAAATTTTGCGGCAAAGAATATTATATAGTTAGTTCGACCTCTTTTTGCGCGTTAGAATTTTTTCACTGGGCTATATAAACTTATCGGGTACGAGAATCGCATTCCTAACCCTTAACCTAACCGGCTTGTATGTCTTCGTATCCAATGGTTCGATCGGGAAATTTGATGTACAATAATGAATAATAACGAAAATATTATTGATTTTTAAAATACAAATTCGGACGAATAAATCGAAAGTAATGTTTTAATATTTCGTATTGTAAAATGATTTTTAACGCCCCCGTATAGACGTAGCACCCGGTGTACCGTATGCACCTATCGCACCTCCCTCTCTCCTCCCCCCCCTTAGGCACGCCTCTGCAAATAATATCTTGCGGATTAATCTATGTATCCTCTTATAATTTGGCCGCTGAATTCGTATACTTCTTATGCGAGACTCCGTCGTATACGGTCTTAATACGCCCAAATATATCCCAGATTCCCGGCATACCTATGTATACATTTATACCGCCTGAAAACCAATCGAAATGCGTTCCGTCGAATTTTTTTCCGTATCACTCATCGTCATAATAACGTAAGGAAAAATCGAATACGGTTCGTGTAAACGTCATCGCTACAACATTCTTTAACCACTATTATATTATTATTTTCGGGAGCGATTATATATATTATTGTCGAGACGACGCGCTCGTCAACAACAAAAACGGCTGCGGCCGCGGCGAATACGCACAAAGACCGCGACGACGACGAATTGTCGTATTATTTCTGTGGCCCGGAACCAATACGGTGGTTTTTTTTATTTTTTTGCCGAGACATCGGAATGCGACGAATGCCATCGCCGGGAAAACTGTCGGTTCGACCGTCGGAAAATCCACGAATGCCGGCGCTGAAACGTCGTCGAAAGTCCACGAAAATCATTTTTTTTCGTTTCGAGATCGTCCGGGCGGTCAGACTCACAAGTTCCGAAACCTCAAAATAAATACATAGATATAACGACTAAAATCTTAACTTTCGATGGCGTTTTCGAATTTTCTTAGCTGAAGCTTACATAAGCCAAAATGCCTTTTGGATTTTCTTATTGCGCAGCAAAATCCTTTTCTAATTTTTTTTACATGCGATTTTCCGAACAAACATGCACGTTTTGATTTTAGCTTACTGATATAATAACGATTATATTGTAACCGATGTCCGATATATAATATAACCGGAACGCCGCCGCCGCCGTCACTGACTCACAGACTGGTAACGTTTTTTTTTTTTCATAACGACAACGCGGTGTGTATCGGTTTTGACATGATTTCGCGTTCTCGCAGCCGGACTGCGAGTTTCACTAGCCTCGGGACAACAGCACACCACACCACACACAACACCGCGATTGACGTTATCGATAATAATAATATTATACGTACATATTTATTAATAAAAACGTTTTGGCCGCAGTGTTTATACGTATTTTCCGCAGGCGAATCGCTGTGATATTATGTTATTTTACCATTACACCGCGCGAGTTTGTTTTTTACCCTCACCTCAATATTCTATTATATTATTCTCCGTCGGACCTCCGGCGTGACGTTTTACATTATATTATACAACTGTATTATCATAATATTATAATCGTTCCAGCGCGAGATACGAGACTATGTTTTACGGGCTGGTACTCCCCGGCCACATATTAACAAAGCGTTTACAGTCTCGGCATCAGCGGTGGTGCCCGAATACGTCGCTATTATTGGCCGGTTTGAGGACATTCACTATATTTTAAACAGGTATCTTATCATTGGATCTACCACGCGGTATCCCCTCTCTTTTATCTGCTTGACGTGATTTTGTATTACAAATCTGAGTGTATTTTCGATTTAAAGGTCCGATGTCAACGAGCGAATGGAGGCGGTCAAAGGTCCTAAAACAAAGCAATTTCACCACTATATACTATAATGATGATAACACGATATTTCACCGCGCTATTTTATATCGGCCATATCAAAAATAGTATTTTAACTGCTCGATTCAAACCGGCTAATGATAGTAGCGTATTCGGACACAGCTGCTGAAAAAATTTACACTTTGTTAACATTATGCTCTCTAGCCCGCCGCCGTCAAGTGTCTTGTTTTTTTTTTCCCCGTAATTTTTTTTCCTTACCGTAGATCACGTTACGTGACCGCTCCGAAATCGTGAATACAGGCAGCCTGTACGAAAATAATATTATATCGGTGTATAATACACATCAGATAGATATTATTACGAGCGTTTGACCTAGTTATTATCATATAGTTGGGTAGATAGCAGTGGTTGGTAGGACTATTTTTTGTCACCTGGAACTGATTTCGAAGGGGGAGTGGGCTTAAATAAAAAGAAAAGATTTAATAAAAAAAAAATGTAAATCTATATAAACGTCTTGAAACCAGGGGACATAGGCTCTATAGTTGGTCGCGAAACGGACGGTAGACCGAACGTCGTCGTCGAGTAAATTTGCGTTAGAAAAATGTTAGAAAACAATCGTCACGTAACCGCATGTCTGAGAGAGAGCGAATTATGTACGTTAACCGGGAAAAAGGCGCGGTCGGAAAATTCCTTCAATCGGACGGTGCCGCCGGAAAACGAGAACGTGTCAGGGAAGAGGGGGAGAGAATGTGAACACGGCGTCCTACGATTGGGCTACAATACGTTAGGTTAGGCTAGGTTAGGTTTGGTTAGGGTAGTCGAGAGTTTCGAGACTGTTACGCACGGTTTAATCGAGTGGAAAATATTAACTGTGCGCAAATCGTCAGCGGTTTCGTGTACCGCGGTGAATCCGGTCGACCGGGTATAAACCTGTTTGCCGAAACTGTAGTGATAATTATTCGCCTACAATAGCAATTCATCTAAAGTTGTAGGTATCTCTTGAGTCGTAAAAAATTTAAGTGTTATGCACTAATTTCGATAATTTTACCCAATTTCGGTAAATGTTCGGTCGGTAACATGTAGTGGCAACTGGCATGTATTTCGTCGAGTGCTATAATTTGTATTGTCGGGCTAGTACTGATGGTAACAGTGATAGAGTGATTAAGATATTGTGATGTTTCTTCTTGTTGCTAAAACGCTGAAAATCCGCGAGGTTAGGTTATTACAGGTTATAACAGAGCTCGTCCGATTTGCATTTGCGAAAACAAAGCCGACGAAATTCTGGAGAGACCGTTTCAGATTCAGTTTGCCGACCCCGACAAAAACGGTATTTGAGGGAAAGAATAAAAATATTTAAAAAAAAAAAATAGAAGAAGCCCGGAATAAGAGGGGCACAGAAGAAAACATGGCCCCTTAGTCTACGGATGTAAGAGTCCATGTCACCGTCTCATCGTTTTAATGTATATAAAATGTTTATTGAGAGGAGAGATTACTTTTAATTTGGGCTTCAGGGCCCACTGCACCCTTTAACCGGGTTCGGGTCTATGACTTTCTCTGTATACACACCCGATCCGTATTAATTGTCGCAGTAATGTATTATCGCGTAGACGAAAATCCAAGCCACGGGCTTTTTTATAATAAATCCCACCAAACTCTATGTAAGTCTTAACGGATATATTATATTATAACGACGAAAAGTATTACGTTATAATGATCTTTTTTTTTTTTGTTGTTGTTCACAGCTCGCCGAGTCATGTGGAACGAATCGGACGGCGTAAAAACGTTTAATCGACGTGACCACCACCGTCATCTGCTGGTACAACAGCCGTCGTACATTATTGCCGGTAAGCGGTCAAAATTTGACACACTAAAAGTTTTTTTTTTTTTCCACCGCATATTATGTTGATTTTTAAATTAAAATATTCGCTTATCGGGCGCATTATTATACTCCGAGAAATACGTCCGAAATTGGCGTCGCGCATAAACACTCTTGTCTTATCGTCAGCGCCTTAAAGAGGCGACGGTGGCGGCGACCGACGTGTACTGTTTTTTTTCGTCCGGCCGGCATCACCGATAGTATTATATATACATTTTTTTTTTTTAAACCGGTTAGTAACACATACACACACACATGCGTTTATTATAATATTCGAGACGACCGCAGTTGTGGTTTTTTTTTTTTTGCTTCCAGTTTCGGTACCCAGTCCAGTTTTGTCAATAATCGAACGACGACGGTTACAAAACGGGAGTTTATATACAGAACGCCCCGAAAAAAACTTTTTCGTATATCATATCGTATTATTTATACCGTAATATTGCATATCGTTCATAATACTGGCTATAATATTATTAAAAATAATTTTAAATAATAATATTATATACGAGGAAAGTTTATTGCGAAACGCGTTCGTATAAAATTATTGACCGAAAAAAAAAAGTATCGGGAAGGTAGGATTTAATTTATACGTATATTCTGTACGCGAAGATGATTGATCACTGCAAATTTGTTATTGAGTTTTTAAAATTTTTTTATTAAAAATTGTTACAAATGTACAACAAGCAAAATATCGTATTAATAATTTTGGATATATACAGTGTCCCACGAAGATATATCCATTGTAATATCTCCGAATTTAATAAAGATAATCAAATTCTGTTTTTTTTTTAATTATTATTTATATTTCACTTACAGGAATAAGGATTACAAATATTTATATTTCAATTAATTTTTACGTTGTGGTAAAAATTAAAAAAAAAAAGAAACTTATTTTATTATTTTTGGGAGTATTTGAAGACAGAAATTTATTGAGTTAATTTTTTTGAACAATTTGGTGTATCAATTTTTTATTTTCATTAAATTCGTGATTATACATCATTTTTTTAAATTTCGGAGAAAAAAGTATTAAACACGATTACAGCTTGCTGCATAATTATAGGTACCTAATTTTTTCTGTACTTTAAACAAATATTCAAAATCAGGAATTTAATGAAAATAAAAAGTTGATACGACAAACTTTTCAGAGAATAGACTCTATATAAAATAGCTATCTTCAAGTATTTCTTCGTAGAACACCTTGTATATGATGAAGGAGCCTTTTCATTGACAACACTTCCACATAGTTTAATTATGACAGTGTATATACAATATGATTATACATTGTAAATATAAGAATTTAAATTTTTTTTTTTTTATACGTATTATACCTACTTAAAAAAGACAGACCATTTGGTCTGTCCTGGAAGTGTGTTAAAGGACTATAAGTGGATTTATATTGTTTTGAGAACGTTTATGAAACCGTATGAAATTAATTTTATTAACTACCCTTATTATGAGTATATATGGACTACCGTTATGGATGTGGAGTTCAATATTTATGGAGAGGTATATGCTGCAGGGACAGATATAGAAATTGAATAAGATAGAGGAACGAGCGTTAGACATATTCATTTTTCGCATACGTTAAAATGTATTTTTAATAAATTATATTATTTTTAATTTATATAATTTTGTATTAGTCATATTTTGAATTTCCCTTCAACTAAGTGGGATTCAGCTACCATAATATCTCTCTTTGTGTCCGCCCCTGGAGATAGGTGAATATATACGAAGAACATTGTATTGGAATACTTGTATTTTTTGAGTATTGGGTTGTTTTTTTTTTGTTAGTTGCCCATAACCGAATACCATACATCAGTAATGATTTGAGTATGTAGTGAATTGTATGTCATTGGTTATTATTAAATAAAAAAATATGGCTCGTTCGATAATTTATACAATATATACTCCTATAATTTCCCAGTGTATTATTTTAAATCGATTATGCAAGTGTATATTTTTATTCCGTCAATGGGTACCTATCGTGAATAATAATAATGCGAGTATAATACTAATATTATATTATCAGATCAAGGACGCTATTTTCGCACGGTGTTAAATACCATTTTTTAAAATAATTTTCTTTCTTTTTTTTTTTTATCGAAATCGGGTTAATTATTTAACTGTTCGTACGTTAGTGTTATGGATTATTATATTTTATTCTTAAACTGGTTTTAATTAGGTGAATTAAAACGCTGTAATATTATAATTTCTCCAGCGCGGAATTCTCGCTGTTATTATAATAATAGTCGGTGAATGAAAAAGTTGTGTACTCGCAAAATAACAATACCGAAAATATAATAAACCCGAAGGAAGGGAATAATTAGTACAAAAAAAAAAAACACACCTACGTAAATAATTAACAGTTTATAAACCATTAACACGTCCTCGTTACCGAAAAAAAAAACATCAGCTATTGATTAGAATTTTTTTTTTATTGTTATCGAGTTAATATATCCGTTTTAAATCTGTGAGATTTACAAAAAAAAAAAACAACACTCATCTACGTTTAATATTAATTTCTACAGCCACGATAAAAATCTCCAAAATAATACAATTTACGATTTTTACACGACCTATACTCGCGTCGTAATATTTATGTGGTCGCGATCAAGGGGGAGAGGAACTGCAGTTTTTTGTACGTATCGTCGTGAAATAATAGTAATTTAATTATTTAATGATTAGTAAATAATCACAGAGTTTTTTGACTACTATAAGGTCATATAATGTAATAAAAAAATGTTTAGAAAAAAAACACGCCAAAATATCGTCAACGTTTCGATTTCAATATTTTGTTTTTTTCCCTCCTAATCCAATCTATGGTTGAAAACGAATTGATAATAATATTATTGTAGGTAGGTATTCATCTACAGGGCGATCAACATGACGTAATACAATCATTACTCGGAAAGTATTAGTCATGTTCAGAATTTGTTTTTCAGAAATTGTATAAGAGTCATTCTCATCAACATACACGTTGATTTTCAAACGGAATTTATACGATAACCAATCAATCGTAGACGGTTATCAATCGTAAACTTAGTTAAAAAATTAGATAAACGAAGGCGTTTATGTTAGCGAGAAACGGTTCTAAGAAACTATAGCAGCACTAAAATTGAGGAAACGACGAAACATTTCACTTTTAAGTTTGCCGCTTTATTGGGTAGGAAGAAAGTAGTAGAATATTATTGTTTTCGCTATTTTCTCCATCTAATACTCACACAACGGCAAACTTAAAATTTAAAATTACAACATTAAATAATTTACTAGTATACCTACTTCATCATTTTGTAGAATTTAATATAATTATTGGCTATTAATTGAAAGCTATCAAAAGTAGTTTGTGGTTTCACTCCCATCCTCCCAAATAAAAAGAAGGATGACAAAAAATAACGGTCATGTAACATTTTAGAGCTGTTTATTTCCGAAAATGTCTACAAAATAAAAAAATTCCAAATAAAATTAATACTTTCTGAGATAATTATAAACGTCCTATGCTATGTCGATCACTCTGTATAGCCGGTATCGCACTATCCTCGTTGGTGTGTTTTAAGGACAAGAAGGTAAATTTTTCAAAGTACCTATATCGTACATTATTATATTTATACGACAAGTACGTTTTTTCCCCCCCGTGATACTAATCGGATATCCCGCTGTCTGGATCTTCGTAGGATACCGTCATAATACATCATCGTCGGACGATTATAATAATGCCTTACAATATTATTATACGTAGATACCTACGATAAGTATTTTAAGAGCATCACTGTCAGTAAGTCACGACCTCGCGCGCGCGTTCGTCCAATGTCTTCGTCCACACGCGTCTTCGCCGGCGAGACGTGATTTTTTTTGTGTAATGGATTTTTTCGTGTCGTTATTGTAGAGTGTATAATAGTGCTGATTAGACGTTGGTTTTCGTTAGCTATTACACGGACTCTTATAGCTAGGGAGATTGCTAGTTCAAAAATTGTTTAAGCTACTTTTTTTTAATAACTCATGAATAAGACACGAATTTGTATTCACTTAAAATTCACAAAAAAGCTTTTAAAAACACGAAAAAGTTCATAAAAAAATCACTTAAATTTTTTTATTAAAAAGTGCAAAAAAGGTAGAGGAGTTTAAAAGTTTCCCCTTCTGTGGTTTTTAACTTTTTAGAAATAATTTTTAACTCTAACAATTAAATATTTAGTGTTAATCATTTGTCAGTTATGGAAAAATGTATTTAACGGGGTTAGAAAGAGAACCGTCAAAGTGGGAACTTGAAAACTCGTCTACCACTTTTGCTTTTTGAAATATTTTCTAAGGGCCTTTTTGATAATTTAAGCGCTTTTTTTACGGACTTTAAGTACATACAAATCTGTGTCCTATTCATAATAACTTAACTATATTATGTAGTTTAGCTTCGTTATTTTATTATTATTATTGCTGTTTTCTCAGATAACTAGTTTAAAATAAACGTATTAACTTGCTCAGATTTGTAATCAGAGTAAGTTAGAGATGAATTTAAGGTGACTTTGTGATTTTAATTGTAATTTTCTAAGATTATTAGTAAGTAATTAAGAAAAATCGTGAAAAATGTTGGATTTACGGGAAAATTTACAGTATACCGATTTCTGCTGTTTTTGATTTTGTTGTAGTTGAGCGAACGCTTCCTTTTGTTAATATATAGATAATCACGGGTGCAGGATTTAAAATTAGGGGGG
Organism: Cinara cedri; assembly: GCA_902439185.1. Taxonomy (NCBI): domain Eukaryota; kingdom Metazoa; phylum Arthropoda; class Insecta; order Hemiptera; family Aphididae; genus Cinara; species Cinara cedri. The sequence goes on along the minus strand of CABPRJ010001901.1, from coordinate 1,173,531 downwards.
TAAAGCCCCCTCCATTAAGCCCGTAGGTTCCTAAATAAAAAATAGAACTGACCCATACTAAATCATAACTTATATTGAAAATTAAAATTATTAACGCATAATACAATTATTTTAGCCCCTCTCCTCTCGTTTAATTGCCAGATCCGCTTCTGATAATAATAATATTGTACAATATTATAGTGTATTAGACTTATAATTATATATTTTGGTATTATTATTATGACATTATATAAAATAGAAAAAAAAAAATAGATACGAAAATTACTACTTGTTATTTCCCCTCAACTCCTCCGCCGTACGCTGTTTTCCCCGTCGCTTGTTCTTTTTTCCTGCGAGTACGAGCCTGCGGGGTGTTTATCCATAGTCGCGGCCGCGCGTTTCTGTTTTAGGTCACGTGCGATCCGCTCGCCGCTAATTATTATTCATATTAATTATTACCATTATCATTACGCATATTGTAGGTATACAGTATGTTAATTATTATGAATAAATAATACGGTAAACGACGACGTTAATAATATTGTAATATAAATACATACATGTATAGGCGCACAGTTTTATTTACACGCACTGTTTGCTGCCCCGATACGCGATTTTCATCATTTGTAATGTAGGTAATATACTATATGTAGATACTCTACAATAATATTTCCGATTCGAATCTTGCGTATCTGACCGCATCGCGCCGCCTCGTAAGTATTATTTTACAATACATCGTATCGAGAATAATGCGTATTGAATGCTTTACTACGAGACCGTTTCTGTACACGACTTTGACCAGAATACGTTTAATACAATATAATATGCTCCGATGGAAGAAAACAAAACAAAAAAAAAAAAGTCGATACTGCTGATGGATGTGCCAATGTTTTATTTGAGAAGTTGAAATTGGAAGGGAGGATAACGTGTATAGGGTCGTGTGCCGCGAAGACAATATATCCATTGTGACACTTCGGGAAATATTCGCTTTTTTCGGATTTTTTTTTTTAACAATTTTAATATACAAACAGTTATAAAACGTTGCTATTCGTTTTTATAGCAAAATGACTAATTATTTTTGATTTTCAATTGACAACTTATACTTAAAATGCAACAAATAGACGGGGTACCGATTTAAATTAATGTTAGTGTTAAAATTTTCGATTTCCGTCAATCCGTTGATCAGGTATTCCACTTTTAATTTTTGGCAGGGAGAGTTTAGTAAATCAATATTTTTGCGGCGGCACGACACGCGGCGTTTGAGTTCTTTTGCGCATCTCTCCCCCTATCCAAATGTAAAACTGTTATATCTCGTCAGCGATTTGACGAAAATTAAAAATGTCAACAACAAAATATATTTAAACTAACACGCTGTATATTTATAGAATTATTTATACTGGTAAAATTAAAATTAGGTAGTCATTTCACGGCTATAAGTACTAGCGATGAAAAATAATTGAAATGTAACATTTTAGAACTGTTTGTTATTTAAATAAATAAAATGTAAAACGAAAAACGATTTTGAACAAAGTATTATTTTTCGTAGTTTTTCCCGTGTGACCCAGGAATCAACAAAAATTATACAACAAATTCCCATTCATTGAGGAGACCGACGCGGACAATCGATAACCTGGGGCGTTCTCGATGCACCGGCGTCAAGATCGGAAAATCCCGCAAGACAGTGCCCAATACCTACTGGTTTCGTATGGAACTACGGGTTTCCGGTGGAAAAGTCGTTTACGGATACGAAAGAATAACACGCATACTATTTATCACGCAGTAAAACCAATATAACATTCCGCGTTCCGTTCGGAATATCGGCGCGCGACGTTTTATTGTACCGTACAGCGAATCGATATTGTACGCGATAACGTATCGCGCGCCGATGGCGAATCATTGTTATGATCAATTATCAATAACAGCGATGCGCCCACCACGACACCGGTGCCGAACCCCGGGCGCGCACACCACGCGCGTTGCACTGCTGCCGGACCGTGTCCCGAAAATCCGGCTCGTAGAAAGCCGTCTGCATTTTAATATCACGAGACGATGCGCGCCGGTGCCCGTATAAATAATTATCGTCCGCACGACGACGACGGCGACGAGTAGACGGACGGCCGGCCGGGCGGTGTCGTGCGGTGTGCGTGAGGCGCTCTTCTTTTCGGCTCTTCGACCGCGGTGGTCTCCGCCCACGCGGCATATTCCCCGGCCACGGCGTGCATTGTACGGCAAGACCTCGCCGCGCGGTCCCTCGGGTGTTTGTACAGAAAATATCGGCCCGATATTCGGCGGGTGGGAGGGGGAGGGGGGCGGCCGAGGGGAAGGCACACCGGAGGCGATAGCGGCCGACTCGATTCCGTACGCACGCGTTAACGCCGCGGCCCGCATCCTGTTCGGATATTATAAAAACCCAATCGAATCCGTTATAAGAGGACGTTATACCCGCGTCTACTGTCCAACTGTAACCGTATCCGGGTGACGGGCGAAAACTATGTACGCGCAGGACAAGTAAAATCGTGCTCGATTTTGATTTTAGAACGAAAGTACCTAATAATGAAATGTATAGAGAACAATATAGTTCGGTGGGGAACGCCGAAATAAGGTTTTTCGTGTTATTCGAAATATACAGCTCGTTATAAAATATCCAATAAACACCCCCCTTTTTTTTTCCTTTAGTTTTTTTAAATAACTTACACGTTTTTTAATAATTCATAATATTCGAAAAACACCTGTGACACAAGACATTCCCTCCAAAATTGTGTTCCCTACAATTTGCATAATATGTACTTTTAATCTAAAATCGAAATTAAGCTTTCATTTTACTTATTCTGCGTATAAGCGTTGTTTTTGCGTGTCATCCGGTAGTTGGACTGACTGTAGATGCGGGTATAACGGCCTCTTAAGGCGACTGTTGACGACGGAACCTGCAGCGGCGCGGAATTTTCTACGGTATAGGACGAAGCGAATAGCGACCGTGAATAAATCTACGGTATGACGTTTATATATGGGTTATCGTTCAAAAGTCGGTTAAAACAAAATGCTGATTTATTGATCAATAAATCGAATTTTTCCTCCTCGCGTAACTCGACCGAAATATACACCTACTCGTACGTTTCAATATATTACTTATTAAATACTCGTAGTTGTTTTATTTTTAAGTTTATGCGGGATGGAATAATAAAACTACTAACTTCGAGAGAATGTTAACAGAGTTGGTATAATAATTATAATAATTAAAAAAAAAAAAAAAAAAAAAAAAAAAAATCGCTTGCTCTATTTATTCAGATAACTATATTTATTACATGAATGGTATTAATATTTATGAAATTATCGAACAAAAAAAAAAAAAAAACTAAAACCGTCTAAAAATTCACTAACGAATAATACATGCAAATGTGTTCGTATATTCGCGTAAAACAGACGAATATTTTAAAGTGTCGTTTCATACAATTTGTAGACGACATGTTTGAAGATATTATAATACCCATGGTTCCGCGATACTATTATCTATGTACAACTATATTCAACTCGTATTATACTCGCGTATTTTGCATTTTTTTTTATTTTTCATAAAAATATTAACGTTTCAAAACACGTCTCGTAATTATTGTTTTCTACATTGCGGTTGCGCAATAAAAAAAAGGCATTTTCGTTTACGTGATCGGTTTTTTATAACGCGGAAAATCGTCGGTCGTAATCCCACAGTTGACCCGTAAAAAGCCGGTTGCATAACAGCCAACCGCGTGCGATCTATCGACAAAAAGCGATCTAATATAAGTACCTAACACCGATTAAAAACCGGCGATCCGAGATAAGACGTATGTTACTTTTGATACGATGAATAGTGTGACCTTGTTATGTACAATATACGTACAATGAAATAAAGCTTATCTGTTGAAAAGATTCCGTGTATACTCCTCATATACATGCACGCTTGTATGTGTTGCACGTTTTCAAAATGAATAATAATTATTATACAATAGGATATTTACGTAAAAACGATAGTGTATAAGAACATCGTTTACGTCGTGATCGAATTACTCTTAGAAAGGCAGTCTCTGGAGTAATGGTAATGTGGTGGTCATTCATAATGTCGAGCCCATAAAAAAAAAAAAAAAAGAAGAAGAAACATCCGATGACTTTTTAATAATTTATTTAAAGACAATTTTTAACGTCGGAGGTGAGACATTTCTCGATGCGAATTTTTGCAGGTGGTTGATCACATGCTGTTTTCGGCGGTGAATCCCACTTCGTGCGCCGCCCACACAGTACCCCCTAAAATTCGTTTGTGGGGAAATATAAAAAACAAATCAATTGATAATATTTTTAAACATTTTTTTACTATCGGTTTGATGTTTGAATATTTGATTTTTTAATAAACCAATGTATTTACGGTCAATAAATCGACGATATTTTAAGAAATTTTAGCTTTTCGTACATAGACTCCATAATTTAGAGTGATTCGGCTGAATTTTGGGGACCGCATACTCCACCCGAGCCCCTTCATTTGCAACAATGTTTTTGTCAATTGTTTTTTTTTTTTCGTGCCGAACTATATATATATATATAGATGGTACGCTATTTTAAAAAGAAAAACCGACGACCCCTGGGCGTTTAAAACGAAAAACGGTCGACCCTGTACCTCATCGTTTATTGTGTCCGCGCGGGTCGTGACGAAATCCACAAAAGCTTTCGTCGTGTGCGCCCTCACCATACGGAGCTGCGGATAATGAACGAAACGGACATGACAATATTATTATAACGATAACGGCCCATTCGTCCGGTGAACATTTTCGCTCGTATCTCGTACATAAAATCTTTATAATATTATTATTACGTACATATATAGAGGTGTACTACAGACACACTCACGTACACGCCGCGTTTATTCGTATGTATATATACATCGCTTTTTTTTTTTTCGCCGGCAATGGTTTTTCTGGTCACGATTGATCATTGTCCGCTTCACAGTTCCAATGCCCGGGCTCGTAGACTAACCTGCCTATGCGCACATATATCTCTAGACATTAGTCATGCGGCATTGCATCTGGGAAAAAATTCGTGTACTTAACGACCTCGGTGGCGGCGGCGGCGCCAGAGAATATATAATGCCTCCCGGATAAGACAATAATGCGTACCTACTTATAAAGTGTATTGTTACTATACGATAACGTTCGTATTTGCGTTTCGGGAACAAATCGAAGAAAAATCGAAAAGCCGCCGTGCCCGAATGTTCGCGAGAAAAACGTCCGCGAGCAGCGGAGCTCCGTCACTCTGCTGTCGAATTCCACCCTCAGTTTACTTGTCGCCGTCACAATATTTCGAATTTTTATTATTGACAAACGATCTATCTAAGATCGTTTTGGTGACCGAAATCGTATTTACATTTCAGTCTGTAGGGGTATTTAAAATTCGATATTTCTTGTGAAAACAAGAAATTTAAGCATACCAATTGGTTCGGAACGAGGTTGAAATTTAAAATCCCTAAACGACACATCCTCGATATTAACACCATGCATGTATGAAATTTCATCACCGTGACGTCATTCTTGAGGTCTGTGGGGATGTAAAAAGCTAAAACAAAACACCCTCTTCCCTCGACCGCGTGGTAAAATTATTCATATTGAAATCAGACCAAAATGTTACCGCTTTATTCCGCTTAAATATACAACGGTAGTGGTCCAGTTTGAGTTGCTCAGAAGGCCATTTGGTCAAGAAGAAGCCACTAGATGGACCGAAAAGTAACGGGACAGAGATTTGTCTCCGTTATAATAACAGACACAACACACACAGCGTATAATCGTGTCTGTTTTCGGAGACAAAATCCGCCAATAACCCCGAGTAGTAGCCGTCATGATAATTACGCTGTATTCGCATTAGAAATGTCGACGCTCGTGCCATTACGCGCCGCCGCCTCTACGATGGAAGTCCGTTTCGAAACTCGCGCGCCCAAAACGCCGTCATCGTCAACGATTGACACGTCGCCGTTTTGCCCGGCTCGCGCGAAAATGAGGTCCCCGGCCCGTACCCGCAGCCTTGCGACACAGCCTTGGCCTCTTGACAATATTATCAGGTATTATTGTTCTTTTGTGCGGTCTGGCGCATAATATAATAATATTCCGGACCGCGGCATTAATAGTAACAATAATAATAATAAGTAATGAGCATTATAAGTATATAATATTATAGGAAGTTTTTCGCTAATTCACTTAATGGGCGGCCGAATTAGGAAAACATCAATCACCGGTAATGATAATATAATGAAATTGAAACGTCAGCCGGGCGCGTGTGTCCGCGTACAATAATAAATTAATATATTAATAATAATAATAAGAATAATAATAATAAGAATAATAATAATGATAATATTGCAAACGGTCGCGGGTCGCCCGCGTTTCGCAATAAACTCGGGTCCAATTAAAAAAAAAAAATCGCGAAGGACTCGCGGGCGCAAATTCGACCAAACTGTATTTACCTTTTTTTTTTTTTCTACTTATCTATACAATAACTCGCCTTTCCCGCGAAGGCCACGCGCTCAAGTCCAGGTGCCTGGGCCGCAGGTACCTACCTATAATTACGATTTGAGTTTCGTTCGATCGAATTATTTTATAAAAAATGTCCGCCTCGATGTGGCACAAAACCATTTTCTGGTCGCATGCTTGTGCCGCTGCAGCGCGCCACGTAGCGATTAAATATACACCTCTGTATAAATTTTAGGCAGGTATACGTTTGTTGCAGGCGAAAAATGCGCGCGTTCGGAATTTCTATATAATAATAATAATAATAAACGCCCCGGAGACTCTCGATTATTATTATTGAAAGCCGAAAACGAGAAATTTGTACGCGGCGTCGTCTTCGGCGACCGTATAATATTATTATAATGGGTGTAGTGCAGGTATATACCGAACAGTGAATGCAATTTTTGACGGAACAAAAAAAACAAACGGACAAAAAAAAAAAAAACCAACGAAACAGCCGGAAATCGAGTAGAATTTGTATGTATGAAAATAAAGAAGAAACACACCGACAGGCATCGGCGGCGGTAAATAACATTGATAATTATTCGTAATTTAATAGAAAGCGCCGGTGTCGTCTCTGAATAATAATAATAATAATCCGTGAGATTTGATGAGAATCGACACTGATGCCGAGTTTGGCGTTTTTTATAATATCATTTTCTAAATAAAAAAAAAAAATTCCAGTCGAAATGTATTCTGTTATGGCGTTATTTATTATGTATACAATATGCTGCGTGTCGATCAGTTCGCAGGACAGCGTCACACTCGAGCGTTTGCCACGGACACGATAATAAATATTATTCCGTATTATTTTTTTTATGTTATAGTTTACAACCACTCGACTTTTCCCGTGCAAAACCGTGTATTCATTGGAGATTTTTACCCGTTCGAGGTCGTCGTAGCAAAATAATAGTTAATTCGTATTACGTGTGCGAGCTTTAAAACTGACGACGTCGCATACGATAGTTTTACCTACGATATACGAAAGACTGTGAATTATTTAAAACGCGAATAAAGAAAAAATAACATTGTAAATATTCCCCGCTAATTGCTCATTAAATGCCCTCGTACACTGCGAAAAAACATTCAATTATAACGTGAAAATCATAATCATTTCATACTTTAAATTTACTAACTTCATTATACATTCTTTGAATTAAAAAAAATGAGGAACATGATTATAAAAAGCGATAAGATGTATAAATTCTTGAACTCATCTCGTCAAAGGGGTGATTCGCTTTTCCGCCAAAATCGACCTAACCATTTAACGTCAGTACAATAAATTGAATTTCCATTTTCAATAAATTTCAGTTTTTATATTTTGGTAATCCTTTTGAAAAAATATGACAAAAAAAGTCATTTATAACGAAAATCAAAATAAAACAGCCGTGAAATACATTCATAAAACAAAATACAAATTATTTCATGCGTTAGCATTTTGAGCAGAATATTATTATTAGTATTATATTATTATATAAGTCATCTATTCTCTCGCGGCTATGTTAATTCGAAAATTATACGAACAATTTTCAGACTTTCGTATTTATTTAGAAAACCATAAAGAAAATCTAAATATGGCCTCCAAAATGCGCCGACTGCATCAAACATATTACATGAACGTTCATATAAAAGGTTTAATTGAAGTGAGATTTTCGATACAAAAGTTGTTTACAGAAACAGAAAAAATAAACCTGGTGCACGGTGTATCTGCATAATTTGACAATTTTCTATGCGAATCGCACAAGAAACCCGAGAATTATATTATCCAATTCTGCTGAAACACCCTGTATATCGCGGTAACGTTCCGCCGCCGGCCGTTTCCGAACGCCTTTTGATTTATTTTTATATGCTAATGAGAATTATTATAATATTATACATGCGTATTATACGAGTATTATAGCGCTCGTATATACGGAGAGAAAGTCGGTTTTAAAAACATAATATTCACCGGACGAATCCGCCACATGTGTACCGTCGGTTAAACGGTTTTAATGAGAAGCGAAAAAAAAAAAAACAAAAAAAAAATCAAAAATACTACCGGGTGTATGGGTCGAAGTTACGCGAGGGAAACGTAACGAAATAATCGGAAGAAGGGTGTGATTTAAAATTTGCCGATTCCAAATAACAAATTTACATTCTTTGAAAAAATGTTTTTACCCATTATTTTTTTTTCTTTTCTAAGTATTACGTCACTTTGTACGATAATAATATCACGTAATAAAATGCAAAAAAAAAAACAAAAACAAAAACTAAAAAAATATTATTGTTGCCGAATAATCATTAAACATTATCGTTAAACTGTCGATTCGGTTGTTTAAATATTCAAATTTAGAAGATGCTCTGCTCCAAAAGGCAATCGTACTTCATCTCCCGAATCGCAAACGCATATACCGTCACGTCATTGGCGGGATAAATAAGTTTGTAAGGTATGTGATACAGGGTAATTTAGAAGGTGGGACGTTGGGTAAGTATAACTGAGGTATAAAGTAATCTAATTCTCTAAATCCAAAGCAACGGTAAATTATTGTATTTAAAAGCCGATTCTGAGCGCAGCTCGTGATTATCAACATGGTATATAAAACCGACGCACTGTCGTATTTTGTTGTCGGTTGTTTTCAAATACTTTGGAAAAACTGTCGGAAATTCACAGTCATAAATGTTTCAAACGAAATACTATAGCGCAGAAATCCACGTGTTTTAACAGTGCTGCGTGAACAACCGGAACATTTTTATATAAACCGAGAGAGGTTTTCAGAGAAAAATAAAACGCATCATAATTCGAATTTCCGTATATAGATAAATAATCGTACGAGAAGAATGACCTTATATATATTTTTTTAACAATTCGTGATTTTCATTCTCGTCGATCGTGTACGCGATTTTGACCGTCACCCCCCCCTCCCCCGGTCTGTTATCCAGCGACGCGTAAACGGTAATCTCCTGGCAACACGATCATATTATTGTCCGACCAGTGTAATGGCGAGTATTTATACTTATAGTAAAGTACGCCTTCGAGACTAAATCATTATACTCCTGACTCGATGACCTGGAAAACGTTCGACGCGTTAAAATATCGGTAGTATAAAATATGATGATAAATCTTCGTCAATCTCCCGACGATACCTTTTATATTTTTATAGCCGTGTGTATATAATAATAATAAAAATAATATTATATTATATTTATGTATATATATTTTTTTTTTTATACACGTCCGTTGTTCTTCGCATTTAAGGGGGACAATGTGCCCGTTTTCGAGTAGCACAATATGTATTACAGGAAACCGAAAACATTCCGGCGTATAGATATACAAAAAATAACAAACAAAACAAACCACTCGAAAATGCCAAATTCAAACAAGCGCAGATGTGTCGGTAACGGTTTATCAAAAATTAACTCATTAAAACATACCCCCTGGTTAAACCATCTATCTACGATTTCAAAAAAAAAAAAAATAAAAAATAAAGGAGCTGATAATGGTGATGGGAGCGGCCACTGTTGTAGGTAAGAAGTTTGGAAGGTAGTATACATAAGATTACTTCATTTATATCTGTAAGCAACGATAAACCATTGCTTGACGAAAGACGATTCCGAGCACAGTTCGGGAATTCATAATTTAAAGTGCCGTAATTTTTTCCGCGATTTTCATTGAAATTTGATTTCAAAACGTTAATTAAAAAAAAAAAAGGTCGTCCGATGATTTTGGAAATTTTACCACTTCTAGATAAGTCCCTAGTATATTAAATTATTATCAATTTTCAAGTCTCTAAGTGTATTTATAACCAAATTACAGCAAAACAACTCCCAAAAATTAAAATTCTTTTAAAATTGAAAGTTCAAAAATGAGCTTAACAATTTTGGCAATAATATCGTAAGAAAGTAAATTAAAAAGGCAACAAATAAGGTATCCTGTGATTTTTCGATTAAATCATTTTTTCTATTAGAAAACGTCATCCGTGTTTTTATAAAATAATGAAATCGTGAAATTGTACGTTTTCTTAGGTGTTTTCCCACTTAAGTGCTTTTATTTAAAAAATGACGCCGTAAATCACAAAACGACCTCTCTAAAATATTATATAGGCAACTCGAGCTTATAGAAAAGTTACTATACGTAAAAATCTTAGCAAGTTTATTTGGAAAAAACGTGTCCATAGACTAAAAGAAAAAGTAAAAAAGAAAAAAAGAGAAACATCTCAATAAAACCGATAGTTCCCTCACAGCGCTCGGAATCTAAAATATCAAAAACAAAATCACTATTGCTATACGTTTTACCGTTTTCCCTAAGTCTTTTCTCAACTGCAAACAAGAATCGATAGATACCGACTAGATGCGATTTTATTTCGTAAAAGTAGCCACGTTCGAATTCCGTAGCAAGATTTCCTGCACCTAGAAAAGTTATTAACAGACAGAAAAAAAAAACACATCATTGTAAAGTTACAACGCATTCTTCGTTGCGTTCAGAATCTAAAACCGACGACGCGCTTCGTCAGAAACACGTATTACAGCAATGTAATATTTCCGGATAATCACCGTGCCCCGTCGAAATTTCGGATACCGTTGTTACCAACCACGATAATAACCATAGAACACACGTTGGCCGACCGCGTACCCGATTTCTTTAATTACTATCTCGCCTCCGCGGAACCGGTTTCGTTTTCTCGCCGCGACCGCATAAAAATAATATTATAACCGTATAGCCCGGCAAAAACTCGTGGGATGTTTTTTTATGTTTTTTTTTTTTTTTTTTTTTAATAAAATGTGATTTTTAGGTCGGTATATACTTCGAGCAACACATTTAAAACACTTGAAAAATTAACACTACGCTCTGTATTATTGCATAACAATATTACTTAAGTATTTCGTTTTTTTTTTTTAAAAAAATTAGGTATCGGGAATCGCAATATTTAAAATATTATTATTATATTTTAAAAATTCGTATCTGTTGTGGTGGAATTTCGTATTTTTTATAAATCGGCACCTAGTGCAGCGTACATGTTGTGACACCGTGTTTTTTTTATTTGTTACAGACGCCGTTTGTTGATGGCTATAGACGCGCATAATTTGGCTGGACCAAGTCGTCGGTACACAATGAAGGTACGTAAACCGATAATAAATTATGTCACTAATGTTCAAGTCTCACCGTAGTGGTTGTAGACTATTGATTTTGTTCACATGGAAATCCACAGAGTGGACGGTATTATATTAACATTAATAACGCTATTTTTCTTTTTTTCCGTGGATTTTAAAATTCCTAATTATACTTACTGGGATCTTCTTATCGTAATTTTACTCGCTCATACTCGCGCCGGTCGCCTGTGTTCGGTATCCTTACTTTAGTGATCATGGGTTTATCATTCGAAATGTTCGTTCGTGCCTAATCGTCGGAAAGAGTGCGCTAGTTCGCAGGCACAATACACCACGATATAATGTATTATAATATTATGTACGACCCGAATATCACAAAATTAGCCTCATTATTTTGGTACAATACACTGCCACCAGAGATCACTACTGATCCTTCGAATTTAGACCACAATATCAGTTTTCCGTCAGATTTTCTTATACGTGCCACAAAGATAAAATACATAATAATTCCAATGATAATGATAATGATAATATTATGCGGATTTCTATTATAATATGTTAATTTCCGTATACACTCCGCGTGTGATGGCGAATTCATTGTGTTTTCTTGTGTACCACTTGATACGAATGACCGGTTTTCGGCCGAAACGAAAATGACGTTATATTATTATTATTATACGATGGTGGCCCGCTATTTTATGTAGACGTTAAAATTTAATAATACGGACGATCGCTCCGAACTATAATATATTCGAATGCCATGTTGGTTTGTTGCAGACGCCAGAAGGCTTATTATTTCGTTTCGATCGAATAATATATATTATAATATTGTTTCCTTTTGTAACTCGATCGAATCAATTGACTTATTATTATAATATTCACGAGGAATATTTTCTCGTAAATTGATTTGTAATTTTATTTTTTTTTTTTTTTTGTTTTTTTATGGAAGGGGACAAGTTAAAAAGTTGATACTGCTCACGAGTAGATGTCAACCCTGTTGTAGATGAGTAGTTGGGAGTATAATATACACTGAATAGTTTATTTTATATACTACAGTATGCAACGATAAATGATTGAAAACGAAAAAACAATTCTCAGTGAAATATTAGCGTTGTTGTTATTATCGACATGGACATAATTTGTGGGGTGGACTCTAGGTAATGTCAATATCAGCAGTTTTTCTGAAGAGTTAAAATTATCTCCGCTCAGAACCGTTTTTTAACTGTAATACGATTAATCAATGCTGTCAGTTCTTATATAAACTAATAAATAGCCTAAACATTATGCACCTTTCCATCTTCCCGCCTACACTACAGCGGCCTACCCATAGTACAAAGTATGTCCCGGCTTTTTACAATTATTGGATTAGCAATATATTATTTTCGCGTAAACAGTACAATCGAGTTCATAATTTTATTGTATTCTTATGCGTGCACCACAGTTTGTGTATAACAATTAAATCGCTATGGATTCGTTTAAAACACTATTGTATAGTATTATAATCATAATAATATATTGTAATACGTGGTTTAATAATGCAATTTAAATTATACGTGAAAGGTCATGTAGAAGAACAATTGTTTCATAAAATATATGCGTTAAAAAAAAAAAAAGACCGCACATTGTATAAGTATTAGTGATTAATATTACGATTTTTTTTTTTTTTTTTAAATTATTATTATTTAAACGCCACCGCAGTGTCTTTTTACCCGCAGAAAATAATTAATCAAATAATAATTATTTTGATAAAAATTCTGACGCAATTATAAAAGTGTTGACATTTTTATAAAGGATTTATGTTTTATGAAAACCCATTTTTTGGTTTTTTTCCAAAAAAGCTGTGATTATTGAATCGAGTTCCAAATAATTGACCAAATGTTTTCGAACAGATTTATTCAGATTTTTAAAATTCAAATTTGTAAATTTGTTTGTTTTTTTATACATGTAGCTTTGGTGGTTATCATGGGTTTGATTCTAGATAAATTAATCAGATAGGTTAATGTTTATCTTTTATCTTATCTAGATAAATGAGAAATAATTTATCTGAGCCATTATCTAAGATAAATAATTGAATCATCTAGATAAATCTTTTTTAATTATTAAGATTCATGTATTTATAAGAAATAATAGATAAAATATTTCATGTGTATATTATTATGATTTAATAAATAAATTATTAAGTCACACCAAACACGCAGACATTATGTGAAATCTGTGTTGTACCAAATCTGGTACATTTTTACTACTTTTATCATTTTATTTTATGATAGGTAATAAACAAAATTATCTTGTTTTATCTAGATAAATATTACTTATTATTACCTATCTTTACATAGATAATTAAATTGGTTTATATTTTTAATCTTTATCTCGATAATTATTTTAAAAATTATATCTTATCTTTAACAATATATTTTAAAATTTATCGTTACACAACATTGGTCATCTGTTCCCGTAAAACTTGTTCTTTTTACTCTCGGTGTCTTTTTACTCGAATTTTTATTATGTTTAACAGGCTTTGCTCCATATTTTTATATTATTAGCTGTATTTTAACTCGGGGCTCTATTCAAACATTACGATTATAAAAAAATACACCGGATTCCATTCAACGCATTACCTAAATCTGTAGTCTGTGGGACTTAATTCGACATTAGGCAAAGTGTTTAGACACACGCGCCCATTTTACAAGACAATTTATTTATTTTATATTGTCAAGTACGTTCAAAAACCAATTGTGTTTGTTGTTTTTTTTTTTCAATAAAGCGCCGCATTCGAATCGATTCGAGAAAAAAAATATCCCATAATATATTATAACCATTGAATTACTAGAGCCGCGCCGCCGCCGCCGCTGCCCTGTAAAAAACATTTGAAAAAACCATGTCACAAGAAAGAAAGAATGAAAAAAAAAAAAAAGTGTTTTTTAACGAACATTACCGTCGCACTATTATAGGTACTCGACCGTCGTGATTTATGACTTTGCGCCGCCGCCGCAGCGATTTCGCGCCCGAACGAATTAAATAATAATATTATTATTATCGAAGGCTAACAGAAGTACACAACAATAATAATTATTACGGTGCACGTCGAAAATGTATATTGTAAAGTTTTTTTTTCTTTCAATGAAACTGTACGGGCCGCTGTTGATTATTGTGTATATATATATTTGTGTGTGTGTGTGTGTGTGTGTGTGTGTGTGTGTGTGTTCGAGTCGCGGACATGCACACAGGGGCCGAATGAATAACGAGAAAATTTCGTGAGGACAATGTCAGTTATATACATGGCAGCGAACTGCAGCGGCTTCTTGTTAAAAAATAATAATAATAAATAATAAATATACCACTAGAAATTAGGTCACTCGTTGCGGTTGCGTCTGTGCGCCCAGAGGAGTACATAATATATATATATATATGTATTATCGAACCAATCACAGCCAGACCCGATAGGTTTTTTCCTCTTCCAACATTCGAGTCTAAAATATTTACATAAAAATACTCGTTTTAAGAGAGAAATTATAACGAAATGTTTGGATCATTGCTTTCCAAGGGGTTTTGTTTTTCCGTTGGCAGGCGTGTCGTATAGGCAATTTCAGTACGGTAAAGTGTGTGCACGGGCCCTCCGGAGTCCCTATGTATGTGTACCTGCATAAATACGGCGGTACTAATCGAAAACAAACTATGTAAGTAATAATAATTATATTACGATTTAGTGATAGAAGGAAACATTTGAAGACTTTGCAAGACTTGGAAAATGCGCAGTTAATAGCAAACTATTTTTACAGATATATGTTATACTATTATTGTTCACTGTTAAAAAATTACAAAACAAAAATTTCTCGTCTAAGTTTAAAATTTCATGAAATTTCTATTTATAAATTATGTTATGACAGTGGCACGAAATATTTTGTTTTGATAAAAATACCATTATATTTTATAACTGGTAATAGTGGCTACGGCAAACATCTATTGAAGACACTGAACGTTCATGCTCGTGACTTTCAAAAAATTGTTAACAACTAATTGAAAATATCTACAGTATTAAAAATAGTCTTAACAAATAGTTCAATCAGTATTATTTGTTGACATAATATACACGTGTAGGTATTTGTTTATTACGGCACAAGGCCAATTTAAATAAAGAATATAATATTTAAAATTTAAAGTGAATCCTTTACTACAATGCAAGTCAGTATTATGATTTTATAAAACACAATAGAAAACCGAACCAGAAGACTTAAAGAAACATATTGAGAGATTTAGAAATAAAAAGGATGGACATACTTCGCACGTGGGTGCAGTCACTGTTGTAGGTGGGAAATTGGGAAGATAGGATACAGACAGGAATTCAATATATATCTGTAAGCAACCATTAACCATTGCTAACGAAAAAACGATTCTGAGTGGAGTTCAGTTGATAGTGTTATTTTGTCAATAATGCAATATATGGTATATATCATATTATAGTGAAATGATTACTACAATGTGCGTTTTCGTGACAACAATGATTGTTTAAAAAATATTAAAAAATAAATAATAACAAAAAATAAATAAAAACGGTTGCCAATGACAACCTTATTTTTAATCTTTTAATCTCTTTTAACCTAAAGATCGAGGTTTTCCTCATTATCTCAAATATTAATGAGAATTTCAAAAAAATGACTTCATTAATGTACAACCCAGAGAGCATTTCCTTTCAGAAAAGATACTATAATTGATAATCGGAGTAAGCTTTCTGGTAGAAAAAGTGTTCACATAAAAAAAAATAAACATCATTGTAAAATCAATATATTTTTCAATTTTTCAATTTTTAATTGAAATATTTTAAGCGGTGTGAAATTTCACTTTTAAAATGTTTCGAACGTTTTGATTTCGAGGAAAATATTTCATATTTATAACCTTAATTTTGTAACAACTTGTTTATTTATTCACCAGTTTTTTGGAATTTTTGTCAAACTGAAGATGAAATTGAAATTTAATTTTCTCCTCGGTATTAGTTATCTTTTCGATTATATCATCACACATAACATATCAAATAGGTGTGTCGATATTTAGATATTTATATCATGTCTTTGGTCATCGCTATTGCACATGACCGGCAGGGGAAAAAATGACGAATTAAAAAATTATCAGCATACTATACCTAACGTCGTCGTTGGCCATAATAATATAATCGATTAAATAATAACCGTCGGCCAATGAATCATATTGTGGAACAACCGGCGGCGATATCGATGATTAATGTACGTTTCAAAATAAAAATAGTATGTTGTGTTAGCGTGGTTATTACGTTCATATACGACTACTGTCTTCATCCGCAGTGAAAAAACGAACCATCGTCACTGCAGGCCAAGAAAAAAAAAAAATTGGAAACAATTCGTTCGATACTACGACACACATAGGCACACACGCGTACGCTAACCTCAATCTATATAATAAACGACGATTGCCGACACTGTTTATCTAACGCGTGGACTGCGATACGACCAAAATGTATTTGTGCGCACACAAAAGTAGAGGTGTACTCAGACTTCGTTGGTCGTATATAATACATTCATAACAAACATTCATCCGGTACGTGTTTTTCGGGGTAAATTGAGTACACGTTTATTTTCAACGTAATACGAATCAACAAGTTTTATTAGAAAACGTTTGCACTTTTATCATCTGTTCACCTCGGTGGATAATGTTTCATTTTACTTAGCTTGGCTAAACAACTGGTAACGTAAAAATAAAAGTGATAACTGTTACTAAGTATATTAAATAACAATATAAAAATAATACGCTGTTATATTAGGGGGGGAAAAAAAAAAAAACACCACATGATACCAGTTGAACCAATAAACTCGCTCAGAATTTAAAATGTATTTGTCTTGTCTACAGCTATTACCCGCCCACCTAAATTTCGGCACGGTCGTGGCGCCTCGAAAATACATCGTGTTGACGCGCCGTTGGGTCCCCCGCCAGATAGACGCTTAACAAGACTAACAGCAGCAGTAGCTCATATTATTATTATAATCGTAACCGGCACAATATTATATTATATTTCCGAGCGTACAATGGAACGCAATTTATTACAATATATTTATGTTTTCTCTCGTTTATTTACTTTTTGTCTGCCGCCCTCAAAAAAAAAACTCGAGTTCGTTTTTCTATTTTAGATTTAATCGGTTGCAGGTAGGTAGTTTGGTGTAAACGTAACGTTCGTTGTTTGCGTTCGTACCGGTGCCAATTCGCCCGTAAATAAATGCACACAATGCGTGCGCACACGACGGGTGTGTAAAATGTTATTCTAAAGTGGACGTATATAATATAATGACGCGATTTTTACCGCGAGGCCGGCGGCGGTGGCGGGGAGACGACGACGACGGCCCAATAATATTATTTGTAGGACGAATATCACAATTGAAAACTATACGTATATATAATATAAATTATCATGATTCTCGCCCACCGGTTGTGTGAAAATTACAACGGGATCCACCGTCGGCGAGTGGACGCCCGAATGTACGTTGCGACGTAATAACAGTAACTGTCGCGCGGAAACGATTATCACTATTTAAGTACATGCAATATGAATAGCCCGAATATTGCCCATGCGTGCATAATACTTTTGAAACTTACTCGACGAGGCCTGAATGGCGTGACCGGGGAAAGAGCCTATAGCCGTGCCGTTTTGACGGTGGCCGTAGACCGTGCGTACCGTGTAGTGTGTTTGTGCTATGCTATATTTTACAATATTCAAGTGTCCCGTTACCGTTTCGATTTCCGAGTAAACGTTTTCCAAACCGAACCCTGAGAAAGCGTGTTTGATGAGGAAGCGTCCCTGTCAGATACTAGACTCAATGGTCTGGCCGTGGGCTGTGTAAATAAAAAAAAATAATATACCGATGAAAACGATATGTAATTAAAATTCCTTTTTACAAATGTTTAGGGGTAACGCCTCTTTTTTATTTTTTTTTTTTTGTTTTTTATATCTCTTCTTTATTTACGTCCATGTCTCAAGTAAAACTGCATTTAGGCTATTAAAATCACAAACCTGGGTACGCCGCTGCGAGGACTTGATTTAAGAGACTAGCCCTATTTTAATAGTAGGATTTTTCGAACGCGGGATATTTTTTGAAGGACGAGATATGTCGACAAGGAATCTTAAAATAGCGTAATACTTTAAAGAAATTAGGTATCCTAAATCTTCTGCCATTAAAAAAAATCGTGTAATCACCTAAATTAAAAAAAAAAAAAAAATAACCAAGAGTATGTAAAATTACAAATGATAATAAAATACTAATTTATAATAAAAATATTTTCAAGTTAAGGACGGTCTCGTCGTAATTAAGTCCCTCGAATTATCCGTAGGTAGATGCCTTCCATGGCCGCGGTACGTTATCTTTGTTTGCAATATTTTCGAAAATAATTGAACGAATTCCAACCGGTCGACATTATTCTATTGACCGGACATAATATAATGTTCGCTATATATTTTAATATTTTTAGCGTCTTCGCCGGTTTTTGATTTATATTTGTTAGTGGATTGAGTAATACCATCATCAAAGCATCTATAAACCACTCGAAAACGTATTAAAAAACGATGTTCTGCAATTCTTCGCACGGACGACATAAACTACCCACCTCCCAGTCAAAATAAACCTGTAAACTTTTGAAAAATAAAAGGTTTACCTTCCAACCCCACACGATCTGCCATGCAATATCGTGGCGATTATTTCAATAAACTGTTAATAAAAACGTGATTTTCTTCAATGACCATCGTCAGTGGTTTCGGTTCAGTATTTCCAGACAGAATCGAAAAATATCACGATGCGCGCTTGTTTTTTGAATCTAATCGACGTCCCCGAATCGGAGCTTAGTACTACGAAAAAATTGTAACAAATAACTATGGAACAGTTATCATAATATTTACACTGTCAAAACACGAACGTTACGAACATTTCGTCGTGATCGCAATTTTCAAAATGATTAATGTTGATAAATGAGTATTTCCATATTTTTACTGTATAATGTATATGCATTCATTATAGCCGTACTAAATAATTGTATACAAAACTCACGACTATTTAATTGGTTTGAAGAAAGATAAGTTTTCCTTGAATTTACTTCAATTCAAATTCTGAGTGAAGCGATTAATGTTTTGGTTTTGCAATGATGTTTATTTATTATTATTTTTTTTTTTTACATTTTTTCGTTTATCTGTGAACAACTTTTATACCAGAAATCTTGCTCCGATATTCAATTGTAACACTTATATTGAATGGAAATTGGACATCTGGAAAAGAAGTTGTACTTAGTGGTGAAAAAAAAAAAGTGAGTAAGATCACATTTTGATGAAAATCAAAAATATTACGGCCTTTATTTAAATACCTCAAGGGTACAGTACTGTTCAACTTATAACAACGGATATTGCATTAAGAATATTGGTTTCAAATCATGTATAAATGAAATTAGCTCAGAATTTTCGTTAGCAATGGTTTAGATTTTAAATAAAATTACTTGATGTATCTTACCTTCTTATCTTCCCACAACAATGGCGCACCATCAGTGGTACAATTTTTTTTTTTTTTTTTGTACCTACGAACTATATATTATGGCAACTTTCGGTCTAATCTCGCCCACCGATTAAAAAAAAAAAAAAAAACAAAGCAATATTCAATTCCGAATCGTGGATAATTTATTTGTCGTTCGGTGGCCAGCCCTCAAAATCGTACGACGACCTGTTATTTATATTGCAATAATAATGTATAGTCGAATTTTTTATCTATTTTTTTTTTTCGTTTGTGCATATTATACAGTCGGATATATAGAGCAAAATTTGGCCGGGGGCTATGGAGATATTGGAGAAAAAACAGGTTTGCGCACGCCGCTTTCGGTTGAAATAACATTATATTAAATGTGTGTTGGCAGTGTGTTTGAAAAATATCACGCGTGCGTTGGCAACTTCGTTGCTATAGGCATGGGCTTTTTTTTTTTTTTTATATACATGTATATATTAATTTTTATTTTTTTTTTATGTTAGGTTCGTGCGCGTGCGTGAACGATGAAAGAGAAAATAAAAACGACATTATATTACTCATTCATCATTTATTATTATTACTATTATTATATCGCTCTATAGTCGTTCTCCTAATTACTGGCGGTATAGTTTTTTTTTACTCGTATATACCACTGCACAGACGTATGCGTTGAAATAAATTATTATACTATTATTATGGAAGGGGAAAAAATATCTCGTTGTCAGACACAGAATCCGACGTTGCGCGGTGGGGCCCCGGCAATAGACGGTGAAATTATTATTATATTGCGTCTAGTCCGGATCACAATTGTATAAAACGACCGCTCGCACGTTTTATAAACTATCTGTACAGAGCTGGTGCACGTCATCATTATCATATTATTCTAGTTTTTTTACTGTTGTAATTTTTTTTCCCACCGCAATTTTTTATGTTTTTTTTTTTTTTCACGTCTCGCCGACGGATATTTGATGAGATTCCGCTGACGTTCGCGCGGCAAATTGCAGACGTCGACGGATGAGATCGCGTGCGCGATACCGTATAATACCGTGACGATAAGTCGGGTCTCTAGCGAGCGGAGTAGTTAGGGGATGGGCGGATAGGAGGGGATAATCGGCAGGTACCGGGAATATAATATTTGTCGTTAAAATGTTAACCTGTTTTCGTTTTTAATTGTGATTTTCATCAAAAATATTGCTCTGAATTTCAAGCGTAGCAACTTTTCAGATTTTATAGGTATTAGTAAAAAAATATTACGACCTTTCGTTTCTTACGAACAAATTTTCTACAAGCAATTTCGCTCCGATTTACAATCCCAATAAATGGGAAAAACATGGTAATAATCAGTAAAATAGATATAATATTAAACAAATATTATTAAAAAAAATACATATTACATATGTAATTATTTTACCATAATTTGATATATATATATATTGTAGAAAAAGCAACATTATTAACCGAAATTTGCTTAGAATCGTTTTTCATTAGCAATGGTTGATCATCGCGTATAGATAGAATATATTACATTTCCCCTCTACCTTCCCAATTTCTCACCTACAATAGTGGCCCACCCACGTGCGAAGTATGTCCGTCTTTTTTTTCTTCTTAAAATTCTGCGACTTTTTAGCGACTATTTATTTTTGATATTTTCGTGTAGTTTTATTTTTTCAGTTAATAATTGGGAGAAATAGTTTCAGTCGGATTTTTTTTGTGATCCGGTCTGACGAAAATGATCACAGCGTGGAAATAATGTCGAGAATTTCTCCAAAATTTCCAGTCCAATTGTTTCGGATCTGAGGTCGGTTGATTATTTCAGGTATTATGACGAAACGTCGGTGACGACGTGCGTTAAAACAAAGATTGAGAGGGGGGGAAAAAAATGGATTTTCTACTATTACTGTTGGGTTAGCGGTGCGATTGAAAAAAAAAAAAATCGACGCGATATAATATGGGTAATTTCGCGCGCGCGGATTCCATAGATAATATTATACATTATGTTCGGTTGAATTTTAATTTTTGAAAAAAAAAAAAACCGACACCATAGTTCCCCCCGCCAAAACACTCCGATAAAACAAACTCTGCGGCATCACGATCAGAGAAAAAAAAGCTCCGGAATGTGATCCTCTCTCTCTCTCCTTTGCTCGTTGTTGTAGTGTATACACACACGTATATATTATAGTCTTATATTGTTATTACAGTGTTTCTCGTTGTCGTCGTCGTAATTTTCTAGAAAGCTATACATAATATTGTTCGTGATCTTTTCGGACGTCGATTATAATATTAGTTATTATTATTACGCGGCTGTACGCGAAAACCGTTATAATATAGTAAGAATCTTTTTTTCTTTTTTTTTCACGAAAAATCAATGATATCGTCAGTGGCGTAGCCTGCAATTGGTCAATGAATTTAAATAAATCTGATGTAAAAATATTGCGTGTAATGCGAACACAGTGAACCAAGTGCCTTGCCGGCTATACCGGACTTGTATCACTGGTCGTACTCGGTAATTGAATAATAAACTTTTGATTAGCCTAATAATAATTATTTTTAAACGTAAATTGTTCCTAACTATTTATTTTACTATGGTACACGCGCAACAATAGGTAAAAATATAAAATAAAATATAACGCAACCCGGTTAAATAATATTATAATAACAAAATCTATGATATCTATTTATAAATATTGATTTTGTGTTGATATCTGACAATTTCTATTTAAAACAAAGCTAATAAGATGCAGGAGTTAAATCCCTAAATCCTCTGGCTATACTACTAAATATCGCGATTACGTTCGGGATGGGTCGGCGAGTCTTTTTTTTAAAACTACTTTTCTACCAGAAATCCTGGTCATAAACTTCAAGAGCGGTTATCCGGTATAGCGAATTTTATCTATATTCGATCCATTAGAGATGAAGTCATTTTTTGATTTCGATTTTATATCAGTATGCTTAATGAAAATATAATATTGATTCGGGAGGAGGGTAGAAATTTAGAAGAAAAAAAACGGGAATATTTAAGATCTGACTTTTTTTTTTTTTTGGAAATAAGTTAGAAATAACCGTAATGAAAACTTATATTTTTATGCCATTTCTTTTCAAATCAATCTGTCGATTTTTGAGCTTTTTATAGCCATTTGAATTTTTGTTAGTTTTGTAGTACTAGGTTTTATGCGAACGATATTATTTCGGTTTCTCAAAAATGCTCGAAACTGTGATATAAGATTTGTCACGGCTCATGAGTTGTTTTCGCGAAACAATGAAAATATTCACAAATTTTCTTATTTTTCGGTGATTTTGATGACAAAAACTGATCGTCGCGCAAAATAAAACGTTTGTAAAATTATAAAAGTTATAATAGGCATGCGAACATTTTATGAATAACCATATTATTTCTGTCGCGGCCACGCCTTTTGCGTCATGAAAGGAGAATATTATTATTATTTTTTGTTTTTTTACTTCTAACGGGCCGATATATACAAACACACCAAACTCGTTTTTTTATATAGGTATACGCAAAACACGACAATTGTTTTGTCGTCGATTGTGTGTTTTTTTTTAATCTTTTTATCCGTGGTTTAATTTTTCAAACGGTCACTGTCCGAATCGTTTCCCACGAGACGTGCGACGATTGTGCGTGTGTGCGATTCATGATATTCTCTTATCCGGAGCCGGCGATTCGAGTAAAACTTGTCTCTGCAGACACACCGCAATCGCGTATACAGTCAAAATTGCATAACGATGAGTGATTATCGTATTTTTTTAACCGCATCGAGTCGTAATCGGAAAGTCCCGATTAAATGCTAAATGCCAAATTACCGTTACCTGACGTAATCGCGTATTTTAGGGGATTTCCTCCGGGTAGGAATTGTGGCTAAAAAAAAATAATGCAATAAAGTACAATATAATAACAATATATAATGTATAGTGTAATAACTCGAAGAGCATTTCTTTTTTTTTCATTTTCGCTCGCAGTTCATTAACTCCCGGGCCGTTTTTCGTTTTGATAAACGCCTATTTATTATTGTAATTTCTTGTCGTCTCATTTCACGCCCCAACGGTGTCAAATTGATTTTTTGTTAGTAGAATTTTGTACCGAAAATCGCGTTTCCGATTCGAGTCAAACCGAATACGATTCGTTTATACAGGGTGAATCTGCAGGATTTTACGTTTGTAGTTGACACGTAGAACAGTGTCAAATCCTGTGAGAGATTAATATACATTGGGTGTAACATTAAGTCTGGCGCGCAAACGATTCGTCACACGGGCCCCGTCGATTTTTATGTGCTTTACTATCTCCGCGAGTTTTGTGCGATCGAAACAATATAATACGTATTGTTATAACAATAATTTACGGCTGTCGCGTGATAAAAATATGCACTTTTAATCGCGCGCCGTGTAAAGAATAATGTAATAAAACAACGTCGGGAGCTAGTAAAATAAAATAGCGAAAATTCGTATTGCTTTTGCGTATTCGCCTCTAATGTATGTACCGTTACTTTAGGCTGGAAGTTGCAGGAAAAGAGGACATAATAGATTAATTTAATTCATATGCATGTATGCAACGATAAACTATTGCTTACGAAAAACTATTCCGAACAGAGTATTAAGTTTTCTCTTGTTGCCAAGGAGACCCAACACAAATTGTGTACAAGATTGCTAGTTTTTCCCATTGATTAAAAAACGTACAAGTAGAATCAAAAACCAACATTCTTAATACACTCACTTGATAAAAAAAAACAAATTACAATAAAGTTCCCATAAAGCTTTCAATTGTGATGTATAGGTGTCTGGTAGAAAATTAAAAATCATATCACATTAAATTCAATGCATTCCTCGCTTTCCTCAGACTCTAAAAACCCTTTAAAACATTTAACGCCTATTTATTCGATCGCTCCGGAGATCTCTTATATTTAAAAATACCTTATGTTAAACGGCCTTAACATTTAAATTATTAATAATATAGTATAATAACGATTTTATCAGCACGTGTGAGGGAAATACGCGGCTTTATTCAAATCAATCTCAATAACGGCCAGCGTGATGGAGTTTGGCGCCGCCGAAGCGAAACGGAAGAATCGAAACTTAACGTAACCCATAACTCGCAATTCGCGAAAGGTTCGCAGACGTTTTTTATTAAAAGTCCGTTGACGTAATGCATTTCGGCGTGCGACGAACCCTTACCTCCCCGCTCGCCCCTGTCCGCCACATAAGTTCGTGACACACATCGCGTACAGCCGTCTCGACTTCGTGCACCAAAACTTTCTCGACGGTCCTCGACTACGACCGCAGTTTCCATCGCGTTCGACGGCATTGAAATTCCGTGTTGCCGACGCATACTTATATGCCTGCAGTAACAGCAGTCGCGAGTGTTACATAAAACAAGTATATAGTATATATGTAAAAAAACCATCGACGGTGAGCATCTCTAACGGATTTTCGTCACACCGCAGCGCCGCCACGGTAACCCGCAAGAAACTAGAAATCCGAAAACTAGAAACGAAAATAAAACCTCGAAATTGTCTAATAACCAAAGACTATACGATATAACTAAAAAAAAAGAGCCACAAATAAATATTCTGTTGATAAACATTTCTACTCTCTGCAACTAGTGGTTCCATATTAACGTTCAATACATACTAATATTATGAAACTTAGAAAACCCTTTATTTTAATACCTAATATAATAATAATATTATAATTTATAGACTACAGAGTTTAATATACACTCGTGGTAATCCTGTACATTTTTGATTTCAAAAATTATATACTATTGCTCTATGCAACTATTACTATAATATATTATTTTCACCGTTGATATGAAAATTTCATACAACACGCCATTCGAACAGACCTTTATAAGAAATGAAATGCAATTCCTAAAAATGTTTTACCCGTTGTTTTATTAGCCTTTGATGGATGACGATAAATAATACGTTTTTTTCGATAATCACGCGCTATAAAAACAGCCCAATAACGAAACCGAAGAAATTATATTGGTAGTTGATTTCGTTCGCTTTTGAAATCGATAACAATTCGAATTCGGCGAGAACGTACGCGGGACGCATCCCTTATTGCCGGCACTGCGGAGGGCGGAAAAACTACAAAAACCACCGTATTCGTATACCGTCGCAATATGATCGTTCCGTCCGGTTTTCAGATCCGAGTATTCATAACCGCTAGACGACCGCCCGCACATACCTATCCGCGTACGTGTACACGATCGCGCGTTATATATTTAAAAAAAAAAAAAAAAACAACCGACACCCGTAAGTAGGTTACCGAGGCCCCAGGCGATTCGTGTACCGGCGGTTCGCCGTTCGTGTATATATAATAATAATAATAATAATAATAAAAAAAAATAAAATAAATAAATAAAACTTTATGCCGAGTGCCGGGCTCGTTATATTTTATACCGGACGACGATTTCGACACGAACCGCGAGTACCATACCCGCATATAAACGTATCCGCCGCTGTAGTGACGTTGCAGTATTAATAATATCGCGATGGGAAATTTTCCGCGGATACATCGAAGATACGGTAACATTGGATGTGCGTATAGAAAACAACCTCGTCAAAATCGCACGTCCCGCCTGGGGGGCGACGCGCGCGATTGCGTGCGCTACGCCGCGGCGCGTTGCAGAGCCGAGCGCGACGCGGGACAATATTGTCAGGGGGGTCTGAAAACTTTCGTGAACCGGCATCGCGGGCCTGCGTAAGGACGTTATTGTTAATAACGAATCGATAATATTTAATAATATTAACATCGTGATATGCCGCCAGACGGCCCACAATAGCGTGCGTAATCTTAAAGACGCCACGGAAACGCGATCCGGGGCTGTAGACCGCCACGGAAACTCGACGGCCATTCAATCATTAGACGACTCCGAGAAAATCAGACGTCTTAAGCGTTTGAAACCGTAGTACGGCGCAGTTTAAGAATTTAGATTGAAGGTCGCCGCAAGAGCCGCTTGACTGAAAGTGCGACTTCATCAACGTGTCCGTCTAGTGTGTAAGATGTACACTGTTCAGCATATTTATTTGTAAAGACCTTTATGAGCCGTTTAAATAATAAAGCCCCGGGTCATTTAAAAAGATATTTTTATCTATCTTGAGATGGATTATCAATGATCATTATTATTATAAATTATTGTTTATCTCGATATGAAATACATGCAGGTGCGGAATGGAATAATATTTTAGGGGCGAGGGAGTTGTGATTTGCCTTGTTTTATTTTTGACAGACCGAGAGTGTTTAACCTAAACAATAGTGAACAAATAATTTCTGAAAGTGATAAAATTTCAAAATCGTCTTTGTCATTATTTATTTATCGTATTAGAAATATCTTATTTTTTCTGGTTCTTTTGTTGGTTTTATGCGGATACAATTTGTTTGGTTTCTCTTGTTACTTTTTTTCATAAATTTTATAGTTCTTTACGATTTTTCAACGTCGTTTGCGTTTATCGCATTACAAGGCGTATGTGGTCTGTGGGATATCCACGAGGGTCTTGTATAGTAAGCCAATAATAGTGTGCAATAATACAAAATATGAGTATACGAGTAAGATAAATTTTATTCAAAAAAAAAAAAAAACAAAAAAATGAACTTTTAACAGTTTCTGAAAATGTGTAACTATTGATTTGTTTAGTCACTCGGATTTATTTGCCTATCGGTGCATCTAACTCTAGATCTGGTTCTCTGTAACGATGGTCGAAATGCGTTTCGGGCGTGCCCCCGGGTTGCGGTCTATAATATTATAACTTAGCTTAACGCGACACTGATCGGCACACCCTGTACACATCGCCACACGACTGTACGACGTGTTATATTATTGTATTATATGCGCTCGTAAGTGTTGTTTGCGAACCGGTAGCTGTAACAGAAAAAAAAAAAAAAATGTTATTATTATTATTATTATACTCTACGATGATGTTGTGCAATCGCGCAAATAAGCGACGGACTGACTGCGGCTGCGGTGTCTCCCGTATAATATAATATTATTATTATATTCCTCCGCCGTCGTCGTTCGCCTTAATACTATTACTGTTATTATTATTATTATTATTATCGTATGTATGTTTTTTTTTCTACAAACGGCAATAACCTTAAAAAAAAAAAGGAAAAAAATCCCGTGTTCGAATTGACGACCGAAAATTTCACCGCAGTAACACATCAGTGTAGTATGGAAAAAAGAAATTCTGTAACGCCCACACTTACTTTCCGAGAAAATACACCGTAAATTTCGGACCGGGAAAATATTATACCGTCGCGAATAGCGTAAAAAAAAAAAAATTATGAATATAACATTTCCCATCTCTCGATTCTGTTTCTGGGCATTTTTCATGTATCACGAAATATCGCCCGAACTTCAGTCATAATATTATAATACAATATACCTATGGATAAAATGTGTCTAAAAAAAAAAAAAAAAAACACTATGGTTTTTTCTTTAATTTAGAACGCTCGACTTTAACAGCAATGAAATTTACCTAAAAAATTTATATTTTTTACGAGAAACAAATTATAAGTGTGATCATACAATTACAATCTGGTCGTTTCCGAAGTAGAAAAAATATTACTATTCGGATCAGATGTTTATTAAAATAGGTGTTTCCTTAAAAAAAAAAAAATGTTTAAAAAAAGTGTATATTTCAGTAGGTTGTGTTACTCTTATCACCTTCTGACTTAAATCCTAATTCATCAGACCGAAATATATTTAGTGATACTAAAATAAACGATCACATCGTATTATAATATACTGCAGACATTTATAAAATACAAAAATAATGCATTAAATGAACCTAGTGGTATTTTTACAACTATTGTCGATAAACAAAGTACCATATAAAAAAAGTAATACTTTTATCAGCTGATGGCGATCTTTAAAACTCTATAATATATATTGATCTTAAATTTTTCACGAAGCGCTTAAACATTATGTAGAACAAATCGACAAGACGCCCGCCGGCAATTATTTGGAAATAAATTTTAAACACCACTCATACTCTTCATTTAAAATAAAAACAAAAAAAAAGTCAAATTCATGTGAAAATTTCGATCGAATAATTTTATTGATGACAACCGCGAAAATATGCGATCTTGCTCATACTAAAGTAACTTCTTGACGATTTACACAAATATAATTTATTATAATAAGAAAAAAAAAAAAAAAAAAAAATGGGATTTTAGCGGTCTGAAAATGGACATTGCATGTACACGAACGACCGAAAAAGGAAAAGTCTTGTTTTTCGCCCGTTTGTGGCCGACGGTTCGATACTTTTTTATATTTAATAGTCATTTCACTCTCGATTTGTGTATTTGGACATGATAAAACAATTAATAATCGTAATAATAATTAGCTTTTTACGTCTTTTAAGTCGCTGTAAAAACAAAAAAAAACCACTCTTATAGACTGCGTACGTTCGCGATACGCCGTGCGCAGTCAAAACTAAACGAAACGGAAAAAAAACAAAAGACGCACACGGTAGTAATCGTTAGAAAACGCGAGAAAAGCGAAACAGTTTTACGGAACGCCGGCGTCATGACATCCGAACTCAAAATATGAGTAAGGTACGGGCAGTTAAATCCCATATTGGAATTCACATGCTATACAATTAAATATTTTTCATTGCCGCTGCCCACTCAGCAGCACGGAACGGCAAAAAGTGGAAATTGTGAATTTCTATAAAAAAAAAAATAATAATAATAATAGTAATAGTAATAAGATTAACATTAAGATAATATTAATTACCGTGGCAGACTTCGCCGGGCAAACACATTGTTATTATAAACGGCAATTTATCGCGATACTACCCACTTATACTTATATATTATACTGTCCGATATTTTTCCCGGATTATCGAGAAAACTACAAGTAAAATAAAAAAAAATGACTATTTTGTTTTTAAATTCAGTTCTAAAGCATAAAAAAAGAAAAAGAAAAGGTGATTGTATTGATGGTCCTGTCACTGTTTTAGAAAAGAAATTAAAGGGGAGAATTATAGAGTAATAATTTAATTTATATCTGTACATAATGGTAAACCATTGCCAACAAAAAACGATTCCGAGTAGAGTGTTGTGTTGTTGGTCATATTATTTTCTTTATCGCCCGAGATATTTAGAAAACTGATCTGGTAACCCAGAAATCAACAAAAATTATACAATGAACTCCTATTTTCTTCAAATTTATTTAGAAAACCACAAAGAAAATCAAAACATCACCTCTACAACGATCCAATAAGATCTACAATCCTACAAAAAGGTTTTCGATTAGAGCATGACTTCTGGTTGAAAAGTTGTTTATAGATACAAAAAACGTATTATAGTAAAACCAATACATTTCTCATAAAATAAAAAACAAATATTTTTTAATAGACGATGTACGTATACGTAATCGAATCCCGACATCGGTCTAAAAATGCCGTATGTTGAACGAACATTAGATTATATGCAGAGCTGCAGGACGTTGTTAGATTCTCCATCACTGCAGCCGCTGTTAGACAAATATAATAATAGACACCGCGACATTGTGACGTTATCGTATTTTGCAGATCAGCAGCCTCGGCTGTACGCCGTCGACATAGCCTCGCGGTATAGGTCGACGTGCTTCGATAAAAAAAAAAAAAAAAAAAATTTGAAAAAAAAAAATCGCTTAACTCGCTAATCTCGTGGGGCCCATAACGGTTTCGACGGTTTCGTCGTGCGTTTTAGTTTATACCTAATATGACATCACTCGGTTTTGTCGTAGCTTAATGCGTGCATATTCGTTTCTGTATTATTTTAACGGTCGTCTAGACGTAAGTGAAATTAGCCCCGCCAAGTTGTCGGATTGCTATCGTAAGTTTCACCTACAAACCCTGTCGCGTTAATAGCTACTCGGAACGCGAAAAAATCAAAATGCGCGTTTGAATTTTGCACTCCGAATATATACGTGTATGCGTAAAACCATTGAATTTTTCAGCTTTCGTCGATTTACAGTTTTACTTGCGACAGATAAAACGAATAACCGCAGTTGATATTATTGATGTATTAGGTAATTCGGTGGTCGGGTATAAGCACTAAGCCAGCGGGGCAGTGACTAACCAGTGGGTAACCACGAAATCTTTGAGTACGAGCCGAAAATAATATACAACAATCCGCGGCTTAGTTCAACGTATGTCATTTGGCCACATTTTGCGCAAATCTCTAAAGTCTAAATGATAGAAAATTCGACGCTCTAAAATATTAATGAAACGCTTCATAATTTTAAGACCTAAATTTTAGTCTATCTTTTTCTTCTTCTTCTTCTTCTTCTTCCGGCCTCCACTATACTCTAAGAGTTTTCGCCGTTTAATCCCAACTAACTCAATTCGTTTTTCCCTATCACGCACAATGCACTGTATCCTTCCGGTTCCATACGCCTAGGTCTCTCGGATCTTACTCCACCGCATTAATTCACCTCTTCCGAAAGCGGCCCGTGACCTCTTGATACGTCAAATACTATAACCTATTTACCGCTGCAACCTCACTATACGTCGTACTGAATGACCCTGGAGTTTTATGTTTTGAATTTTGACTACGTCACTGACTGTTGCCATTTTAATTTCCACCTGTGATTCTCTGATCTATAATAGTTTAATAATCCTGTAATACGGTGTAAATAATCGTAGAAGTTAAGGAACGTACGGCGCAATATTAATCATTAGTGCTAACACTATAATAGCATTAATAATAAAAACAGCCAACAGAAAACTATAGCGAATTAAAATTAAAATACAATTGTTGTGAACTAGCCATAGATATTATAGAACGTATTGTGTCAACCCGATCCTCCTAAATCCTGATACTCGGCCGTATCTACACTGAATAATTTCGATAAAATCTTTACAACAAAAACAATGGCAGTTTCGAAACCCGAAAGAATCCCACGAAAACTCTTAGACATGCAGACATTAATGAAGTGTTTTTTTTTTTTTTTTTCAGATTGAATTACCGCGTAGTACCCCGTTTTCGTACAAGTGTTCACCACATCACGTCGTCGTCGGTTCGGACGCTAGCGCCTGTGTGTTGAAAATGTGATTTTTGAAGTCGAAAGTCCGTATACACAAGAATACCTGTACGCAAATATTATTTTCGACCAGACCCCCGCGATTCCGCGCGACATCACCATGGACGTCGCGTCCAGCGATTACTTAAAGACCGCGCTGTACTCGGGAGACGGCGGCCCGGACTCGGGTAACCGGGATAGTCTTCGGCTCATGGAGCTCGGACTCCACCTGGAAACCCTGCACGACGGGTCGCACCGGATCAACACGTCCGTAGATCACTTGTTGAACGACCCGACTCTGTCAGGTGGGCGATATATACGGCGTATAGGTACGCCATTTCATTGTAACTATTATAAAATATATATCGTAAATACATTTCGATTTTCGTTCGAACACTCCGGCGTAAAACACGCCATGGTTACTGGGCGTTTTGGTTTTAACCGGCGATTTTAACGGGATGTCTGAAATGGATATATTTTTTACCCTACTATATAGACGGCCTTTGCGCTATAACATTATATAATATTTTAGACGAAATAATTGAAAAATCCTATTTTCACACACAGAGAGAAACAACAACGAGTTCACGTTCGCCAACAACAACAACAACCACAGCAGCAACAACAATAATAACAACAACAGTTTCGAAACGATCATCGGCGGGGACCACGGGTTCGACTTGGACTGCACGCCCAGCTCGTTTCCCGATAAATCGGACATAGCGGACCAATGGCGGACGTTGAACACGGACGGCGCCATCTACACGGTGGAGGTAGTGAACAACTCGGACGGCGGTGCCGGCGAACCACTGTGGTGCATGCCCGCGCTCACCGAACATCACCAAGACTCAAACGCCGTGAGCAACTTCGACGAGACGCTGTTGTCGATGAACGGCGCCGAGTCCTCGGACCAGATCGGGTCTAGCAGGTACATCAAACAGGAACCGTCCGAATACATCAAACAGGAGTCCGTCGAGTACATCAAACAGGAGTCGGTCGAATACATCAAACAGGAGTCGGTCGATTACATCAAACAGGAGTCGGTCGAGTACACGGGAGACGAGTTGCTCCGGAACGCGTTGCTGGGAAAAACCAATCACAACCATCACCAGAGGTACGGTTGACCGTTGATAATTTATTGTCTTTGCGTTCCCGCGCGCGCTACCGCGATTGCAGATAACCGACGACACGGCGTTTCGAACGTGTTGTTACTGTTTTCACGAGCCGCCGGGAAATTACCGCGCCGGGTCCCGTCTCTTACCCCGTACAAATAATCGCGAACGCGACGTTTTACAGGTATGGCGACAAGGACATCAAGCCGTCGGTGTCCACAGCTTCGGACAGCCAAAACTCGTCGCCGGGGCCGCAGTCAATGCAGGACGTCACTTACCCGTCGACGTCCGCCGTGGACATGCAAGACGTGCTGGCCACGGCCACCAGCAGCATCGGCGGCAACACGATCGTCATGATCGACGACGACATGCCGTCCATGTCGATGCTGGTGGCCGGCGACGGGGCCTCCGCGCAGAACGTCGATGATCTCCTCTTGCCAGACTTTGACTTCCAATACATCGACGCCCTGGATGGCGACATGTCTCAGTCGTTCCAACAGTATTGCCCCACTAGTCAGGGGTTCGTGTCCTTCATCGCCGCCGAGGTAAATTCCCCGACGTTTTAACAGGCCGCCGCCCGTTACAATAATCGTTAAGTGCGGCAACAGAGAAATAAAATAACCGAACGATTGGCGTTAATCGATTCGAACATAACAACTCCGGTCGTGCGCTCGCACGTCTAAGACGACAACAGCGTATCGTCTCCGTTATTAGCCTTTCCTCTTTACTTTTTCCCGTTCGCGCGTTTCCATCGCGCCGACCGTTTTTCCGTTTTTCCGATTCTGAACGCAGCTAGGAACTGGATTGGCTTTACCGTGCGCTTTTTTTCATTCGGCCTGTAGCGAACAACTCTCCGACCGCGGTCCTTGCACCGGTCGTCGACTGTAGGACAGTGGATTTTTCGTCCGGTCGGTACGTTTGGTTTTAGGTCGGTTTTCGATTTCCCTCGTAGTTTTCTTACAACAATGCAGTAACGGTTTCAATTTTCTATTATTCTGTTTCTTTCCGCAATTCGGTTTAACGATAATTGGGAAACCCTACAGTTTTCACCGAGCGCTTGGCACGTTCTCGACACGTACGATTTTTCAAACTATTTTCCGGTAATGTTAAATGATCGAGTAACAATTCGGCTTTGTGTACGCGAGAAATCCTCCGTACCGGTTCGGTATACGTATTATAGCGTCCCGAACGACCGTCGCGTTGGCAACGCGAAAAAACCAACGACAACACGAACGTATTGCGTTATAATGTTTACCGATTTTTTTTTTTTAATTCTTTTTCGCAACGGGCCCTTTAACCCCTACTGATCGATCGGGCTCGCGTCTCGACCATCGACTCCGCCGATCCCCCGTTCGGAATAAAAAAAATAACAATTTATCAACATTACGCCATCGCGTGTGATAGGTGCGGTGTATTAAAGCGACGCATATCATTATGACTGACACAATATTGTTTTAAACCAGTTGGCATTAAAAACGCGTGTAGTTTTTACGAAATCGTAATCGGTCCTGTACGAGGTGGTTTTACAACATGTAGTGAGCAATATTTTTACGAACGCAGCAGCAGCGCATTGTGTTGATTATTGATACGCGCGCGTGCGGTTTTACGTTAGGTACCGCGCGAGATCTGAATCGCGTGTCGCGTCGTACCCCTCGGAATGTCCGCGAGTCACGGCGCGGAACGTTATCGCGACGATTTCATCTCGAACGGGACGGAATATCGTTGCGGCGCGAAAACGACGAACCGATTGGAACGCCATTGGTGGACGCCGCGCCCACACCCGGACGGCGTAGCGGATTTTCGTTCTGTGGGAAGCGACGGCTTCGCGCCGCCGTCGGTTTCCACGTCACAGCGCATCGCCCCCGCGTAACGTCGTCGTCCGACTTCGTAGCGGGAACATTACACGCGCCGTAGAACTTAACGGACGACGAGACGGTGAAAACCGGCGCGCGGTCGCGCGGTCCCGTCTTTGGGTTCGATGATTCGGCGCGCGATATGAACGTCCTCGCGAAACACGGTGTCACGCGTACAAAGAGTTCCGAACGTAAACTTCACAATTGATTCTGGGCGCGCCGAGGAACGCGTATCGGTTTCTCTGCTTGAAGTGCGATTTTTCTCCCCGTCCGTTGACAAGTTTTCCACCGGAAACTTTGCGCTCCGATAGCGAATTTCATGTGCATACTAGGGAGGAGGCGTTTTCATTTTGGTTTTCGGTTTTCCCTACGGCGAGAAAAACCCGGGAATATTTACGCATTAAGGCTTCTGTTATTCTGTTAATCGCATAGACCCGAAACTTTCACCGAACACTCTCGTGTTACCACTTTCTAGACGTGGTAATTTATTTCGACTGAAGTTCGTTAAAAAAAACCCGAACAATCGCAATTCATTTATTTCGTAATTACAAATTATACATACGGTTTTCAATTTAAACGTATCGGATTACGTATTGTTCAACCGGACTCCGCTCTGGGTCGTATTTCGTTTACGGCGGTTTAGAAAATTTGATTGCCCTATTCGTCCCTATTGCCTTCTTGGCTTTTTTTTTTTTAAATTAACATAATATTATGCTCTACCCGTTTTACAGGCCCGGGACGAAAATAATAATATGCTCGAATTGTATAGCGGTATAATTGTTGCACGGTTTGGCCACAGAAAACTGTTACAAATTTCGTTTATTTTTCGGTTATTTTGTTTTTTTTTGCGACGAAATTTGTGCTATCCGAATCACTCGATTCGTGTTCCTCGTAGACTGCCGCCTCGACTGTTTAACGTTAAGACGTTTTACCGCACTGAATTCGAAAACGATATTTATATTTAATATACGAGAATAAAATACACGGGACCCGGATCCTGTAATGCACCAACGTCTCTGATATTGTCGGCGGCGGCACCGACGAAAAGTAATATTACAGTGATATGTTTGATCGCGGGGTAAAAATAGCTCCGAAGTCGATTTCGTATTGTTCGAAAATCGACTCGAGCCAATCCCCCGTCTACCCCGGGACCGAAGATATCCTATAGTATACCGACCGTCATAATGTCATAAAAACGCTTGTCTAATCCGCGGGTTCGCAACACGTTTTTTTTGTTTTTTCTCCCCCGTCTCGGCGGAACAGGTGGCGAACATCTCGCAGATCCCGACCACGGTAGTGCTGGACCACCGGGAACCGGAACAGGTGTCCACGTCGTCGTCGTCGTCGCCCATCAGGCCCGCCAAGAAGTACAACCGCCGGTCTCACCACGCCAACGGCAAGACGAAACAATCGGGCGGCGCCGTCGTCGGAGGAGGCGGCGGAGCGAGCGGCGGCGGTGCGGCCTCGGCCTCGGGCGACGATCAGTCCGGCGGCAACCCTCCGGCCGCCAAGAAGGAACGGTCGCTGCACCACTGTCACATATGCAGCAAAGGCTTCAAAGACAAGTACTCGGTGAACGTGCACATACGCACGCACACCGGCGAAAAGCCGTTCATGTGCAACGTATGCGGCAAGAGCTTCAGGCAAAAAGCCCACCTGGCCAAACACCAACACACGCACACCACGCCCGCCAAACCGCCCGCCCAATCGCTTTCGTCCGTCACGCAGTCCATCAAGGGCGGCGGCGGCGGCGGGGCCAGCGGCCGGAGGTCCACTTCCAGATAGCCCGGACACCGCCGACACCACCGCCGATACCGTCACCGTCGAGAACGTCATCATCACCATCGTCGCCAATAGCAGATGCCGACACCATTGCCGCCGCCGTCACGCGATTGAATTTAAAACGCGACGATCGAATGCATAAAAGTTAACCTCATCAAAGAAATTGTAATGTTACGAGTATAATTATTATAATAAAAATCGAATCAAAATATTCAAAAATATCGTTTTTTTCTCTATGTATACGTGTAATATTTTTCATTTATATTTGTTTTAATTATTACGTTTACGCGTACACATAAATAACAATAATAATAATATATGTATATTTTTATATTTTTTTTACGTCGTTTAAGCATCACGTTTCTTAATGAAATACAGAAACGAAAATGTATTACGTTTTATTATTAGTGTATTATGTACTTGTAGTTTTAAAAAATATATCGTTTATTTTTCCGTCCCGAGGCCTGTGATAGAAACGAACAATGTGTGCACTTACGTTGCAAAACGATTGGCACGCGTTTTATAACAAAATGTTAATACGATATTAAATAATATTATATTTTAATTTTATATTATTTGTATATTCGTAGATCGATCGATTTTATTTCATATATTATATTATATTATATTATATTATTTTGTTGATGTGAAAATGTTTATTTTTTTTTTTTATTTTGTATTTTTTATAGTTTTTTTTTTTTTTACGTGTGTTATTGGTGTTCCTATAACGATTACCTTGACACCGGACTCTATAATATTATAATGTATTTAAGTAATTTTTATGATATAATGTATTATGTACGGGCAAAAAAAAAAAAAAAACTAGGTAATTTATTCGAGTTACATAATATAAAATAATAAGGGTTTTTTTTTTTTTAGGAAAAAAGAAATTTAGACATCTAAACAATATAATATTTAATTAATAATATTATAATTATAATTTACGAATTAAACAAATTAGAAACAAGTAAGTAAACATAACGTAATTTAATATAATACACTTGACGTATAGATAGCCCAAAATCTTCGTCATTAATTTTGTACTATTTATAATATTTTTATCATTATCATTATAATTATTATTATTTTATTTTTATCATTATCATTATAATTACAATATTTTATTATTATTATTATTTTCATTATTTATCCCGTATTAGTTTTTTTTTTTTTTTTATTTACATATAAGCAATATTATATATTAAAGTATTATTATATTGTACTGACGACGATGAATTCGTTTTCATTCATAATTTCCATTGCGTATATTTGGAGTATTCAGAGATACTTGTAATACAATTCATCAGAATAATGTTATAAAATATTATGTTATCTTTTTCTTGTGCCATACACATTTTAAATGATCATGACATTTTTTTTTTTCTTTACATGACAAATCGTAACTACACGTTTCAGTCGCTAAAAAACATATATATATATATGTTGTGCGTGCGTGTGTGTGCGTGTGTGTGTGTGTGTGTGTGTGTGTGTGTGTGTTGTATCCCACAGAAAACAAAAAATGTGTATATTTTTATTTTTAATTTTTTTTTTTTTATACATATATATATATTATATTTTTTTAATGAATTTATTATCATTTTAGATTCGTAAACGTATCTCAATTATTAATGATATATTATAATATACGTTCTTATTTACTTACTACTTACTTACTTGCTTAATTATTATTATTATAATTTTATTATTATTATTATATATTCCTGCAATAATTTTGACTGTGATTTTTGAAACAAGAAAAAAAAATTTATCTTTATATTTACAATTTTCCATTACTTATATTTATTATATAATCGCGAAATAACGACACATTTCGTTGTTTTATTATTATTCTACAAAATATATTTATATATTATGTACTTAATAATATATATTATACATTACATGTATTTTTTTTTTTTTTTTTTTTGGTCCCTCTCCAATCTTTTTACATGTACATAATATAACGATATATATTTAGATATTATCATTATAATAATAATAATAATTATTATTATTATTATATAAAATGTAATTTATTATTAGTATAGTATTTAACAATCTCAACGTTTTTTTTTTTAAATTGGAAATGTTATTATATTTTTTTACGCCTACTCAGTATTTATTTTTTTTTATCAGTTTTTTAACCAAAATTATTTATTCCTATATAATATAATAATATGACAAATTTGTATACGTTTTTTTTTGTAATATTAAAAAAATAATAATATAATCGATCGACACACGTGCCGTGCGTACCCGGGACACGCATTTATAATTTTACCCGTTTCAATGAATTTTTTTTCGTGTTAGCTTTGTTTTTTTTTTTTTTTTTTATATTGATATATATATTTAAAAAGAAAAAAAACAAATTATAATATAATGTATAAAAAATAATATGCTACTCGCGTTGTTCTTCTTTCATAATTTCCAATATGTAGTTAATTTTTCGATAAAACAGCATGCAATATTTTCAAATTTAATATTGGTGTTTAGGGCAACAAATTGATAAATATCATTTGAAATTTAAAACAAAAAAATACCTCGACAACAATTTTTACCTCACAGTTGACCGTTTACACTCTTTGTTTAGACTTTAGAATAATAAGTGTCCTAATTAATAATATGTTTGAGTAAATTTTGTATTGTTATCAATACAAGAAATATAAATTTTTAGAAATACATCCACTTTAAATCCACTAATACGCTGGATGGAATAGACTGTTTATTGGGATATAGATATAAATTGTTTAAAAGTTAAATCAAAATCACACAAAATGTTAAGAAAAAAAAGTATTCTAAATGTAAAAAAGGAAAATTTTGAATATTTTAAATAGAATTCTGAAATGAATACAAATTGTATTATTATTACAGTTTTAATGACATAAGTATGGTATAAACATACAATGTAATAACATTTCATGGCAAACTTTTTTTTAATTTTTTTTTTTTTTTTTCTAACTGTTAGAGAGTTTTCACCCTTGCAAATTTCACATAAACGACCAGTTACCACGTACGGATAAAACTACAATAACAACGAATAGTAATCGTAAACTCTAAAAGTGGCACGTCACCGCGTCGTCCGCAAACACGTCGTTATAAAAACAGTACACAGAAAACTTGGATGTCGAATCTGACTTGTGGAGCTCTCTCTCCAATATCGGGCCAAAACATAACAAAAAAGAATTGTCCAAAGTAAAACGTTGTCAGCCTTCAAATTAGTATTAGATGGCAATTTCATTACTATTTTTACAAAACTACAAAATATTATTCACATTACCATTATTGCATAATTTCATTATGATTATTAATTTATAATTATTATCGTTAATAAAAAAAGAATATTCATTACGAATATTACGCTTAATAGAGTTAACATTAATAATGTATAATTATTGTAATAATTACTCCTGCGTACACGTATATTCACGAATTTCAGTAGGGATAAACAACTGTACCGAATTCCTAACGTATAATAATAGTAGATGGTAATAATCAGTTTACAAGGGCCAATCATAAGGTAATTTTCCGGGGCGAGGGGAAAAAAATGAAACCTTGTTCCAAAACCAATTTATAGACTATAGGTACTACACAGGTTGGTTATCCTCAATAAGGAACGACGGAATGAGCGCCGACTTACAATAAACTTTAAAATAAAAAAACTTGAACTACTGTACATGGATGTTACTTGTATACATATGACGTCATCATAATCGTGGTATTGTATCTCCAGCCATATTTAGACAATAAGTCGTTTTGACGAATATTTTACCGGGTCAAAACTCGTATAGCTAATGAGTTTTGATTGCTATAATAATACTCAAATAATTTGTATACACAAAAGCGAAATATTATTTTTACGTTCATCTCCGTTGTAGTAATTGAAGTACGGGGGCAACGAGAGCGATCGCCCCCGTGATGTCGGTGCCTATGAATGACTGTGAAAGAATTTGCAAATAATAAAACTTAACAGAAATTTGTGACATTATTGATAACGTCACATGAACCACGGTTATAGATATACCTAATTCTATTATCGTGATATGAACACATAAATATTATCAATGTATACAGTTGTTATCAATTTTACACACAATTTATCAATGTAAAATTATTATTAAATAATTTTGTTTTTTGTATCGGTTATAAATTACCGGAAATCGGAATAGATGTTATTTCGTAGTACATATATTTAATTATTTTCCAAGGGGAGCATAGCTCCCTTTGCCCCCCAACGGGCGTCCTTTTCAGTTTATTGATTCGACATTGGCAGTACGTAAAGGAAACTCATCCCCTATTTATATTCGCACTTGTAGTATCCAAGTATTCTGCAGTAGCGTATCCATAAATTTTCAATGGGAGGGGATGTAAAAATAAGAATCGTTCAATTATCTTCTCTACCTAACTCAATTATGGGAATTTGTAATTCAAAAGCCGGATCCTAAAAAGAAATGCCAATTTTTAATCAATACATCACGGTTTTCCTCGTGAAGGTCTTCCTAACTTGACTGGAATATATGCATTTCGATATTAAATTAATCATATTTTTTTTCGTAATTTTCAGGCGATAGGGAGAGGGATATATTCCCTAACATCCCCTCTTGTGTATGCCACTTTAGGTACAACATGACGATCGTTTAATGTTCGTGCAGAATACGTGAATACCATTAAAACGCGTGAATACGAGTTTTTCATTCACGTGTACACGGGACTCCGTGTCTACGTACTTATTGATTCACGTTTTAAATCAAGACCTCTAACGCCCTGTAAATAATACCTACGTTATTGAATCGGCTTTACCGGTCGTTTTCGCGATCCGGCAATAACCAGAGCTCGTCGTTTTGTTCACGGCGATATAATTCGGTCACCAGACGGAATAATCTCGCCCGTGTAAATACAGATTTTTCAAAAGTTTTTGCACGTGCTATTTCGTTATAGACGACTTAACCGTATTAATCCCAGAACCGCGTCGGCGATGTGCATCGCATTTTACGAATGTTTAGTATTTGTTTTATAATGATGTTTATTTATTTTCTTGTTTTTCTCCGTGGACAACTTTTCTGCGAGCAATTTTGCTCAGATTCACAATGACAGTATATTTTCTGAAAGGTACTTTAAGGGAATCGTTTATTGATTTTCCCAAGGAATTTTCTAAATAATTTGGAACGACCGGGAAAAAAGCATTGGAAAACCGTGAGAACGGGAAAATTAATGCAATATTAAACAAATATTATTTAAGAAAATGTTTAATGCATAATGTAATTATTTTAGCCGTAATATGACTTATTTATTATATACTGTTGACAAAGCAACACTATCAACC
The DNA here is from genome assembly GCA_902439185.1 of Cinara cedri. Taxonomy (NCBI): domain Eukaryota; kingdom Metazoa; phylum Arthropoda; class Insecta; order Hemiptera; family Aphididae; genus Cinara; species Cinara cedri. Next base: position 1,131,338 of record CABPRJ010001901.1, on the reverse strand, counting down.
GAACTCCGCTCAGAATCGTTATTCGGTCAGCAATGGTTTATAGTTGCTAACAGACATACATTTAAATTCCCCTCTTACTACCTTCCCGACTATTCTCGCCCAATCCTAATATTTTCGATTTACAGCGCGATTGGTTCTCGACGCGAGACACCGATTGTCTCCGAAAATCTTACATTGCCGTTATTTTTTCGTTGTTTTTTTCGGGAGGTCGGGTGGGGGGGGAGGAGGAATGGGCGAGACCGCGACTCACATTGAAAGTGATCCCGCAGACGGACGAGACGTTTCAATTGAAACGGACCGTCGAAATCCGTAATTATCCGTCAGCGCGCGCGTCAAACCCGAACGCCTGCGCGGCGCGCACTTACGAATAGTCCGTGGAAAAAATAGCCACCGACCGTCATCGGTGACGCGTTCAAGAGTCCCGTACATTATTGTTACATTACTGTTGTCGTGTATAATAAATGCACGTATATAGCGTATTACGCGCGCCGTCGCCGTATACCCGGTGAAATTAACGTTGAGAAAAAAAAAAAAAAAAAAAAAAAAAGGGAAAAGGAAAAGAGTAAGTGCCGTGCGCGCGATGACAATGCGATAATATTTTTAACATTTGTATGATAATATTATTATTGTGTTGGTGTGTTTGAGACGCGCGGACGACCGCGACGTCCCACGGCGGACCGGAGAATTTTTATTGGCTTTAATTGGACCGAATTGGTTTCAATTGACGAAACGCGCTGACGACCCCGCAGCGTCGTCGCACCGCCGTCACGACGATACGTACGAACAGAAAAAAAAAAATAATAATAATAATAATAATAAAATAAAATAACCGACGATACCGTGCGGGTATTATTTTTTTTTTTTTTTATGATTATTATTTCGAGAGCTCTTGAACGTGAACAACTAGCAGAGAGAAAAAGCGCTTGTGTGTGTGTGTGTGTGTGTTTTTTTTTTTTTAATTCGTCTCCGGCGAATAGAATCGTCGAACGGACGTGTCAAAGAGATGAAATATATGTTGCAACCGTAATAATATAATATATCGTCCGTGGGTTTTCTGGCACTCGTATACACTCGCATATAATTCGAATAAATTTCAATAAACGCGCTGACAAATCGTATTTTTAAATTGTCATCGTGTTTCGAGCACAAAATAATACACGTTGGGTACAATACTTTTCCCGTGCGATGCCTACACGGCCGCGCGCAATTTTATTTTCTATTAAGAGGACGTCCAATACAGTCCAACCGGCGGCGTAGCCAGGATTTTTTTTTTTTTTTTGGGGGGTTGTTTTCATTTTGTGTTTGGATGTAACTTATTGTGACTTTGTTTTGCGCGCGTCGTATAACGTACATAACATATTAATACTCAATCTGTGCGTAACACAGCACATCTTTTATAAATCTGATACACATAAGTTTAAAGATTATAATTTTCGGCGTAAATATGGTCAAAAAGGGGGGGGGAGGTTTCAATACGAAAACACTCCATGTCCTCGCTACGCCACTGTGCTCAACTAACGGAGCGACACGGGTGAAATTCATAAGCGCAGGATTCGGAGAGCTACAGCCTCCTCAAAATGTACTCTAGCAGTTAACCCGTATAGTTTTACCCGTTAATAACTTACTGAGAAATCAAAATTTAAAAAAAAAATCGTTCGGTACATTACATCAGTCTTTACATAGGTTTTTTTTTTTTTTTTGTAAACCTGCACCGCTCCACCATCGTTTATTAAGTATCTACTTTTCTTCACCGTGATCGTCGCTGCAAAATTATTTGTGATAATATTTATTTTAATTTCTCAAATTAATATCGAAAGATTACTGGGCCTCACTGAGAAAAACTCGTGTGAAGGCCCGGAGGTATTTTCAATAAAGACAAAAAATATATTTAATTTTTAATTAATTAATTAATTGTTTTAGTTAATATGTTACATACAATATTTAATTATAGACATAAGATATTCATATCGGAGCAAGCAGGAATTTTTTTTTTTTTTTGAAAATGGGTAACGCCATATTAGTTACATCACTGGGCATCAAGTTAAATATCTGAGTTCCCAGAAAATAGAAAACTTTTCGACAACTGGTTTTTGCTGTGGACCGCACAAATACATAAACGTAGACTATTTATTACTATATAGATGTAGGTAATTGCAGTAACGGTGTTGTACTAATGTGTTTGATCGGCCCGTATACGAACAAAATATTATGTTCAAATCGTATCATTAAAACAAAAAACACCAACTCATAACGAAGAATGCGAACGGGGGAGGGGCATAGAGTAACAAAACGCATGCAGTTGCCCAGCAATGCTAAGCCAGAAAAAAAAAATATTCGACTGAAATATTTACCGAAATGTTTTTAAATTATAGATATTATTGCAAAAAAAAAAATAAAAATCAACTGTCATGTCAATATTAATATTGTGTACGCGTAAGTCTTGTCCGTTTGCAACGTATTGTATAATTATTTACGATTTCAAAGCATGTGAAAAAAAAATTGGACATATGTTTTACACGGTACCATGAGCGGTAGGCCGCTGTTGTAGGTGGAAGTATTAAAATTATTTTCATTTTATACACTAAATTTAACGACGAACAATTTCAATCGATAACCGATTCTGAACGAAGCTCTGCAGTAAATTGGGGTACAGTATTTATTCGTGTTATATTTTATGTAAATATAATAATGTTTAAGTATTATTTATTTTACCTGATGATGGTTCCTACTCGAACCTAGTATAACTATCAAATTTATTTATTTATTATGCTCTTGACTATAATTCCATACATTTCCTTTACGCTATTTTCGACGACCATAAAATTACTATTTCATTTAGTTATGATATTAGAGTAGGGTTTTTCTCTTATATGTAGCCGAGATAACACTACTAAAATCAACAAAAGTAAAAGCCAATATTTACATCATCACTAATTGTTGTAGTATTTCTAACAATACCGAACTACTGTCGGGAATCTGTAAAATTTATTAAAACAAATAAATATCACCGGTTGAAAATTCCGCACCTTTTACGGTACCGCGTGAAAAAATCAAAGCATTTTTTTTCTAACCGAAAAGTGTAAAAATAAAAAAAAAACTCAATTTCAGTAAAACCGTTCATTTCTTTGCTAGACACGCATTCAAATTTTATGTTATTATTATGAAAATATATAGACGAATTTCCTGAATGTCGTGTCGTTTGAAATTAATATTTTTTCGGGCCGCGATTTTAACGAAAATAATAAAACCGGTAATTTTGTATGGCCCAAAAACCTAAAAAAAAATAACATACAATAAAAAGTCTAACGAGTCCAGAATATTATTGATAAACCATAAAACAATCGATATGGTGTATGCGATTTTTTTTTTTTTCAATTATTCGTTATACATTTAACATATATGTAAAACATCGATATAACTATCGATGTTTTTACAAACAGGTTAAAAGGAAAATATCGGATTGTACTCGTAAAATAGACGCCGAATAACGGGAAAAAAATCGTGCTCACTGTTTAAATAATAGTAAACAAAACACAAATCGCTTAGTGAGTAAATGCGAGTAAAAAAAAAAATGTGTCAACACGTTGTCTCGAAATAAACGAGCTACTCAATACCTACAAGATAATAAACGTTAAAAAGGGTATGATTGATAAATTATTATAAATAAATCGCATGGCTATAAATAATAAATATTCGTTATTCACAGGGCCACAGGGGTTTCTAAGAAAACATACGAGTTTAAATTAAAACAAAAATAGCAAAAACAACAAAGCAAATATCAAAAAGTAAGAACGATTCTTATTTGTCGTTTTTTTATCCATTTTTTATACTTTTAATTTCTGAGCAAACGTTTGAGGTATCAAACATCGGTTTGATAGATATTTTTTTTTGCATTTGTTTGTAAACAACCAGGAATTCTTTCAGAAATTTTAATTTAATCAAAATCTTTATAGAAACTTTCTTGTAGAATTTTTAATCTAGTGGTGTATTGAGGAGATTATTTTTCTAGTAGTTTTCATAAAATATGGAAAAAATTGTTAAATTGTTTATATAACTTTTGTTGATTTCTGGGTTAACAAGGGAAACAATACGACTAGTTAAAAATGCTTTATTCAGAATCGTTTTTCGTTAGCCATAATAGTGTTTATCGTTGCGTACAGATATAAATTAGATTACCTATAAAGTATACCCACCTGCCAACTTGTTTTCTTATGGCAGACTCATCAACAGCATCAAACATTTTAACATTTTAAGTACGTTTGCCTTTTTTTTTTTTTACTTTCATTTTTACTACGCGAACTCTTCATACAATTGGTATAAGTGTGGAATTTATGTAGGTACTTATTTGAAATTTAACACTTTTTATATTTTATAATAACTGTCATAAAATATTTCCTGTTTGAAATATCATTATTTCAAGTAGTTGTACTCGAAAAGAAAAATACACAAATGATAATAATTTTAATCCTAATGTAACTATAATAATTATTACAAAACTATAATTCACAGTTAGTATACGAAATCGTTTCGTCGGTACAGGTGGCAAATCGAATACCTATGTGTTTCACGAATATCTGTTTTTGAAAAATATGGATGGTGTTTAGAACCTCCCTCAACAATTAAAACCTATGACTAAAATTATCAAAATCATATATTATTGCTGTAAAACGTGTACACTAATTGAAAAAATTGTAATATGTAGTATTATTATTGTTGTACATTTTTTTGTTTTTAGAATAGGCTATTTGAATAGATTTTGTTTAGGAAATTACATGGCAGATATATGAATAGGAAACGCGAGTAATGGAAAGCGAACCAAAAACAAATAAATATTGTGATGCGGGATACCGACTCGTGCGAATATATAAAAAATGCAGTAAATGTATAATTTTTTTCAAAGTTAGACATTAATTAGTTGTTTAGTCGAAAATTCACTTTTCTTTGTAACTTTAAACTTGGTTTGAATTTCGAATTATTTTCAAACTTAATGCGTTGTTTTGGATGAGTAAGATTACGCTGATCTAATGTATAGAAAACAGAATTTAACTTGTAATTAATTACAGTTATAGTTTTATTTGCTTTAATTGAATTCACAAGAATTCTAAGAAGAATTCTGGCTAAAGATTATTAAAATGTTAGACGTGTAGACTATAGTTTTTATATTTATTCAGCTTTGCAATTTTTATACGAAATATTATTGTAATAATACTTTACTTGAGAGTTTTGTCTTTTAATAGTCTGAAAAATCGTTTTTCCGTATATTCAAATGTACGTTTCCGGTCGAGTTAATTGCGGTTTACTATACAATAAAAACATTGCATTACACGACCGCGCGTTTTTAATTCTTAAAAATAAAAACCACGCATTTTTTTCTTTCGATACTTCAACCGTATTACAGTAGGTGCTATATAATAAGTTGAGTAAATTGTTGTATAATAGAGATATACAATATATTACACGAGTGCGATGTTTTGCGTCATCGGATAAAATGTAGAAGTATAATATATTTACGTGCGTAGGTAATGTCGAGAACCTAACGTGTGTACCATGATTTTTTAAATCTTTTATTTGTTATTACATCCGATTAGTTTAATATAGTGATTAACGGGTATACTCAATATGTGCTGTTCGATAATGTAATAATCACTACACACACACATACACCGCACAAAAAAAAATGTCTAAAGTGGTCATAAAAAAAAAAAAGAGAGCTGATTCTGCTAATGAGTGCGCCACTGTTTTGGGTGGGGAATTGGGAAAATAGGATACATATAGTTTAAAGTTTAAGATTTAATTTCTTTCTGTTATCAACAATTACTAACGGAAAACGATTCTGAGCGAAATGTGTTTGTACATAATTTCAAATGTCGTAATGTATTTACGATTTTCGTCAAAATTTGATATTAAATTTATTAAAAAATTAAAAATTACTACATAACACTACTTTTTTTTTTTTGGTAACTATAAATACAACAGATAAAATTATATTCACAATTTTCATAGTACCTATACCAAAAAAGAACTACGTAAAAACCTAGAAAATGTAAAATATATATAAATAAAATAAAAATATTTTCAGAATGTTTCGAACTTTTTATCGCTTCTAGAAAAAGCCAATACATTTACCAATTAAATTAATTTACCATTTACCATTCACCAATAAATTTTCAGTTAATATTTCAAGTCTGCGAATATTTTAAACTAAATTACAAAATTAAAACAAAAAATCAAAATTAAAATTGAAGATACCATTATATTTTCGTAAATTGTTCCTTTCTTTCAACTTTTTTTTTTCGATTTTGCTCAGTTACTAAAAAAAAAATACAGGAAATTAAAAAAAAACGACTTTCTTACTTGCCGACTAAATTAAAACTGCAACAAAAATATATTTGCTGTCGTTTTTTTATTGAAGAAATATTTATGGTAGAAAACATGACATGCAAAAAAACGGACAAACTTTTCACGGTAGGTGGGCTACTACTATTATGCTTAGGTGAAAAGTTGGTAAGGTAAATGGGTCATTTAATATTTATCTATACGCAACGATTTATTATTGCTAACGAAAAACGATATTTTAATGTAAAAGCGAAGGTTTTCTTTTGGATGTTTACTACCCCCTCACGTCAAAACTACTGAACGGATTGAGCTAAAAGTTCGCAAAGAAATGTCCTAAACCTGGAAGTATATTTGGCGTATATTTGTTATAGGCTACTTTTTTCCCTTAGTAAAGTGGGTCATAATATTAGTATGGATAAGTCATATGAAACAGTTTGTATAATTCTGACCCATAAAGGGTAAATCCGAATTAGTGCTAGGCGTATCAATATTTTTTAGACAAATACCATCCATTTGAACCAACGGATGCAATTTAAAAATCAGAGTGTATACTCATTTTAGATTTAAGGCGTAGAAATAAAAAATGTACAATAGTGTTAAAATATAGCTTAAACGATTCAATCGGGAATGAGAACACGGAAATCGAATTCAATTAAAATCCACCGAGAAAATCGCTGGTTCAAGATAAATATTACGGATCTGTGTAACAGATTTGTTTTCGAAATTGTTTACAGTCAGTACTAAGGTATACAAAAGGATGGATATTTTTCGTTTTGCGAGTATTGTATTGGTTATATAATTTTTATTACGATTTGACGGTATAATTTGGAGTCATCGTATGTAAAAATAGCTATTTATATCTTTTCGAATTAGTAATTGATTTTTTCCCGATTACTATAATGACGTGAATAAAATCGTAAAAATGTTCGGTTGAACAGATGTTGAAAATTCGATACGAGGTTCGTCTCACGAGTTTTCCTTACTTTCCGTAAAAAAAAAAAAAAAAAAAAAAAAAACCCGCGCGGTAATAACAACGATAACGACAACGACAACACCGACAAGAACAATAGGCACGCGCGGTACTCGTCGTCCGCGGGTACCCGAATCCGGGTGGCGGCGGCGGCACACCGGCCGGCTCCCGGTGTTAGAACTACGGCGAGGGCGGTCTGCGCCGTGGGAACTATACGTGACGCGGTTTATGCCGCGGCGCGTGAGCTCACGCGGGCGTGCCGGGGTGGCGAAGACGAGTGGGAAATGCGAACGGGATGGCTGGCCGCCGGCCACCACCATGTGAAAACATATGCTCTCGACATGAGGGCCGCCGGCGACGGGTCGCGTGCCAAAATCCCTCGGTACCCTGCGCACGAGCCCGCATAGCTGCACCCGATGCGGACCTGACTCGATGATGCGCCCCGCAGAATACGTTCGACGATTATCATAATACTACTGCGATACCGTGCCGGACGATTAACAATATATTATTACGGTACTTGTGCATTTCCGAAAAACATCGTCGACGCGAACGCATTTTGATGTTTCAAAACCCCGATTATATTTAAATTATCGTATAGTGACGGGCACTTCCGAAGAGTCAACATACGTTCGATAGTTTTCGACAGTTTAGACGAACGATGCGAATTTTTTTCGCGGCCGAATACTTTTATTTCGAAAAACTATACGAACGGTTTTTTTCACAGTGTTTATTTCAGGGGCCAACCGGGGGAGGGGCGGTATCCCCCCTCCTCGCTAAAAGATGTATGCCGCCCCATAAAAATGTACGATATTACTATACGTTAAATACGATATGATATGAAATGAGTTATGGGCCGATTATGAGTCATGTCTTGTTGACAATAACAAGTAAAAAGTCATATATCGTGGTTTTAAGTATTTGTATTTGTAGAATTTTTGTTTTCTTTGTGATGGAAGAAACAGTTCATTATATAAATTGTACTAAGTGGATAGAAATACAAAAGCAAAATGTAATATCGATTTTTTTTTTTTTTTATAAACGTTTATTCATCAAGAACAATATTATTGTTATTTAATTTTCGTAATTTACAAACTGTAATTTAAACTGTTGACCCAACTCTTCACTGAAAATCGTTTTCCGTTTGTAATGATTTATCGCCTCGTAAAGTATAACTAGTTACATAAACTAAATTACACTCTAACGTATCCTCTCTCTTTACATATCCCACCTCAATTTTGTTTTTAAATTTTATATAATCTAATATAATATATTGTTTGTTTTACCGAACTCTAAGGATTTATAAAAGTCTTTGGAAAACAAGATGCCATACCCACAGGCTCAAGTAGACCAATACTTTTGAGGGTTAATAAATGAGAAAGACCTCACAGATTTGTGGGGGCTTTGTCCCAACATCTACTACTCACTTTAGATTACACTATATTTATAACAAAAATGATTTCAAGTGTATATTTATGCGCTTTGTTTATGTGTTTTAATATGGGCAACACAAGCTACAGGTTACAAAATAAAATTATCACAACTATTTCAACATGAATTTTCTTGAATTTAAATTATATTTGTTTAAAATGCGTGCACTTTTCAAACTATTTGTTATATCCCTCTCGATATTTAATATTGATAAATTGGTAAATTTTTACTATTTCACACTTGAACGTAACCAATTTTTAATTCGACTAATACTTGAAAAACTACGATCACATGTAACCAAACTTACTGGTATGGTGCTATCCACAACCTAACTGAATTAGTTTGTACAAGTTAAGATATGTTGCTTTTTAATTGTTTTTTTTTTTTAAAATCATCAAAACTGACATTTGTAGGGAAATAATTTTTAAAACCCATAATTTCAGTTCCCACAGTTTTGTTTGAAATAATTATCACTACTTACATTATTATTCATTACATTACATTATTGATATTTACTTCAAAATCAAAACAATCAAAATGCAACAGAAAAAGGCTTAGATTTTTTGGGGGTACACATTTTAAGCTTGACAAGTTCCCCCATGTATTCCCTTAGTTGTGCCAACGCTTACACTGCACATCGTAATTATTGTAATAATCGGAAAGTAATTTTTCGGAGTCCGAAGACGGAGATTTCCAAAACGTACACAATAACAACCAATACATAATATATTATTCTAGTATTAAACAATAACGATAATTTATACCACCGCCGATACCGATAAATGTAGAAAACACACGCACAATATACTCGTACACCAAACTATTATTATCTCGTTCGTTACATTATCAGTGGCGGCCTTGGTTCGTATCCTGAGGTGGTGGAGGCAATTTCATAGTCCAATTTACTACTTTATTTCACGGCGAAAATTCGGTTCCTATTTTTGAGTGAATAAGTCTATAGCCCAAGTATATTTTTGTAACACAAAATCTAAACTTTGTTTTTTTTTCGTTCAGGGAATTTTTTTAGAAAAAAGTATTGCCAGGAGTTAGGACAAACCCCTAAAAAAAGCCCAAATACGCCACAGCCCACGACCTCCCTTAACAGTACCATTGAACTGGTTACGTGTGAATAATAACGGTTGTTAACATCGCGGTAAGTACTAAAAAAACAAAGCGCAGTTCCATAATCGGTTCGCAAATTTTTGCATACGGAAGCCGTCGCATTAGAAACGTTTCAGATTCACCGGAGTCCGCCGCTGTAAGCGATCGTTTCCTGCAATACGAAAATATTTATTATAATAATATTGTAATCCACCAAGATTACTTATTTATGAGCCCTGCTGAGTTCGGTCCAAGCCAAAATATAACCGAGTTGATTTTAAGAGTTTTACGAAATTCAACCAACACTTGTTGATCTAAATCCGATACTGCTCCAAGGAAAGTTAAAGGTTCCTAAATGTAAACATAAAACCTACTGATTTTAGTCGATAAAAAGTCATGGGCTTAAAAAAATCAGACGAGAGGAAATAGAAAAACCAAACTTAACTATTGGTCCAAAACCTGATAATGCTCCAAATGAGTTACAGATATCCTGAACGTAAACCTGAAATCTAGTATCCTATAGCCGACGAAAACTCACAAACCGCTTGCCAAAATCGCGCCAAACACTACGACTACATTATTTCCGATTTCGTACCGACTTCGTGCACTTATTATCTACTCTGACATTTATTTATTAGTATATTCCACGTGTTAATAGACTTCACATGTGCATTGGTGTTTTTTATTCAATATGTATTTAAATTCCAACAGCTCAGAAGACAAATGTTATGATTTTCTGAATAGTAAAATATTATATTTAAATAATACAAGGTCCTGTTGGACGCATAATTTATTAAGAGATTTTAAAATGGAGAATATTTTAAGACGTGTATTAAACTTTGAGAATATTCAGATAAGTTTGAAGAATATTTTAAAATGAGCATAAAAACGTATGATTATTGATATGATAATGTGATTAATATGATACAATGTTGAATTGTCGATTATTTAACCCAAATACTCCAATTTTGTCCGACTTGTCGGAAAAAAATCAAATCGATTTGTATCCTTTCCGACGTGCCGACTAGTCGGATACGTCGGAAACGGGTAGGTCGGATAAATATAACCACTACCGATAATGTACACGGTTTTGTTTTTCTTCCAACTAGTCGGACTGTCGGATCGGATTTAAAACGGCACTAATGTAGCCGTTGCCAAACACGTGGCTTATGTCCGACCAAAATCAGATCATGTAATTCAGTTTGGGTTTATACCAATGTGTTATTGTGTTAGGGCATAATATATTTAATATACTCATTACCGTCGTATTCTGAGTTTTTCGTATAAAATAGTGAATTTCATAAATATAAAAATGAACGTACGGATGATGAAAAAACCCACGGTCCTCTATTTAGCTGTAAAGAGGTAGGCGGCGGTTGTGACTACTAATGACTATTGACTACTGATCAGATCATTTTAAAACTGATTCGGCGCCTGCACTGAACTGGCTCGGGCCTAAATCTGATATGGGTCTGTAATTACGCTACCGGCGGGAATTTGCCGCCAATCGTATTAAATCTTTAACGTTTTCGAAAGTACTGTATAACGACATAAAACGGACAAAAAAATAATATCTGCGGCGTTCGTACCTGCAGTGTACAAAACACAACTCATTGTCCCGGTCGCACGAAATATCGGGTGAGCGGATACGCGATATCCGGCATCTTGGGCGACGTCACCGTGGGTTTCGTGCGACAGGAGGAGGGAGGGGTGAAGGTGGGCCCGCGGTGACTTTTGCGTGTTAAATTACCCGCTTGTGCGATATTATTGTTATGGTACATTATGTTATATACAGGGTGAAGGCATTAATCACGCATGGACACTCGGAGTGTATACAATATAATATACTTACTTTACTTATCATGGGAATCGGCAGTGGCGGCGGCGGCAGAACAGACGTTTATCACGAGTTACAGATCGCATCACACTATACGTCACGTCACATAATGTATAGGCTGACGGCGCGTATTAAAAAAAAAAAAAAACTAGTTACTCGACAACAATATAATAATAATAAAAATAAGGGCTCCGGTAATAATAATCGTCCCGCATTTTCGAGGTTAATCACCCTCCGGATCGGCGTTAAAAGGCCCGCGCGATGCAGTACAATAATAATAATATGTGTATATAGGATGCACTAAAACACGTCACGGCTCAGCGGCGTACCTACTGGTACGACCATTACGCACCCCGAATTCGTGAAAAAAAAAAAATAATAAAAAAATACCTAATAAGAATATATGTAAGTACAATAACAATAATAATAAAACAACGCGTGCTATACGATCCGTCGAACAAATTTGATAAACGCACCGATTTTGAGGTAAACGTCGACTTTTGTATTCGCGGCTCCCGTCATCCGCACAACATTATTATAATATATTATTATACACGCCCCGTCGTCGTCACTTCCGGAACGAACGATTACGATTATATTCCATTATCCGGTCGTCGTTGTCGTCTCCGCGGTGGCGTGTATAATACCTATAACCCCTCTTCCCGACTCGAAAAACGACGAGAATTTGAGCGTTGAGGAACGTTACGGTTTTGGTATACGATGTGTGCAGTGTATTTTTTTTTTTTTTTTAGCTTTAGTTTTTATTTGATTTTATGTGTATAAAATGTTTTTGGCCGAGTAAAAACGCCATTCTCGATAAAATACCCGAGTCCTGATTTTGAGACGAAAATCGTAATAATCACGAAATTTTAAACTAAAATAATATGTCATTCACTCGGAATCGATTTTTCGTTAACGATCAAACCGAACCTAACCTTGCTGACCGATGTAAATCAATTATAACAACTGTAATAATATGTATACCTTTTCGAGTTCCCACCTACAACAGTGGCACACCCGTTAGTCGTATCAGCTCATTTTCGCGTTGAAAAATAATTATTATAACCAGTGTCGGCGCGAAGGTATAGTTTTTTTTTTAACGCCGAGGTTTGATTCGAACAGTGGGCTAGTATAGGCGGGTGGATATTGTTACGGAGAAATAGAATATTGATGAGTAGGTAAATCCAGACAAAATAATTATTATATTATTCTATAGATTATATTATTTTTATGTGTGCATCGAAATGCATTTCTTAATTATTGGCACGATAGAAGCTTTCTATAGCTGCGTTTTGGATACGGTTTTATACCTTGAATTTCCGTTTTATATTTTAATACTCATCTACTATTGTTGTAAGACTAAGAGTATTGAGAAAAGTGAAAGTATAGGAATGAAAAATCATAAGTGTATTTGTGGCGAAAAATATAATTTCAACTACAATCGGTCGTGACATTTCCAGATAAGTCGATGTAAAAAAAAAAAAAAAAACCATAATTTAAGTTATATTATGTTATATATAATCAATACAATGTTGTATGCAATAATTTTTAAGAGTTTCGCCAAAATACCAAAATCTGCTTTTTATGTTACGATTATTATAAAGAAACAATATATAAGAAGCTTTTGTACATAATGTATCCACAAAAAACTCGACTATATTTCAAATAGAAAAAAATCATCCAAGAAATACTAGAGTATTTTGAACATTTTGTTGATACTGACATAAATCGTATTCGATGAAAATGTCCTCACAATATTAATAGAAATAAAAGATATAATCTTCAAATGCACCAAATATAGATAAAATTAACTACCAGCAACCACCGGTCCCTGATGTTGATGATTGAAACAATTCTTCTGGTCAGACTAAAAGCATAAAAAAAAAAAAAAAAAAAAAAAACGACCGTTCTAAAAATTAAAGATTACTCTTAAATATTTTTTCTTAGGTCTAGAAGTACGAGCGGGACAAATCATAACGGGGCTAACGTACCGGCTCTTTATAACGTTTTTTTTGTACACATCGCTGTTATGAAATACGCGGTTTAAAAATATATAAACAGTGTAATAGGAACTGGGTAATTTTTTTATTGTAGAAAAAAAACATTCGACGTAAAATCGTTTTTCTAAATAGAAACTACTTAATAGATTTTTTTAGCCCGGCTTATTGGTTTAGATGCATGAAAAACATAATCGCTTTCGATCGAAGTTCATAAAAAAAAAAAAAAATTCAAAGGTCCAATGTTTGTCTTTGAGCTTTTAAGGTTATTGATCTGACGTTTAACTTATTTCTATCTCGTTAGCTCCCTGTCTCGCTATACAATCATATACGATGCACGCGCGTTATAAAATATTATATATGGTTTTCGTTGTAGTTATTGTAGCGCAACGACGATGACGATATTATAATCGGTTTTTTTTTTTCGTTCCGCTATGACGACGTCAGCTCTCCTGTTTCCGACCGGTGACAATAGATCGTGTTAGCATAGCCACGCGAAGGGACGCCGGCGGCCCCGCCATTGGTCGGCCCGGCACCACTCCCAAGCGCCCCTATTGGTCGCTGCCCACACGTATACACGAGCGCGCGGTACACAGCGCGTAACAATATACGGGACGGCGGCGCACGGGAACGCGAAAAACTTCTAATATACGTTTTTTACTTTGAACTTCACACACACGGTCCGTACACGTACGCGCGATCGTCGTCGTCTGGTCGTCTCGTCCACGCGTAATAGGAAAAAAACAACATATTATTATTGCCGTCACGTCTCGTCGCCGCCGTTTGACATTTTCGGCGGATAAAACGAACGCACTCGCCGCGGGTTTTTCGCGTCGTATACGCAATATTCTACTCGCAAAACGTTCGCACGTTCGTCCAGTTCCGTCTCCGTCGTCGTCGCGAACCGCGGACCCGTGCGCACAGTGTTGATCGGGCCGAAGGAGCGACGCGAATGCTTTAAGTCGCGCGGTTCAATTTATTAAACCCGGGTGTCCGCTTATTTTTTTAAATTGCCCTTAAACGAAGTTTATTTAATATAACTACGTCGTTTGGTCCTCGTGTGCGGCGTGTCCCAATTCAGCCCATCATCGTTCCAATTGTAGACAATCAACAGAAATTAACGGCGACTATCGCAACCCCCTCCGCCGTCGCCGCCGCCGCCGCCGCCGCGGGCCGGTCAATTAAAATTTATATCCGCTACCGCCGCCGCCGCCACCGCCGCCGCCACCTCCGCCACCGCCACTGTCACACAGCCATCGTCACCACCGCCGCCGACCTTGCGTAATCGATTCCTCATCGAAATCGAAATCGAAGCGGAATTCCCCACCGGTAACATGGACGAGAGCGCTTTCGACGAGTCCATCATGTTCAACGAATATCACCAGAAACCCGGGGGATCGCCGGCCGCACACCACCAACATCAATCGCTGTTGGCGTTCCAACAACCCGGCGACATGATGGGATACGCACTTCCCGTGCCCGACCACATGCAAGACATGCAGCAACAACACCATCACCACCATCACCAGCTCCAGGACATGGACATGCACCGGCACCACCACCATGGCACCGCCATTCAAGACCAAATGCAACAGGACACCTGCAGACAGCAGATACAGATCGGTGATCCGCAGGACATGTTCCAGATACCGGGCACATCAGCCGTCGGTCAAGTCCCGGTACAGCCGGGTGACTGCTTGGTCGGCGCCAACGGCCAGAAACACACCATCAAATTGGAAATGGACGACGGCCCAATGCCGGTCGCGGTTGGCGGTCAACAGTCCTCAGGTAACTGCAGCGCGCGAATACCTAGTGACAGTCTTATAGTCGATACGGAGATCGTCTCTCTCCGGCGCTATGAACACCACAATATAGTAGAACATTCGTTGACGAACCGATTTATATTTTTTCCGCGTTATACAGGACTACCGGCCGAACAACCGGCACCCAAGAAGTCCAGTTCCAAGTCGAAAAACACCGACAACAACGGCACCAAAAAGAAAAAGACAAGGTAAGCAATATCGCCCGCACACCTCAATATACGGCTGGCCGCCATAATATTATCAATACTGTATGGATAATAATATTTTTTTTCCCCGTTACTTCAGGACGACATTCACGTCCCACCAGTTGGAGGAGTTGGAACGGGCGTTCGAGAGGGCTCCGTATCCGGACGTGTTCGCCCGTGAAGAATTGGCGTTGAACCTGAAACTTAGCGAGTCACGGGTTCAAGTGTGGTTCCAAAACCGCAGGGCCAAGTGGCGGAAGAGAGAGCCGCCCAGGAAAACCGTTTACCTGACCAATTCCGGTAAGTCATTATCGTCCGTAAAATCTTCCGTAAAATTACTCATTACGGCGACACACTATATATTTACACAAGGTTGAAAATATCGATATAAAACCCCACAAAACAATCATTATCTGGAAAAGTACACCTCGTGAAACAAATGCAACTCTAAAACGTTATTGTACCATTATTTTACGTCATTCTTATTTTCGGAGACAGGACCATTGCCCACTTTCGATTTTCAAATAGCAACATATAAAACAAATTCCATAAGTAGATTAGATGCAGTTTTAGTTAGAATACCACAAATAATGATGCTCCACTACTATCTCTCACTATACTCAAACGTAAAAGTAGAATGACTCGGAAACGGGGTGACGGAAATTAAAAATATCCACATTAAAATGTATTTCAACTGAAACGTCATCTACTTATGGATTTTTCTATATTAGGATGTTGTTTAAAAATCAAGAGTAGGTAGTGGTTTCAACCCCTAAAAATAAGGATGAGTAATGATAATGTCAATGTAGTATTTTAAAGTTATTTATTTCATAAAGAAGTCCAAAACAAAACAAAATCCGAAAAAAGTTAATGTTCTCCGAGACAATGAATATTTAATCGAGCATTGGTTATACTACATAAACACATCGACACATATTTCCGACACTTCTCTTTCTCCCCCCCCCACACCAATTTGCCGATCCATTACTTAAGAATTATTTGTATTACAGTTAAATGTTTCAATTATTTCACTTGTATTATAATATATTATATTAAAATCGTGAAAAAAATCACGGAGAACGGGAAAGTTTACTATAATTGTCGTGATTCTGTTAAAAATAATAATCGGAAAGTTTGACATTTTCACCGAATACTTATATAACAGTTTTTGAGCTTTTTATAAAAAATTTTTATTTGATTTATGCGGATAAAATTGTTTTGGCCCAGCAAAAATGCTCGAAAATTTTACATAAGTTTCATCGTTCGTTGTTCTTAGTAGTAAAAAAAAAATATTGAGATTTTTTTTTTATTTATACAAGTACATAATAAACGTTTAAAGTTAAACATTTTATGAAAATCGTAAAAATCGCAGTTTTTCAAAACATGGGCAACGTTTTTCATTTGTAATGATTTATCGTTGCGTACAAATGTAAATTAAATTACTCTTTGTATTCTGCCTTTCAACTTCCGACCAACAACAGTGGCACGTCCATCAGAATTATCAGTTCTTTTTTTTTATCGATATTATTATATTAATCTTTTTTCGTCTTCAATCGTTTGCTTGGTTTGGTGCAGTTCTCCGAGCTTTCCTTTTAAATCCTTATTCCTTTATTTGCGTACACCTATCCTTATCTATGTCTATTATGATTTTTTTTCATGTACTCCGTCATTGATCTTTCACTTCCGATGTGACCTTCTATGATGGATATCGTAAAGTTATCGTTATGTAGTATAGATAATATGATTTTTATAATGAATTTTTATAATTTTATAATTATATTGGTCTATTTCCAATATACACGGTCACGTAAGGATGCATATTTAGTATTCCTTGTCTATATCGGCCGTGCCCTGACAAATCGATTTATTTCTGTACGCAGTGTTCCCGTCCGGATCTCCGGGATCGTCGGTCAGCTCGACGTCGTTCACCACGTTGACGACGTTTGGCGGTAACGTGTCACCGTCGATGGGCACGTGTTCGCCGGTCACACTCAGCGGCACCGCGGATTCGTGGGGCTACGGCGCTGCCGGATACGGCGAACTTGCCCACCTGAACCTGCTCAACAACAACGGGTCGTCACCGTTCGCTCAAAACACGTTCGGCCACAACAACGGCTTTGGCGCCTCATATGCGTCCCAGCCGCAAGACAGTCCGGGACTGTTCTCAGCTAGCATGCAGTGCCTGGCCCGACAGGACATGATGGGCCCTCTAGACCAATCGCCGCCTGACCGCGACTACCACAACCATCAGCTCAATAAACACGTGGTCGATACGTACGTGATGAGCCAGGACATGGCGGGACTGTTGCAGCCGGACGCCGAGTGCGATATTGTCGGCTCCATAGGCTACGAGGTAGAACAGCAACAGCAGCAACAACAGCAACAGCAACAGCAACAACAACAACAACAACAACAACAACAGCAACAACCACAACAACCACAGCAGCCTCAACAACCGCAGCAACCGCAAAGAGACGAAGAATGCAGAGAAGAAGAGACCGCTATAAAGATCGAGCCACCGTTCACGCCCCTGCCGCCTTTTATCAACTGACACAGGCGGTTTCAGTTTGACACATACGAGTATCAAACTGAATTCGAATGAGTCCGACACGGTAAACTATATTGTTGTAAATGTGTATTATATTATATCGACACTTTTATCGGATAATTACTCGTATAACTATTTAACAGACGACGACACTGTAAATACTTAAATAATAAGCAAAATCCGAAGTATGGCTGCTCTACAACGGGATCATTGCACCTTGACAGCCCAAGAATTTCAAGTATATTTATAAAATAACGCCATAACTCCGAGCAGGAACTATTTTTCATATGCTGTTATACAAAAATACATTTTTCTTTTCGTTTTTCTTTTACTAAAATATTTTTGAAAAATATTCGAGTGATGATTGGGTTAGTACACGGTATATAATCAATACGAAATAAATTTGAGGAATCGGAGGTACTGGGAAATATATAAGATGTCAGTGTGCCAGTAATCATGAAACTCACAGTACTTGACCGGGAAAAAACGGGTAAAATTTCACAAGAGAAATTTCCCTCCCTCGATAAAATATTAAAGGTGTGCGAAATCGAATTGAAAATAGATATTTTAATCTGCTAGCTCGTATATATAATCATTTTGTATCAATATTTAAAGGAGGCGACGAAATTATAAAAATGTGCTCAAAAAATCATATAGCCTCCTGTAATTAGAGCTCCTTCCGAAAAATAGTAAAAAAAACTTTTTAAGTCGTGATAACTCTAATTATTTGCACATGGTCCATATGGAATAGTGCAAGTATAGGACAGAACCCCTCTTACGCAGGTTCTAAAACTTCGTCTTCGATTAGTAATATACATAATGAACATTGTACTATCTATTCCTAATTAAAAGAAATGTATTTAATAAATTGAATTGATTTAATTTTGTAAATGGTATAAGCGTGTGTAAATTATATTTTAACACACGTTATACTGAAAATTGAAATATCTTAAGTCACTACGATAAACATTTATGTTTGGCACAAAAGAATGTAAGTTATATATTTATATGATTTAAGCCATTTAGAACGTCATATTTAGGTTATGCCATTTAGCAATTTAGCCGTAAAGCAATTTTCAAAAATGACTTTGTATCGGAAACTATACAAAATTGGCTTAACCCCTTCTTCCCTAAAACCAAAAATATATATTTGATAAAACATTATTATTATTATTATTATTATTATTATTATAGCTTAATGTGTTTATTTATTTATATTTTATAAGAATATACGATATAGGTTTCAACCGAATACGACAAAATCACATAACTCTTCCACAATGTACATATTAATAGGTATTATAAGTAATGGTATTTTAGTAATGTAAATTTTTTTTATTTTTTTTTTTATATACAAAAAAATCTCGTGTATTCTATGTTGTGCCTTATTAAAGCTTAAGCAATTATAATTATTATTGTTATTCCAGTATCTTACTAAATTGTTTTAAACTAAAGACGGCGGCGGTGTACTGCATGCGTCGAGTTATAAGTATAATATTAAGGACCCATATTATAATTAAATATGGAATTTAAGTAATTGTAAATACATTTTTTTTCCCCCCAATTAGAATCCGAAGATAATATTATATTTAATATTAATTTATTAATTATTCGATTTTGGGCATATTGAATTAAAAGTTTACGGTGAATTTCCCGGTAGACAATAACGCTAATACAATATTTGCCACACGCTCCAACACAGATTTCTGTCGTTTACAATATTACCGATGGTTAAATAATTTTAAGTGACGTGCACGGTTTATATATGTATAATGTGTATATATATATATATATATATATATATATATATAAATAATATATTATATATATTTTATATGTATAAACATTAGTATAAATGTTGTCTACATTATTGTATAAGAAAATTTATGAGTTTCTCTGTTTTTTTTTTTATATATATATTATTTATTTATAATATGTACGCTACACTTTTAACAAAAAAAAATTATATATTTAAATATGTATTTTATTTATTTATTAACAATAAAACAAACTTAATCCATTAAGTACTAAATCATTTTATGCAGTGTTTGCTGAAATTTTTTTATGATATTCTCGCATAAAATTATAATTATTCTGTTCCTCTTTTTATGCCTATATTATTATTGCCTTTTATTAAATTATTGAATAAATAATTATGTAGAATCATGAAATGTATTCACGAAAAATTCGGTATATTTTCCATTGTCCTACCTGTAGGTACTAAAATGTAGGTCACTTAACTCGGAAACGTTAAAAAAATATCGAGTATTTATTGAAGTATTTGTCGTGTTTTTGTAGACGACCAACTACATCAATCGTGATTATTAACTTGTTATGTTTCAACACTGAAGAATACACGTCAACGTACCTAATTACTGTCTTATACTGCAAAATATTATGATAATAAAAAGTGATTGAAGTATTTACCACTTGTAAAATTATCTTGAAAAACATAAATATTCTCGGATAGATCAATAAAAATTAATTCGAGTGAGCTGTCTAATCCTATAACTTTTGTACAGCTCAGTGGATGTAAGTCAGTCATTAATGCAATCAAAATCATTGCACAAGCTCCTAATAATAAACAGTTGTATTATTACTTTTTCTCAACATGACTAATTTCAAAATATATTTCCAAACTATATTATTCGGTTTTTTAATACTAAATGGTAAGTGAGTAATTTTGTGTAACTATATATATATATATATAAATATTTTGATTTTGAAATTTTTCTCTAAATTAAGATTCTCAAAAAGAAATCTATTGGTCTTACAATGATGTGTTTTTTTTTGTGCTTAAAAACAACTTTTCCACCAAAATCTTGCTCCAATCGAAAACTGTATAGAAACTTTTCTGTAGCATTTTCATTTTATTTAATTAGCACATTGAAAAAGGAATATTTTTAGTATTTTTCTAGTAGTTTTCGTAATAAATAAGAAAAACTAATAATTTTTGTATACATTTTGCTAATTTTAATGTACCTAGGGAAAAATACGAGTAATAATACTCATTTCAGAATCGTTCTTCGTCAGCAATAGTCAATCGTTAAAAATGTAAACTTAGTTACTTTATATAATATCATTAATTCCCACTTCCTCCTTAAAATAATAGTACACCCGTCAATATTATCAACTTGTAGAAAAAATATTTTACCTCTTATTTATTAAATTTAACCATGTATAACTTAACACGTTTGATCAATGAAATACATCAATTGGTCTTATGTACTAACACTAACGATTTGTCTACAGTTTTATATTTGATAACTAATAGTTTTTTANTATACATTTTGCTAATTTCAATGTACCTAGGGAAAAATACGAGTAATAATACTCATTTCAGAATCGTTCTTCGTCACCAATAGTCAATCGTTAAAAATGTAAACTTAGTTACTTTTTATAATATCATTAATTCCCACTTCCTCCCTTAAATAATAGTACACCCGTCAATATTATCAACTTGTAGAAAAAATATTTTACCTCTTATTTATTAAATTTAACCATGTCTAACTTAACACGTTTGATCAATGAAATACATCAATTGGTCTTATGTACTAACACTAACGATTTGTCTACAGTTTTATATTTGATAACTAATAGTTTTTTAAAAATGNTTTTAAAATAAAGTTAAAAAAGTTACTTTCTATAATTTTACAATGCATATAAAACTGACAAAATGCCTTTCGGATTGTTTCAGAATCAAGTTCTGCGAATCCTTTACAGGGCAAACAACGATGTTCATCACCTTTAATTACACTAAGCACATTTGAAAATATAGTGAGTACCTACATTGATTTACTTGTGAAAATGTGCTATTATTTGAATTTGTTTTACTGTTTATAGATAATAATCATTCATGCAAACGTGACTGATGAAATATTATGCCAGGGCACGTTAATTGACGTGAATTGGGTATTGGCAACAGCTAACTGCTTGAAGTATATATAATAAAGATAGTTGGTGCACACTATTAAAAAAAATCTATTTTGATTTCCAAGATTTTTATTTTTTTTTATTCATACAGAAATATCCCATTGGATGGTGTTCGCCTTGTGATGGAAAACGAATTCGTTCGGAAACCGAAAACAATGGTCGATCGGAATGGTATAGCATTGATCAAGGTACAATATTTAATTATTTTTTTTAAAGAGTCGTCTTTGATAGCCATGGTTGAGGAGTCCATTCAAACGTTTTAACCTATTGAATCGGAAATTATTTATTTTTTAGATTCTGAGGAAAGCGAGGGATGTATTGATTTTACTATGATGTATGGTTATATTTATTTCATTTTTGTAAACAACTTTTCTATCAGAAATCTTGCTCCAATCAAAAAACGATAAAGGACCTTTTTTTTCACGCATTATGAAACGTGTTGGTGGAATAGGAACTTCGGATTTTGATACTTTAAACGGCTATCATTATATCTGTGAAAAAATAGAAAAACGTATATTATTTAACGCCATCTCCTTGCACTTTACTCCTAAGCATTACAAATTTTTCTCAGCTGTTTCAAATGGCTTAATCAATTTAATCTCAATGTGTTAGCCCTGGTTAAAATATTTTAACATTCGACTCCGAAAGAAAAGCTATACATTTCGTTATTTGCTCTATTCCCGTACATCTGTGTTTCAAATTTTAAAATTTTTTTATAAAATACATCGTTTAATGACGAATTTATTGCACGGCAGATGGATGAACCAGTCACGGTAGCGCCGATCGAATTTGCCACCGAAGATCAATTGGAAAACGCAAATAATTGCGTTGTAAGCGGTTTCCAGAGGTACGTCAATGACAGTGTAGCGCTCGTGTATTGGAACATGGTCAAAGTTTCGAAACGATTGAACGACATTGGCGAATTTTGGCATTTAGACGATGCGCTCTGTCTTGGGAAAACATCCTCTGCGTGGAATGTAAGTTTCCGAAAAAGTGTTTCTCAAAAAAAGCATTAATAACCGATAATTTCTCGGTTTTTTTTCCGTATTACCTATGCCCGAAGTACGACCATTGGCGACAATACGGGAAAAGCAGAATATAGGTACGAAGCTGCATTCCCTGTGAAGTATCACTTATTGCCCCTATACATTAATACGGCACGGCATAGTATGACACGACAAAACATTTTAACGAAAAATGTTTCGTTCGTACATCGGTATCTAATCGGAATCAATTTAATTGAAATACAGAGTGGTTCACTCTACTAAAAGCACTCAAAAATTATTAATTTTTTTTTTGAAAGCTTAGGAATCGAATAATTCTAAAATGTTAAGTTATCATTTTTCTTTTGTAATCCTTCTTTTAGGGATGAAATAACTGCCTAATTTTGATTTTCAAATAGTAACCTATTTTGAAAATGTTTTAAATAGAGTATTATTTAAAATAAATTTTGGTGTTGAAATTTTTGAATTCCGTCAACCCGTTGACGAGATATTCTACTTTTAAGTTCGGCTTGTAGAAGAGTAGTGATGCATTATAAATACGCCGTGCGCCGTACCGCCACACAACTGATACTCCACTACTTTCCCCTAATTTCATTTCTAGTCATGTTTTTACAATTTTTGACATTCAAATCATGAAATTTGATGTATTTTATATCTGAATTTCTTTAACATTTGTATTGTTAGTGCAATGCGAAAATAGCATATCTTTAGCTGTTTATATAGAGTGTCTTATTTAATAGTAGTGGATTTAAGATAACAAGGGGACCATTTCGCAAATATTATCTTTGACAATTTTATTATTTTAATCAAGACAGTTATTTTTTTTTTTTTTTTTATGTAGACGATCGAAAATGGCACCCCGTTGATTTGTAATCGTCAATTGTACGGCATACTTTTGACAGATAAACGGACGGTGTTCGGTAGCATTTCAAGCTACGAAAAATGGATCAAACGGGTAATCGCTAACCCTGCAACCTATGACAGAGCTACCGTACGGGACAATAATTTTTATTCTCCCGACATAAATGTTAATACTGCAATTGTGATGGATATAACCAATAGCCCTACCGATGACGATTATGATAACTACCACACCTCACCTGACCAATACACTTCGACAGAAACTGAAACAGATGGACCAATTTCGAAAGGAACTGAAACAGATGGACGAACTTTGAAAGTGATAACAGAAAGTCTATTAAAAATATTTCCAGTTGTCGGCCCGACGTTACCACCATTCCCGCCTTTCATTGGTCTTGACGGAAAAATTGATTCAGGAATAATGCCAGTGGTCGCCAGCCTTAATAATAAGGAACCCAGAGACGCGTTAGTGACCGCGGAACCGTTGTCTCGAAAAATTAAAGAAACGACCGAGACAACAATCATGAGTGTTACCGCCGTGACCGCCGAGACGCAGGACGAGACTTTTGATACGGAGGACGGTGAATTCACGACGTCGGTGACCACGGCTACCACAGAGTCGTCGACCGAAAATCCATCAACTCTGGAACCTCAGACGACGGCCGAGACAACAGAGATGGTGACGTTCGAAACAGAAGACCTAATTTCCGGTTCCAATAGTACCGTGGACGAAACTTCGCTGGAAACCGAAGACGCGTCTCCCATTTATATAGAAACCCCTGCGACGACGAACGCTATCGATGATATCACCACTTCTCCTGCTAAAACTACTACTACTACTACCACTACTACTACTACCACTACTACTAACACTACTAGTAATATTCCTAATATTAACTCTACTAAACCTACTACTATTACTAATGCTACTACTAATGAAGCTACCCAATCGGCTCACTCGACCGCTGCCGAAACGTCTGCAGCCGGCGGACAAACACAGCAGTCCGACCATACACCCGAAATAACCACGCATGTTACCGAATCAACCAACTCAGTTGTTACGGAATCATCGCCCGCGTCGAGTTCCCGAATAATGATACCTGATACACTTTTCACTACGGTTTTGTTTTTTATTGTGTGTTATATTAACGTATAATAATATACGTACGAGTTTGTTTTTATTATATCCCGTATTATGTATTTTTATTTTTCAAATAATCAATAATTTGAAAAATAACAGAATAAATTGGCTTTAAATCTTTTACACTCAAAACGTGATGAACATACGATATCAACTTGATCATAAAGTGATTCGCTAAAAATTATAAAGATTTGTTTTGATAAACTATATATACCTTCGGGGTAATTCTTTTGTCACGATCCATTATTATTCATTTATTTATTTATGCATTGTAAATTAATGGGACCTTTGAATAAATTATAAAACACATAACATATAGGTAGGTACATACTCTTAAAAGTAAACAAAATAATATTATATTGTATTTAGTATTATACGATTATGGTGATCAATTTATTCACCAAACCTCTCTCCTAGTATAAATTCTGAAATAATTTGAATCATAAACATCAAATTTAATATTATAATGTTGTGCATACAATAATTATAATTATTATACTATTAGTAAAAGATAATATTTTCTTTTCAAGTCTGTGTAAAAAAAATAAAAGACGAACATAATTCGCACGATAGCGGTGGGTCATTGTTATAGGTGAAGAGTTGTGAAAGTAGGATATATAAAATAATTTATTATTTTTTATATAAACGCGACGACTAATTATTGCAAACGAAAAAAAATTTTAAACGGACTTTGGTTGTACAGGTTTTGAAAGGCTGTAATAATTACGATTTTCGTCAAAATAAAATATTAAAATTATTATTAAAAAAATTCTATATTACACTGAATTTTTTTTTTTACCACAAAATATGACTTATAATGAACCTCAGGTTAAAATTTAAAACTTTTCTATTCGGTCCAATAACTTTATTTATGGATACCTACCGAATAAAAATTATGTAAAAATTAAAAAATTGCGAAGTGAAAATGTCTTAAAATTATTAGAATTTTCACCACGTCGAGAAAAGGCAAATATAAATTTTCTCTCCAAGTCTCCGTGAATACTAAACTATAAAAAAAATAAGTTAAAAAAAAATATAGTTTAAACTATATTACAAAAAAAAATATTTATTTTCTTAAACTGTCCAGTTTTTTTTTACGTATTTTTCGGTTTTGATCAATTATTAAAAAAAAAAAAAAACAAAATCAAAAAAATGACTTCATTAAAAATGTAAAAAATTTGTAAAAAAAAACACATGGACGCGCAATACCAGCAATTATATTTCAATGCCGAAATCAGCTATACTTATTGAAGACAGATAAATGATAAAAATATGTATTAATATGTAATAATGTTAGTTAATAAACGCGTATTACGTAAATTAAAAAA
Organism: Cinara cedri; assembly: GCA_902439185.1. Lineage (NCBI taxonomy): Eukaryota > Metazoa > Arthropoda > Insecta > Hemiptera > Aphididae > Cinara > Cinara cedri. The sequence continues at coordinate 1,104,843 of CABPRJ010001901.1, read as the reverse complement.
AAAATAATAATGATAATGTTTTCTGAACACCTATATTTATGTGAATGATATTTCGCGTGTGATTATAAGACATAAAATATGAATAATTGTTGTGAAAGTTTTTTTATTCTCGACCCCGCGCCCACCCCTTTTAATGATGGTTAAATCTATTTTTGAATATATGTTCACATTACNCAAATAAAAAATACTCTATAATATATTTTACGAGCATTATTAATTCTATTCTATTCTTTTATCTATTCTTTTAGAATTTTATTTTGAGTTTTATAATGATAACGTATTATAAATACAATTGCTGTATTTTATAAATCAGTTGACAATTGAGCGAACGGAGGGATTTTACGTTTGGTTTTGATTTGGACGACCGTTCGGTGGGTTTTCGGCAATACCATTTTGGAATATTCAAGAACTATGAATTGTTGTTTCGATGGCATTGCAATCGGTAGGTATGAGTATTTTAAATAACACAACTGGGTTCGAGTGTGTAGCGATACAATACGATTACTAAATAGTAAATTGTTTTTTCTATTGATTTTATCGGATTATCCGCGCGTATAAGTAAACGCAGACGGTATTCTTCGAAAACCCTGATAAAAAAATTGTATAAGTAATTGAACGAGATATAATATAACATTATTTCATCACGCCCGTTGTCGAGAAAAATTCAAGATAATAATAATATAATAATACCTAAGTAAGATTAACGGACAATGTTTTTTTTTTTTTTTATTTAACCTTAATTTTTGCACCCGCAGATTAATATTGTACATATTTTCGTACGTAGATGCGGCCTGTAGCAGTGCGTAAATAATACGTAGTAGTTGTGTCCAATTGCGTTTTTTTTTTCTCACTTATTATATTGTTACACTGAATTGTATTAATCAATTTTTAATAATTACTATTTGTTATTTTTTTATTAATTCTCCATTTGACATAACTCCGGATCCCATCATTTTCGGCGTAGAAGGTAATTAAATTTGTAATCTCCCTTCCCCCCTTGCGACCGCCATTATCTATACGTAGACGAGTTATAGCTGCATGGCAATATTATAATATCAAGTCATTTCGATCAATTCAGTCATATTTCGCCGACAAAAAAAATGTATGAACGGATAAATAAGGATATTTATAAAATCTAATTAACACGCACGATGTTCAGTGTTTCGTGTTTAACTGTGTATAAAATATAAGTATCCACTGTAGACACTAATTATATCATTCATATTTATATAATATATCACAATATTATTTTTACTGAATTAACATGAAATATAAAAACCGTTTCGACCTTGAAAAATGAGAGGTGTCAATAATTACGAAAATACTGAAATTTCAACTATCACATTTCCAAATAAATTTAAACCTTTCGGAATTACTTTAACGATAACAAGTAGTGATTGGGTATTACTAGTTGTATTGTGTTGATCGCGAGATAAATAATTATTATTATTGAACGCGACATGGGCGTCAAAAATAGAATTATTTAACATATTAACTTACTGAACGTAAAGGGAAATAATGCGTTCAAATATTCCAAATGTATTGTCAATATATTGTAAATAACGTGTCGTACGATTTTTTTTTTCTCGTTGTCCTCTGGCCGTGCAAACCAATTGAATAATTTGAAGTAGTGAGTGTATTATAAGGTACTCTCTAAGCCACGTTTAATCGAATCAAAATTATTTTTTTTTCTCGTTGTCCTCTGGCCGTGCAAACCAATTGAATAATTTGAAGTAGTGAGTGTATTATAAGGTACTCTCCAAGCCACGTTTAATCGAATCAAAATTATTTTTTTTTTTTTGATATACTTGAAACAACTGCACAGGTGAGCGTTTTAGTTAAACACGTACGATAATACAAAATTATTGGAGTGTTTCAATGAAATTATCGAGTTATATTTGCCATCTATTAATCGACATTTTCGAACAGCAAAGTAGGTACTCATCAATCTTGTTTTCAACTGTACAAAGCTCGAATTTTACAATTGCTATTCATTAAACATGAGGAAGTACAAAAGTTTTCGGACGATATTTTTCGGGTTTTTAATATTAATAACAGGTAAGTGAGTATAACTTATATGATATATATTATATTATTGCTTTAATCATGTGTATTCAGTGTAAATAACGTCAACATTTTGTTTCGTTCGGTCTAAACTTCTAAATATAATATAAATACATTTTATCTTTTATTTTTTTTTTTTTGAATTTTCTCACAAATTATAAAAGCCAATGAAACACCATTTTGTAAAAAAGTTTTCTTTTTAAATATCATCCGTAATGTGCTCATAAACATTTTTAAAAGTATCGATTTGTCAAATATAAACTAAATTTATTTTTAATATAAAATATCATAGTGTATATTATTTTGTAATTTTTTATAGAATCGACTACGAACCCATTAAAATACAAAAAAATAACATGTTCGCCGTTTCTGCCTGCACAGTTCGGACAGTTCCCCCACACAGTAGGTACCTATATACTGCGAGATTTATGTCGAAAACTTATAGTACATTCTATTATTTTTTAGGTTGTTATCAAAACAAATGAAACGGGAGAAGTAATATGTCAAGGCACATTAATCGACGTGAATTGGGTACTGACAACTGCGCATTGTTTAAGGTATAGTTATTGCATATTTCCGTATTTTAATAACATAATATATGCTTCAAACAATGTTTAGTAATATTCGATTAAACGGTGTTACACTTACGATGGGAAACGAATTCCAAGAAATTATCAGGAAGCCAAAGAAAGTGGCAGTAGAAACAAAATACCGCGCAGCACTGATTGAGGTTTAAATAGATATTTGTATTACGTTTTATTGTTTTCGATTAATAGTAATAATTTGTAGGATATACCCGGAAATTTTTGCCCAGTTTTCTACCTATCCGAATAGTACCGAATTTAACATATTATTTTCTGCGACTAATTTGGCCTCATTTCAAAAATTGATACTGCATGCGATTAGATGAACTACATTTTGTATAAAAATGAATAAATACAAAAGACTTCGTAAGGATTTCTTTTCCAGCGATTTAAATAATAGTCGTATGTAGTACAGTAGTTGATTTTCGAAAATAAGCTAAATTGGTTATAGAAAAAATACTAAAATCGGTTCCGATTAGGTGAAAACCCGTGTGAAAATTTAAGGGAAAAATGAACACATTAAATTAATATTACTTCGATTTTTATTGTTATTATTTTTACAAAATAGATCGACAAGCCTGTTAAGGTCACGGATACGGTGGCACCGATCGAATTATCTACCGAAGATCTATCGAAAAATAGCAAATGTATCGTGAGCGGTTTGAAAAAAATGACCAACAACGATACAGTGCTCGTTTATTGGAACATGGCGGTTATTGATAAACCAAAACAAACGTACAACGAAATCGAAATGTATTTTAAAGACCACGCCATTTGTCGTGAACAATTATTATGGCCCTCGCAGAAAGTAAGTCTTTCGTAACCTATTGGTTAGTTAACAACAGAGTGGAAGTGGTGTGGCTGACGGGAGACGGACCTCCGGGGTATTATATTACCTTTGATTAATCATTAAAAATTCACAATTTTTTTTTAGATAACCGAAAACGGCATGCCGCTGATTTGTAACGACAGGTTGTACGGCATGTACACGAAAAATAAACCAAGGGTTTTCGTTGGCCTTTCAAAATATAACGAATGGATCCAAAACGTTATGGATATGACGGAGTTACACGCATCAGCGGGCATTCCCGATTTCTTTGCTAATTTGGTGACGAGCACGACAGCGGTTATGTTAGACCCGTCCGTCACCATGCCGGAAGACGTCGAAGAGACCGAGTCCGACGATCCGACAACGCCGCCGGACGAGGAGGAACCGACTACCCGTCCGATAACCGTATCGTCTTCGCCGACCAGTATCACCGTCACCATGACGGAAGACGTCGAAGAGACCGAGTCCACCGATCCGACATCGCCGCCGAACGAGGAGGAACCGACTACCCGTCCGATAACCGTATCGTCTTCGCCGACCAGTATCACCGTCACCATGACGGAAGACGTCGAAGAGACCGAGTCCGACGATCCGACATCGCCGCCGGACGAGGAGGAACCGACTACCCGTCCGGTAACCGTATCGTCTTCGCCGACCAGTACCGCCGTCACCGTGACGGAAGACGTCGAAGAGACCGAGTCCGACGATCCGACATCGCCGCCGGACGAGGAAGAGACGCAGTCGGCTTTTTCGACTTCCCCGGCGACTACCGAGTTTCCCACCACCGAGTTTCCCACCACCGAGTTTAAGACGCCACCGCCGATCATTACGACGTCCACCGCCGCCGCCCCCGGTAAGGACGACGAGGTTGATTCGAATAAATCGAGCTCCCCGGCAATATCGTACAACGCGAGTCTGATAATAACGATTTTGTGTTGTCTTGCCGTTATTAATAAGAAATAACGTAAATAAAGTATGTATGAAAAAAATAACTTTTAACTTCAATAATGATATATATAAAAAATATATTGTATTATCATTATTAATTCGTAATCTATTTTATGTTATTTATACTTATTTTATTTAGTCGATGTAAATATAATTTTACGTAGGTACCGCTATTATTATTATGGCTTTGTACATTTTTTTTTTTTTTTCCGGGGTTAATCGTAGTCAATGGCATCATTTCGGAAGGGGCTGGGGAGGCATTTACCTCTCATATCATCAGTGAGCCGCTATCGAGTCGGGTATGGTCTGGTGTCGAAATAGTTTTGAGCCACGGTCTGCAAACACGACTCATGACATTGTGTTTTATGATTTATGTTGTATACGGCAACTCTGAGCTGCAGTTTTTTTAAGGGTTGTTTGTGGTAATAATTGTATACAATATTTTTTTTTATTTTTTTATTTGTTTACATTGATTGCACTTTAACTTAAATTACCTAGCTCTTGTAAAAGCTAATGTAAATTTTTGGAGAGTGTCCATTCTGATTTATTTTATTACATGATTATATTAATGTTCATGGTGACATGATTATACTTTTTGTAAACTCATGTGTACTCCGGATCTATGTCATTAAAATATAGGGGCCAATTGATTGTAGGACAATAGGTAATGGATAATAGATCGCGGGACAATTAATAATGTACAATAATTTATAGTGTCATAAGATACACTCTGTACAGAAACTTATTTATGAAATATAAAAATCTATTTTATATTTCTCATCAAATTAGAAATTACTTGTTCTGTACTTGCATTAATATGTTAATGTCTACAGGTACCTAAGACGCAACAACTTATATATTTAAGGGGTGTAGCGTATAAGCAAATTTTGTTAAATTTTTTAAAAACAAAATTCAATCAACTTAAAAATATTCAATTTAATTTTTAAACACATGCATAAGTAGTCTCGGGTTATTTTGAGAAACATTTGTTATTTAATCGTGAAATGAACAAAAATATTTACGAAAACCCGTTCTACGCGGTCAAAAACTACTCGGATAATGGTTTTATTCGAGAAATCAAATGTTCACCATAGAACAAAAATAACAAACACTATACGACGTTGGTTTTAGTTTTGTGATATCAATATTATGTAGATAAAACTAATTAAAAGATTATTTTCATCCCATTATTTGTTTTTAACATGATTTTTGTTGTAAATTAGTACTGCACTGCGCCTAATCCTAATTTGTTCGTGAAAAAAGCGTTCGTATTAAACGCACCTTGCCAAACCTAATATTCCAAGATCAAGTTGTAAATAAATACAACGGTATCTGAAGGAAAATTAATAAAAAACACTTATATTATGAATATTTTTTCCACACAGATATGATACATAATATACTAGATGGCGCTATCTATATAAATATGAAATTACGGTTTTCATTATGGTTTGCGTAATAATCATTTTACTAATAGTAGTACCAATATTATTAAAATATCAAAAACTTAGACTTAGTATATAAAAGTTTGTATATGGGTAAAATATTATTGTTCCATAGGCATAACTCACGGATGCAGGGAATGGTACTTCCCAGGGATTAAAAACAATTTTAAATTAATAACACTTATTGATATTATAGCTTGAGAGAAAACACCTTGATATTGGATTGTATATTACCATGGCGTATGGTTTTTCATTCAACCATTTCAATATAGTCGCTTGTGGATTACACTCCTATACTGATTATTTTTACATGAATATTATAAACAATCTTTAGTTGTGCAAGGTAGAACGACCAGGAGTTTTTAATACCTATATTATAATATAAAATTAACCGGACCTTAGTTAAGATTTATGATATTTGTAGGTACACAATTATTGATAAAAAGCAAGTTGTTATTATTTTAATTTAGATAAAAAAAAGTAAAATAAATTTAGGTTCAAATTCCAAACTACTTTTATTTCTACAGTTAAAACTAATATACCTGTTATAAAACTTGGTAAACACATTTGTGATTCAGGGGACACACTATTTAAGTCCTTGGCGCTATCGCTGCGCTTGACAAGGTGACAGTTTATTTTGGACTAAAAAAGGTGGTGAATAGTAATATAGTATACAATATAGATAATATAAGTATACATTTTCTTAAACATCAAATTTAAAATAAAACAACAATTTGAAAATATTAAATTTTGTATGTTTGTAGTTTTTTGTTACATTATTATAATTTAAGTGTAGTAATAAAATAATAACTAATGTTTACATTAATTTTTATTTATTATATTTCATATAACTATACTATAAGGCAGAAATTAAGCGAGCTACTTATTGTTCTGTCGAAGGCATTTTAAATCAGGCAGATTAAAGTAAAGTGTTGAACCAAACCCAAAACCCTGCGCGCGTCTACGATTTGTTCAAACGCGGTATTTTCGAACACATAGGTACGAAAAACATTAGTATAATAGGTATGACTTATTTTTTACTTTGTTATTAGTTTGTTCCGTTTATTTTTAATTTCGAACATGTATTTTTATCAAACTACTTAACCCATATATATATATATATATATATATAAATAATAACACTATAATATAATATTCAGGTAATTTCATAAAGAATAACAAAATCACTATAAGTATTTTACTAAACTATTTCAGACAAATGTTATCATCCATTATAAATTCTAAATTACCATAGTTACATATCTGTAATATTATTTAACTACATAAAAATGCACATTTCTTTTTATAATACATTTTTTTAATGACATGTGGCAACAGTGAAGTTGCTATTAAAAGTAGAATTTAAAAAAGCTGACCTAGGGTAATGGGAACGGATGCAGTCACTCTTATAGATAATTTAAAATGTATACCACTAAGCAACGATAAAATATTACTAATGGAAATACGATTCTGAGTACAGTTCAGTTGATAGTGATGCTTTTTAAACAATATATATACATAGACATCATATTATGGTAAATAATTAAATAGGTATTATATATTTTCTTTAATAATATTTGTTCAATGTACCGTTTTCGCTGCGTTTCTCCCGGTTTTCCCTTGTTTTTTTCAGATTGTTCACATTTGCAGGAAAAACTCTTGGGAAAATCGAAAAATTACTTCACTTAAGTAATCAGATAAGGTGCCACACTTAAAATTCGGAGCAAGATCACTAGTAGAAAAGTTTTCCACAGAAAAAAAAACTAAAATAAACATCTTTGTAAAACCATAAGCTTCTTCGCTCCACTCAGAGTCTAAAATACAACCGATTTATTTAGTATTTTAGTGAAAATTTTGTATAAATACATTATCTAAAGGAAAAGTTTGAAGAAAAAATATTTTTTAATCGTGAAATCATTGGACGGAATAAAACACATAGTATTTTTAAGTTATTTTAATTTCAGAACAAATCATAGTATGATTATTTTCTGGCTAATTATAATATATATACTTAAGTAAAATAAATAACAACCTACTATTATAAGTACTACTTATAAAAACAGTTGGCAAATATCTATGGACTATCAATATTCTAATATTACGATAAATTATTTTAAAATATCGTTAAACCTACTAATCAAACACGTATATTTTAAAAAAGAAGTATACTGTTATAATAAAGTATATATTTTTTATAAATTATTTATCTACCTACATTTCTACTTACAATGAATCGTATTAAGTCAACATGAGATGTGTTTATTTAATTATAATATAAGTACGGTAGGGGATTTTATTATAGAATTTGCTTACTTTTTTGACTTGTTACTAAATCTAGCAGAGCGCTAAAAGTAATTTATATCATGTTACTACAATTTCAAGTATGAAACTATAAAGTGCTTTTATTCGATAATAATTTTAGTTTAAAATAAATGATTTTTACTAAGTTTTTTTTAGCCATTTTTAATTTATTTTGTGCTCAATATAGGATTTATAAAAAGGATTTCTAAGCACTTTTTCTACTGGCTTCAATTGCTATACGGTCAAAACAGTGAATACAACGGTGCATACCCAACATTATATATTAAAATTTATGATATAAAACAAACAAACAAAATTGAATTATTGCTCATGATATTTATATTATTTATTATTATTCTTTTTTTAATTTTACAGATATATACTTTAATTGTATAAATACGATAAACATTATTAATAATCAGAAGTCGTGTTCCAAAATAATTAAAAGAAACACGTTTCTGTTATTTTGGAAGCGTGAAAACATTTTTAAATACAATCGGGTACTTAGTAATCTATTTCTTTACAATGTCGAATGATTCTTGGCCCAAATTAGATGCCACTGAACTAGACGAAACGGAGCTGGTGGAAGCCGGTACCGAAGAAGCGTAGAAAGAATTTTGCCCGAAGTTAAATGGAGCCGCCGCGCCTGATGAGCTTAAGAAACTGTCTTGAGCAGCATTTGAGCCATAGAATCCAGTTGGGCTAGCGGTAGAGCTGAAACCAATCGGGCTAGCAGTAGAGCTAAACGCACTAGCTGATGCTGGTGTAGAACTATAGAAACTAGCCGGGCTGGAGGTGGAACTGTAGAATGCACTAGCTGATGCTGGTGTAGAACTGTAGAAACTAGCTGGGCTGGATGTGGAACTGTAGAATGCACTACCGGAAGCTGGTCCTAGGCCAGAGAAGAATTTGCTGTAACCTGATTGACCTGCAGTAAGACCTTGAGATGATTCGTATCCTAAAGCAGCTGATGGAGCTGAACCTTCATAGTAGTGGACAGTAGCGAGGCGTTGAATCGGCGCTGCGACTGGTACTGGAACCTTAACTTCGTATGGTACCTGAACTGGGTAAGGGACCTTCTTTTCAACTGTGTAAGGCACAGGCCTATCTACAGATACTGGAACTTTAACTTGCACCGGATATGGAACATTAACTGGGACCTCGTATTTAACTGGGTATGGTACAGGCTTTTCAACTGGGTAAGGTACGCGTTTTTCAACTGTGTATGGCACGGCCTTCTCTACTGGGTATGGCACTGGCTTTTCAACGGCTACTGGGTACGGCACTGGTTTTTCTACTGGGTACGGTCTGTCGACATTTACTCTTACTGGGTATGGCACAGGCTTTTCAACTGTGTACGGCACTGGTTTATCAACTGGAACTTGTACCGGGTATGGCCTGTCGACTGGTACTTGAACTGTATACGGTACTGGTTTTTCAACGGGGTATGGCACTCTCTTCTCAACTTCCACTGGGTACGGCTGAGGTACATGGACTGGACGGTCGACATTTACTCTAACTTCATATGGCACTCTCCTTTCTACAGTAACTGGGTACGGTTGTGGTACATTGACATATACCGGGTGCGGTACTTTCTTCTCGACTTGGACGTATTGTGGGACTGGTATTTGTTTAGTGATAATGATTTGTTTGTGAACAGTCGGAGTAACTGACACTGCAACGGCATCACTACTGTAAGCATTTGATTTGAAGATCGATGATCCTTGTGAGAAGGATGGCGCGTAGGCTCCGGAAAAGGATGATCCGTATGCACTAGGTGCGTAGGCTCCCGAGAAGGATGATCCGTATACACTAGGTGCGTAGGCTCCAGAGAAGGATGATCCGTATGCACTAGATGCACCATCTCCTGAGAAAATCGAAGACGGAGATGACGAATATCCATAGCTTGCATCGGATACGATTGGTGCTATGGTAGATGATCCGACTAAAGCTGCCGGGGAAGAAGAAGCGAATGATCCATCGAGAAGTGGAGCTGGAGTGGATGATCCGACGAAAGATGCACCGTCAAACGATTGGGCACCGAAACCGTTGGCAAAAGCATTTGATGAGTAAGATTTACCAAAAGCAAACGGAGCGGGAGTGGAACTGTAAGAAACAGATTTGAATGGAGAAACACTCGACGCGAATGAGCTACCGTATGATAATGGAGCTGCAGTAGATGAACCAAAGGCACTGATGTTGTCAATATCTAAGGAGTATCTTTTATTATTTTTCTTCGCTGGTTCTGCAGCGAACGCAGTGGACACTACTAAGAGTCCTAGAAAAACTGCTTGCATCTAAAAACCGAAATACAATATAATTAAAATTGAATAGGTATTTTTTTGTTGTATATAAATTACAATAATTTTGAGTTTCTATATTTCTATATAAAATATTAAATAATTTTAATAAAAATGTATGTGCAATCCCAATAGTTTTTCCTAAAAATTTAAAAACCCGACAACAAATTATAATACATTTATTTATCTGTTTTCCAAGTTACGTTTGCTACAAGGAAATAAATATTTTTAACTAATACTACTCTACACAGAATTTTTTTTTGATTCCAGAGAATTTTTTGTACTTTAAGATTAAAAATTGAAATTCATTATGTCTTACACATTTCAAACTTCCTACCTACTACTCTGGCCTACTCTCAGTATGAAGTACATGTGGATTTTTTAGTTTTATATTAAACATATACTATGGCATATAATGATATAGAAACTACTAGTTCTTGAATGTGGACAATTTTTTTTATCTGTATTTGTTGATATTTCTTTATGTAATATAATTCTATACACGAGTTTGACATTTAATTATTAAATTATAAAAAAGTTTTCGAAATACGCGTTCGCTATATTATTTTACTGATATTATAATAGTTAGTTGTATTGTTTAAGAAAATTCTAATTTCATAAATTATCTAAAGTATGACATATTCAATAATTATAATCGTATATAATACATTTATAATAAAATAAAATAAATTTATAAATATTGGGTGTGTCAAAATAAAAACCAACTATAGAATGCTTTGTGGATGATATAAAATTCAAAAAATTCACATTAAATAATATGAACAAATAAGAAAAATATTATTATTCAATTTAAAAAAGCGTATAAATACGTATTTAAATCGTATAAATTATTTAATTTATTATTAAATATCTATATTTTAGTAAAGTATGAGGTATAAACGGCTAATATTTTTGAATATCTATAATATTGAGTGTTATAATTTTAGATTAAATTTGTGAGAAAATATAAATGATCAACGAGTTAACCATAATTCTATTATACATGAACAAATAATTAATATAGATAAGTCGCCTTATATAATATTGAACAAAAAAAGTAAAAAATATTTGTTCTTACCATAGCACTGGAAGCCATAGTGTCTTTGCGCCACCAGCTAGTTACTGTTCAGTTTAATAACCGAATGACTGTGTACTCTGCTGAACACAAGCCTTTAATATATATACCTGCACCACATTGGACTGTTTCCAGTTAAATTTGTGTTATACAGCCAAAACCAGTCATCCGGAGAATGGGAGGGTTCTGTTACAAGTTCTTCAATAACATTACAACCTCCTGCTACAAATAAATTATTGATCTTTATTTCAACTATTTTTTATAACGATTTAGTTTTTTTTTTATAAAAATGTACTTATGTATTATTTTTTTTTTTGCTACGAGTTTTTGTACAAATTTATTTATATATTTTTTTTATCATTATTTTTTTTTTTTTTTTTTTGCTATGTATTTTAGGTTGTAAATCCCAAACCGGTTATTTGCACTTAGTCAAAGGTTGCACAAAAAATTATGATTAGTAGTTTTACATTTTTTTCGAATAATATTTACTACAAAATATGATATAATATGTGCCATCGGTGATCTTATTTTACAGACCCACGATGGAGAGACGAAATTTGTACGTACACTTCATAAAAACTATAATGTCAAAATAAAATATTCAAACGAATACTATTATTATTATTATTATTATCAGGTATATCGTCAAATAGTGCACTCGTTCAAATACACTATGTAGGTATAAGTTTATATACACTATATAGGTTTATTAAACAGTTATAATTTATAAATTATGATCATGGAATGAGTAATTATGTTAATAATACACCTAATATTTAGAATCAGAAATTAATTTTAGTCACTAACACAGGTAATATTATTATTTTGATATTAAAACAGTTCCATTACTGAGTAAGCTAAAAAAAATATACTGAATTATTTTATTTGATTGACATTAATGAAATTTAAAATATTTACAATTGTTTTCACCCGCAAATTATAGTATGATGTATAATATAAAACTAAAATACATCCACTTCGCCCCCCCCCTCAAAAAAAAAGAGCTGATACTGGGGACATGTGTGGCCACTGTTATAGGTGGGTAGTTGGGAATGTGGTATACATAAAGTATTTTAATTTATACCAGAAAGTAACGATAAACCATTACTGACGAAAAACGATTACGAGCGAAGTTCGGTTACAATACGTGTTTTAAAAAAGCCATAATATTTACCATTTTCGTCAAAATTTGATTTATAAACTCTTACAAAAAAAAATAAAAACTACTGCATCATAATCAATTTTTCTTCAACCTATCACTAAGTATGAAATTTGAACCTTTCTGTCAAATTGTCTAGCATTTCTGTTTAGCTTACCAATATTATCCACAGAGTACCTACCAAATATAACTTACGTAAAAAACTCGTATAATTAAAATGTCTATAATAGCTTAAAAATGAATCAAATGAAATTTTACCAGGCCTAGAAAACGAAATATAAGTTTTCTGTAAAAATGTTAAGTCTACGAATATTTTCAACAACACAACATTTAAAATAATAATAGAATTATTTATTTTAAATTTTAAATTTATGAAAAATGTTCCCGTACTTTCTACGTATTTTAGGTTTGATTCAATTTTTGAAAAAATTATAAATAAAATCAAAAATGACCTTCTTGTTCATCAACTAGATAAAATTTACTTTTAGAAATGGCGCTATACTCTATACATCGGAACATTATTTCTTTTCGAAAAGTGGTTTACATTTTTAAAAAAACACAGATTATAGTGAAGCCATAAGATCCCTTGCTGCCTTCCGAATCTAAAAATTGAAAAAATAATAAAATTACTATTTTCGTAAACTTTCCGTTTTAAGTAGTTTCCATTCAACTATTAAAAAACTTCATGGAAAATCGAGAAACGACTTGCTTCCTCAGCAACTAGATTGAAAATTCAACAAAAAAGATATTATGTCATTTTTCGATTAAATGAATATTTTTGGTAGAAAATATAATGCTTAATAATAAAAATAATAAAATAAGTAATTCCGCGGCACGCCATAAATATTTACCATTTTACCTATAAATTTATTTTCAGTTTTTTCAGTTATTTTAAAAGTATCTTAAAAAAACAAAAATACCCTATTTAATAGATCACCAGAGTGTAGCAACTAGAGATGCAACAAAAAAGGTATCTTGTCATTTTTCGTTTGGAGCAAGTTTTCTGTTTAAAAATTTGTTTACAGACAGAAAAACATACACACACATAATAAAACCAATTGATCTCTCGCTCCACCCTAAATCTAAAGTAATTTGTGATTTTTATTCAGGCCGTTGGTTTAAGTCAAAATCAACATTGCAAATATTAAAATATTGAAGAGTTATTCATTATACATAGAAAAAAATTATCCAAAGTCCAAACATTATGTTGTATAATATTTCTTTTCATAGAATGGGTATATTTATTTAATATTTTAATAATTTTCATAATTATGTATACATCTAAATATTTTAGCCTTTAGGATTCAAAAAAAAAGAAACAGCCTTCTAAAAGTTTGTCGCCCCGGGCCTTTTTATCTCAGTCCGCCACTGGGCATTATATCCATTAAATTATTATTTATTAGTTAACAGCAAGTAAAGTTGTTTTATTTTAATAAATAAATGTTTGATATGTACTATTCTTTGTTTCTTTTCGCTTGATATTTTTTCGTTCTTCCGAATGAAAAGCCTACTTCTCGGATATCTGTACATTTGCGATACTCATAAAGGAAACGACGACTAACCTAACTTAACCAGAGCACTGATAGTTCTCCACCACTATCGAAAATATAAACAAATATCCGTGACGACTTTATGTAATTTTTAAATCCTGAGTGAGGAATGGATTGGTTTTACAATGATGTTTATTTTTTTTAAGGGGAACACTTTTTTTACCAGAAAGTATACTCCGATTATCAAGTATGGCACCTTTTCTGAAAGGAAATGTTCTCTGGGTAGTACTTTAAGGAGGACATTTTTTGAAATTCTTGTTTATATTAGAGATAATGCGGAAAATCTCGGTCTTTAAATTAAAAAAGATTGAAAGATTAAAAATAAGGTTGTCATTGGCTTCCGTTTTTATTTATTTTTTGTTAATATTAAGTTTTTATTATTTTAATCTTTTTTAAACAATCATTGTTGTCATGGAAACACACATTGTTGTAATCATTTTACTATAATATGATATATACCATATATTGTATTGTTGACAAAGCAACACTATCAACTGAACTCCGCTCAGAATCGTTTTTCGTTAACGATGGTTTATCGTTGCTTACAGATATACATTGAATTCCTGTCTGTATCCTATCTTCCCAACTTCCCACCTACAACGGTGGCTGCACCCACAAGCAAAATATGTCCGTCCTTTTTTTATTTTCCGTTATACATTATCTTCACAGCACTGAACTAAATACTCTAAATATTCCAAATATGCGTGTATTAATCAAAATATGATACTGAAAAGAAGTCGCCATATGCATTCTGAACCATAGTATAAATGTACATACAAGATGATTCATTAGGCGTGCTCACCCCATTTTTTTGATTGAATTTCAATTTTTGTAATTTTTTAGTGTAGTTAAAGCCGATATTTTCGAATACACAGATTTTTTACATTTTATGGTGAATTTTGGTTTTTCAAATGAGAACCTGTAATATAAACTTCATAAATAGACAAAGTATTATTTTAAGTAAATGTTGATGTCAAAATGTTTGTTTTCCGTCAACTCGTTATCGACGTATTCCACTTTTAAGTTTATTTAGGGGGGAATTAATGGAGCATCATTTTTATAGCGGCACGACGCGTGGTGTTTCATTAGTGCTCCACTACTCTCCCCTACCTAAACTTAAAAATGCAATATCTCGTCAATAGGTTGACGGAAATCAACAATTTTAACACCAATTCAACCAAATCAACAATTTATCAAAACTTTCCTTCGCACTTTTACAAGCTTAGGACTGCTAATAAGTATTAATTTAATATTACATAACGTGTTAAAACTGACGAGTTAAAAATTGTTTTTAAAATATTTATTGTTACTGTCATTATTATAATTAATTATTTGAATATATTTTATTAAAATATGTCAGTTATTTTTTATGATTTATTTTAAATAAGTTGTTATAGACGAAAGGAAGAATTTTTAGACAGCCACTTTTATTGTACAGTCACTTATTTGAGTACTGAAAATGTTAATATCTATTATCACTTGTATAGTTGCTGCTTCAAATTATATTGCTGTTAAAATTCTAAACATATTTTTTGATAATTTTTAATTATCGAATGTGAATTATTATGATTTTATTTAGAAGTAATACAAAAAATACTGTAATGATATTAGTTTCACCCGATATACTTCTAATGTCTACATACACTGTGTATGTTTGGTGGAATACTAAATGTTTATTTACTACAAATTTTTAAAATTCTGTCAAAAACTAACTATTTATACAAGTTAATGAGTCTTATTAAAATATTAAAAATTGGTGATTGTTATCAAATTATGAAATATCATCAGGTATAATTATTTATTCTTAATACATACAAAATTCAATATAATCAAAATTCATAAATACATATACATTATATTTTTTTTTTATTTATGAACATACTGTATCTGCATTATAATAAATAAAAGGAGTTCTAAGTTAATTAGTCCTCATTATTTGTATTATATCAATACTTTAAGCGTTTGACACGGGAAAAAAATTCCAATCACATTAGTGGCACCGACGTGTTTTTTTACTATCAGTTCAATACTCTATTACTTAACCAGCGATACAATTTTATTATAATTGAGTAGATAAATATACCTAAGGAAAATGAAAATGTAAAACATTTTGAACAAGCAAATGAAAATTAATTGTTTTACGATTGTAAATTGTAATTTTTTTTTATTAAAAAAAAAAGTATAAAAGCCGAAAAGGTAATAAATGTAATATTAATTTTTAGGTTATAATACTACTTTAAAGACTATAGTGAACAGAATAAGCCTATAATACTGAACATATTGTGAATAAGATCAATAAACAATTTTGAACAAAACGAAAAACAACTTTATTCAAAATATTCGTAAATGATTTTTGGATTTTAATACAAAATTGCCTTGTATAATGGACAGAATATCATTATTTTTACTCATATTTATTTTGTGCATGTAAAATATGTTTTTTTGTTTGTAAATTATATGTACTTTTCAATTATCGTCAACATAAGGAAGACGCTTCATATGGCATGTAGCCCATACATATTTTGTCTTTTTAGATTCCGAGTGTAGTAAGGGAGCTATTGCTTTTACAATGCTGTTTATTCATTAATTTTTTTTTTCTTTGTTCTAGTCTGTGGACACATTTTTTCCTAGTAAACTTGCTCCGATTTCTACGTGTATCAACTTTTCTGTAAACCTCAAGTTGTCTAGATTGTACTTTAAAGAGGTCGTTTTTTGATTTTCGACGCCATTTAATAAATAAAAGCACTTAAGTATAAAAAAAACGTAAGAAAACGTATAATTTCACAATTTCATTATTTTATAAAAACACGGATGACTTCTACCAGAAAAAGAAAATTAATCGAAAAATCACACAAGCCCTTTTTTGTTGCGTTTTTTATTTACTTTCTTACGGTATCATTGTCAAAACTTTTGAGCCACTTTTAAGATTTTAAGGAATTTTAATTTTTAGGAGTTTTTTTGCTGTAATTCGGTCATAAATACACGTAGAGACTTGAAACTTGATAATAATACTTACATTGGACTTACCTAGACGTGGTAAAATTTCTAAAATCATTGGATGACTTTTTTTTTAATAAGTATTTTGAAATCTAATTTAAATAAAAATCGCCAAAAAAAAAATTACGGCACTTCAAATTATGTATTACCGAACTGCGCTCGGAATCGTCTTTCGTCAAGGAATAGTTTATCGTTGCTTACAAATATAAATAAAATAACCTTATACATCCTACCTTCCCAATTTCTCACACACAACAGTGGCCGCTTCCATCCGCAGTATTAGCTCTTTATTTTCATTATAATATTAAGATAAGTAGGTAGTATATAGTATAATATCACACCAAATAATAAAGTTGATTTAATAGCCTGTATTTTATTTTATTATTTTTTTTTAATGATTTTACAGATGCATACTTAAATTCTATATGTTATGATTCAAATTATAAATAATCAGAATACATTTTTCAGAAATATGTAACAAAAATGTTACATACTATTATTTCGTAATCGTTAAAAGGTTTATAAATCCAATCGGGTACTTAAGAGTCTATTTCTTTACAACATTGAATGATTCTTGACCACTGAATCCCAAGTTAGACGCCACAGAACCTGACGAAAAGGAACTGATGGAAGCCGGGGTCGAAGAGCCGTAGAACGACTTTTGGCCAAAACTGAATGGGGCTGCTGATGAGCTTAAGAAACCTTCTTGGGCAAAGTTTGAGCCAGATAATTCTAGTGGGCTGGCAGTCGAACTGAAACCAATTGGGCTAGCAGTAGAGCTGAATGCACTAGCTGATGCTGGTGTAGAGCTGTAGAAACTAGCTGGGCTGGATGTGGAACTGTAGAATGCACTACCGGAATTTGGTCCTAGGCCAGAGAAGAATTTGCTGTAACCTGATTGACCTGCAATAAGACTTTGAGAAGATTCGTATCCTAAAGCAGCTGACGGAGCTGATCCTTGATAGTATTGGACAGTGGCGAAACGTTGAACTGGAGCGGCGACTGGTACTGGAACCTTAACTTCATATGGTACCTGAACTGGGTAAGGGACAGTCTTTTCAACTGGGTATGGCACGGGTCTGTCTACAGCTACTGGAACTTTCACTTGGACCGGAACTGGAACATTAACTGGGACTTCGTATTTCACTGGGTAAGGAACCGATTTTTCAACTGGATACGGCACTTGCTTTTCGACTGGATATGGCACCACCTTCTCAACTGGGTATGGCACAGCTTTTTCTACAGGGACTGGGTATGGCACTGCTTTTTCTACTGGGTATGGCCTGTCAACATTTACTCGTACTGGGTACGGTACTTGCTTTTCAACTGGATATGGCACTGGTCTTTCAACTGGAACTTGTACTGGGTATGGTCTGTCGACCGGAACTTGAACTGGGTATGGTACTTGCTTTTCAACTGGGTATGGCACTCTCTTTTCAACTTCTACTGGGTATGGTTGAGGAATGTGAACTGGGCGGTCAACATTTACTCTAACAGGGTACGGCACTGTCTTTTCTACAGGAACCGGGTATGGTTGGGCTACTTTGACCAATACGGGGTGTGGCACTTTCTTTTCGACTTGGACATAGTATGGGACTGGAACATTCTTAGTGACAGTGACTTGCTGGTGAACAGCCGGGGCAACAGAAACTGCAACGGCATCATTGCTGTAAACATTTGATTTGAAGATCGATGCTCCTTGTGAGAAAGATGGCGCGTAAGCTCCGGAAAAGGATGATCCGTATGCACTAGGTGCGTAGGCTCCTGAGAAGGATGATCCGTATGCACTAGGTGCGTAGGCTCCCGAGAAGGATGATCCGTATACACTAGGNGAAGACGGAGATGACGAATATCCATAGCTTGCATCGGATACGATTGGTGCTATGGTAGATGATCCGACTAAAGCTGCCGGGGAAGAAGAAGCGAATGATCCATCGAGAAGTGGAGCTGGAGTGGATGATCCGACGAAAGATGCACCGTCAAACGATTGGGCACCGAAACCGTTGGCAAAAGCATTTGATGAGTAAGATTTACCAAAAGCAAACGGAGCGGGAGTGGAACTGTAAGAAACAGATTTGAATGGAGAAACACTCGACGCGAATGAGCTACCGTATGATAATGGAGCTGCAGTAGATGAACCAAAGGCACTGATGTTGTCAATATCTAAGGAGTATCTTTTATTATTTTTCTTCGCTGGTTCTGCAGCGAACGCAGTGGACACTACTAAGAGTCCTAGAAAAACTGCTTGCATCTAAAAACCGAAATACAATATAATTAAAATTGAATAGGTATTATTTTGTTGTATTATAAATAATTATATGGTTTCTATATTTCTATAGAAAACATAAAAGTAGTATATGAATACAAATTAATTTTATTTTCATCAACATTACTTTTGGTTGGTACAACATCATGTATTTTTTTATAATAATATAATTAATGTAGCTAAGCTAGTATAAATAGACGTATGCTAGTTATAGAGTGTAGACAATTATAAAGTATGGGTATATTTAATATTGCTTCAAAACGATTTGTTGTATATTATATGTATGATTAAATGTATGATAGATACTAAATTTTAAAATCAAAATTTTGATATTATATACTTATACCTAAAATGTTCACATTTATTTTGGTACACCCAACTATATTAAAGTAAGTAAATAACAAATAAAATAAAATTGAATAAAAAAAAAAAAAACAAGTTGAAATATATTTATCCTTACCATAGCTTTGGTAGCCATTTTTGTCTTGATGCCACTTGTTAGTACTGTTCAGTTTAACAACCGAATGACTGTGTACTCTGCTGAACGTGAGCCTTTATTATTTATACCTACACTTCTTTTTGGACTGTCTCCAGAAAATATAGAGGCGAAACCAGTATTCCGACATAGGAGGATTCTATTTAAAATTATTTAACATAACAATCTCCTCCTGCAAAAACCGACCTGATATTCCAACTTTTTTTTGTACATAAACGATTTAGTTTTTTATATAAATTTATTTATAATTTTTTTTTGACTATAGAAATTTATTTTTGGCCAACGTTTGTATATTATAAAACCGGTTGTTTATACTTAGTCAAAAGTTGCACAATTATGAACTCTAAAAAATTGATTTCCTCGACGACCTTCGAGTTCTGACTCCCCCTTACGTTCACCGGACATGCATTCATTCCCTGCAAATACGATACATTCTCGGTCGTTATGTATTTACTCCTTCGATCACTGCCATAATACATATATCTTGGATGCCTACACAAAGTCATATAGCTTTAACTATGGGTTATTTCACACATTTTATTACCTTTCGGCGGTGTACTAAATGTCAAAATTAAATAATTTTAATCGTACATTTTAAGTATTTATATATATGTAATATGATACCTACGAGCATACGAGCGTATACGAATAAATAGGTACATATAATACAAATGTATAATACAATTTTAGTATATTTATACTAAAATTATAAATGAAGAACAATGTATCAATGTACCTATAACATTTTTATTGGTTTTACAATGTGGTTTTTTTTAAATTTTATTTTATTATTTTAACAACTTTTCTACCAGAAACCTTGCTCTGGTTTTAAATAATAATACCATTTCTGAAAGGAAATTTTAAAATGGTGGTATTTTAGCAATGTAATTTTTTGATTTTCCAAGTAATTTTCATAATTGTTGGGAAAAACCAAAAATGAAAATTGACAAATTTACGTCGCGTGGGTTGTGATTTCATAATTTTAAATTTGTACCGTTTATGTTTTCCACTAGAAATATTGTTTTAATAAAAACAAGAAAGACCTTTTTTGTAGTATTTTTAATCCAGTTGGTGAGTAAGAAAGTCGTTTTTTTATTTTCTGGTAATTGGTTATTTTTTGGTAATTGAGCAAAATCGAAAAAAATATTTACGAAAATAATGCTTTGTTTTTTTGTTTTAATTCAGTTTAAAAATGTATTTATTTATTTTCAATTTAAAATTTTCAAAACACGAGCCATTTTTGAGCTATTTGTAGAAATTTTAATTTTGTGAGTTTTGTACGTAATTTGTATTCAGTAAGTGTGGCCAAATTGTTAGACTAAACAGAAAAGCTAAAACATTTAAGAGAAAGTTCATTAAAAGTCATATTTAATGGTTGAAAAAAAATTAAGTGATATATTATTATACTCTGTATATAGTATACAGAGTGATCAATCTATCATTAGACACACATTATCTCAGAAAATATTAACGTTTTTAGAAATTTGTTCTATAGAAAATTGTATAACAAACAGTTTTTACATTTATATTATTTTTCGTCACCCAAATTTTTGGGGGTAAAACGACTCCCTACATTTGATTTTCAAGGGTTCCATGGCAACCTATATTAAAAATTCCATATATAGATGGAGTGGTACAATCTTAAAACGCCGCGCGCTATGCCACCACACAAATGATACTCCACTACTCTCCCCTGAACCAAACTTAAAATTATATATCTCGTCAACGGATTGACGGAAACTACAAATTAAAACAACAACATTTATTTTAACTATTACTCCATCTATTTATGGAATTTTTAATTTAGATTGTTATTTGAAAATCAAAAGTGGGTAGTCGTTTTACTCCCAAATATTAGGGTGAAAAAACATAATGTAAACGTTTAATTTTAGAACAGCTTGTTTCTTAAATGTTTTTTAGAACAAATTTCGAAAAAATTCAACACTTTCCGAGATAATGAGTATTTTACGATAGATTGATTATCTCTTATTATATATTTTTTTTTAATAAGATTATTAAATTCAAATTTTGACGAAAATCGTAAATATTACGGTTTTTCTAAAATGATGTAATCGAACTTCATTCTGAATCGTTTTTTGTTAGCAATAGTATATCGTTGCTTACAGGTAAAAATTAAAAAACTTAATGTATACCAACTTCCCAATTACCCACCTACAACAGTGGCCGCAATTGTCCCCAGTTTATCAGTTCTTTTTGTTATTGTTATTTTTTTTAATTTTAAATTTTTAAAAAATTATGTGTCATAGTTTACCTACCTACATTAGGTTAGATTGACCTAACAAAACTTACCTACTTAACCTAACCCTACGATTAATTGATTTGTTTCCAGAGTTCCTAAAAGTACCCTAAGTAAACAAAATCCATTTCAATCCGTCATCGTTGTAAAATAATGAAGTAAAATGCCAACATCATCCAAAAAATCATTCACAGCTTCGACCTCTAGTTGCGCCTATGGGTTAAACTTTACTTAACTTAAGGTAATTTCAACTTGAGTTTTTTGTCAGTGCTTTTTAGAGCTATTTAAATAATTTTAAGTGTAACTTATACATTACTATGTAGAACTGGTATAAAAGATCATTAGATAGTAAATTTTGTTAGGACGGTAAACTACACACAAGCCAATTAATACAAACAGTATTCAGTATTGTTTTTAAAAAGGACTGGTTTATTGTTGCGAATAAATATAAATTAAATTATTATATACGTCCTCGTTTACAGCTTTTTACCTACAACAACAGCACACCCATCAGCAGTATCAATATTTTATTTATTTTAGAATAAATTATATTCCGGGGCGTTATAATGTGATTCGTGAAGAAGTTTACCATCGAAAATAGTCAAGATTCACAAAAAATAACAATAATGATACGACGAATGCAAACGGAAGGTGCGATAGGATTCACCGAGCAGAAGTACGAGTACATTAGACGGAGACAGAGAAAAACGAGATTACTACGCGGTCTGGGAAGGTCCCATCCCCGAAACCTAAGAAAGTCGATAAACGACCAGTGCGATGAAGTACAGATATGAGAGGCGGGGGTTGTCCAGAACGGTGTTGAGGACTAGGGAATTTTCAACAAGCAAGTCTAAGGTACATTTTTATTTTTTATTTTTTGTCGTACAAATTTATTATGCGCATATAAATAAAAATGTTAATGGCCTCTCTCTCGAACAAAAATGTATGTTTATATATATATACAACATATATATTACAACATGCATTATTCTGTACATTCGATAGAACTACGTAAGAAAAAATTCAGGTTTCTTTTTTTTTACAAATATTTCTTATATAATGGTCAATCGTAAATAAATACATATTTGTTTTTGTTTTAGACACTTGGAAGAATTTTTCGAAAAATCCACTACTGCTCTTTCATATATCCAACCACAGGCACCGGCGTATATATACATTGACAAACTATAAAATATAAATTTTGAGTTGGCGTTTTGTTATTAGTCTGGTTTTTATACATTAATATTATATTGGTCTCCGTTCCTACGTGGGAATCTTCTCTCCTTGAATATTTGTTCAAAACCATAAATCGTTAATTTCAATAAGAATAATATTATATGACAATGTATATTCTCAGAATTCTCAAACACAAAATCATTTACTATTTACTTCACCGAGTTGGCCAAATCAACACAAAAAAAAAATTCGAATGGCAGACAATATTATTACGAAAGCTAACAATTGGTTTAAGAGCAAAAATAAGTATATTTTGTTTGTAAAATTAGTCAACCACCCTTCTAACCTCCTCAAAAAATTACGTTGCTCTACCCCTCTATAAAACACGGACCACGGAAGTTAAAAAGCCCGGACAAACATAAAATCATAGCATTAATAGCTAATCTAAATAATCTAATGTCTTATGAAAATCATGACGGCGCGTTTGAAGTTAAAAAACGAAAACAAAGAATATAATTATGTATATAGACTGTAAAACAGTACTTTCCAAACTCTTTCAAGTCGTGGCGCTCTTTTTGAACCAAGGTTTCCTCATCCAAAGTGTCTTCGATGGTTGGTTTTTCCATCAAGTCAATCAGACCCACATTAGATAAAATCTTAGAATAAATCTTACTTTGAAATATCAAGTATAGTACCTTTTTGAAAGAGGATTTTCCTGGGGTGGTATTTTAAGGAGGTCATTTTAGATTTGCTCAGGTTTTTTCTCAGAAAATATAAAAAACCAGAAAAAACATGAGAATACCGGGAAAAATCTAGGAAAAACCATAAAATAAAAACAATATTAAACAAAAATTATTAAAAAAAATATATAAAGCTTATTTAATTATTTTACTATAATATAACATAATTATTGTAGACAAAACATCATAACCTCCGGTAAAATTTGACTAGAGAATATTTACCTTCCTGTAAAATATTCGGGTTGTAAAATAACACTAGCGAATTTTTACCCCCCGGTAAAATTTTACTAGAAATTTCATCAGAGGAAATTGATCGAAGGGAGGGGGGGAGGTGTGTTGAAATTTCTCGGGGGTAAATAATCCTGGTTACAACATCACGGTTTCCGTTGCCATTATTGGGTTCAGACCAGTAAATATTCCATATAATGACGCAGCGCACCTGTACAGACACACATATAGTTTTATCGGTTGGATTGGCTACAGTTTGCAGTTTAGAAATAATGTTGTGCCTGGACACGAACGTTGCAATCTGTTGAGTAATAAAATAATCTGCTTAAACAAAAGAAAAAAACAGAAAAACCAAAAAAATTATAAAAAGAAAAAAAATATATAATGAATGCGAAAACTGACAGGTAGGAAAGTGAACATCCTTCGAGAACGGATTATTATTTATACAGTGGAAAGTATAAGAAGAGTAACATTATTTTCAGTCAGAAGATACGTATACCTAATAGTATTATTATAATCGATACAAAAATTGTTCGATGAGCTGAAACGATTCTGGGACAAAAAATCTAAAGTAAAAAAAATCCATGGTTAAAAAAATCCTCGTAACCTCGTTCGCTGATGTAATTTATAATAATTATATTAAAAACCATTTGCATAATATTATGCAGTAGGTAGGTAGATGATTTACAATTTTATTTTATTTTTTTTTATATTTAATCTAATTTCCATATTTATTCGATTTTTATATTTTTATCGATTGACACACCACGACTACATGAGTTCTTCCTAAAACAAATTATCTCCGATTGTAACTATGAACGAAATTATTGAAATAATAAGGTCATCGTTGAAACCGCATTTAAATTTGTAGACTATACATAGATGCGATAGGTACAATTAAAAACTAAACATGTAAATATATTATTACAAACATATGTTATCACAATTATGACTATTGGGTACCTATCGGCTATCATAATAGATACCTACCTATCATTTGTAATCTTGTTCAATACTTAGGTGAACTTTGTTACGGAGATGTAATGTAGTCGGATAGTCCAGTGCCGTATTAAGGAACAATGAATAAAGGGGAGCAAACATAAATATGACGCATCCCATTATGTATACGCTATTTTTTCTAAATAATTAACCCAAACAATTTGTTAATCCGCTCAAATGCTCAATATCATATACCTACGTACCAAATAACTACTTACATACTTACTCATCTGGTCAGGATAAAAGAACCCCAAATATTTTTTTAATAGATTTAAAATAGATAATATCAATAGACCCCCCCTCCCGAAAACTGCCACTGGTAATATTAGTATAACATGAGTTATATAAGAATAATACTAAATAGCACGTAAACAACCTATCAACACACAAAACTACACCAAAACCAGAAGACATTAAGATATTACTATAACTATAAAATCAATGATAAAAGTTTAAAAATTTAACATAGTTAAGTTTTCCTTTTTTTAAGGAAACGCTGGGGATGATTGAGAAGCCAATTGCATTTTATACGGGGAACCACTGATTTTTATCATTCCAAATAACATTCCTGAATATTATTTTCGTGTGTATAATTTTTCCGATTTACATACTGCCCTCCTTTGTCAAACTGGTGGCATAGCTACGGCAAGGGTAACCAAAACAGTCATTTCGGGACGTACAATTATTTTGGGATCTTTCATGTTTCGTATTATTATTATTTCATATTCTTATCATAAATATGTTTTTAGATATGAATAAAAAATACCTGTGTATGGTGTATGGTGCCTGTATATGGTGTAAATATAAATTTTCTTTATTTTCAAATTTGTAATGTGTTAAAATATGGTTGGATTTAACTTTTCCAAAAATAAAAACATAATTACAACACTGTTTTGGTAACAAAAAGTAAAATTTCTATTTTCAATTATATACAGAATGATCAACATAAAACTAAACACTTACTATCTCGGAATATATTATCAATATTTTGAAAATCAAATTTTTAAATATTTAAGAAGTAAGTAGCTCTAAAATATTAAATTTCATTTATATTTTGTGACCATTAAGGGGTGAAACTACAACCTACTACTATACTACTATAACTACTATACTTGCTTATAATTTTCAAATGTCAACCTATATTAAAAATTCCATAAATATATGGAATATTAGTTTAAATACATTTTGGTATAGAGATTATTGACCACACTATTCTGATAAGTGACTTAATAAACTAAAAAAATAAATATTTATTCAACTAAATAATTTAGATTCTCAGTGTAGGGAAGAATGTATTGGTTTTACTAAAATGGTTATTATTTTTTTTTTTTTTTTTATACTGTGTACAAAAATTCTATCATTAATCTTGCTCCAATATTTATGCATAGCACCATTTCTAAAAGGAAATATTGTCCAGGTGGTACTTTTGGGAAGTCGTTTTTTGATTTTCCAAGCGGTTTTCATAATATCTGGGAAAAACCAAGATAAAACGTAAGAAAAACGGGAAGTTTACAAAAATAATGCTTTTATAATTTTTCAATTTAGTTAGGTATATGTTATAATTCAGTTAAAAATATTCTTAAAACAATCAAACAATATGCAAGTGAAATATCTTGCTGTATATTCGTTTTCGTATTTTTAAGATAGCGTAATTCACAAATCGTATTTATCAGGATGTTATTTATGAATTATAATATTACCTACAATCTTTTTAGGTACATTATAATATTATGTAGATTAAAAGTGTATATTCAGTTTTATTCTAATTAAGTGAGCAGTGAGTAAGTACTACTACTCATCTGCAGTTTAGAACACCGAAATATTGCGCGATATAACCTTGTACAACTAAAACATGCAAACTGGATCGTAGATAACAAAAGCAGATCACGGTCAAACACCTATACCTACCTACATATTGTAATTTTTTTAAATTTTAATTTGTAAAAGAAAGGTAAAATAGGAAGTTCAGTTGATAGGGATGCTTTGTCAACATTATATATGTCATTTTTTAGTGAAATAATTAAATAGGCTTTATATATTTTCTTTGATAAAAATTGTTTAATGTTGTACCGATTTTCCTAGTTTTCCTACGATTTTCCCGGTTTTCCCATGTTTTATCCCGGTTTTTCACATTTTATGAGAAAACTCTTTAAAAATCAATAAATGACTTTCATAAAGTACCTCCCCACGTCGATTTCCTTTCAGAAAAGGTGCTACACGTAGAAATTCAAGCAAGACTTATGGTAGAAAAGTTTCGCACAGATACAAAAAAAAAAAAAAAACATCTTTGTAAAACTAATACATTCTTTGCTATACTCGAAATCTAAAATATATTCCGGTAAATTATGCATGCATTCGCTGTGTTTTTATTTTATTAAAACAATGTAAACACGTGCATGTACATGTGTATGTGTTGATACCTATTAAATATAAAAACATGTATTTTTTTTAATATTTAAACTTACATAAATTTGGTCGAAAATTTATATTTTGTAATTTAGAGTAGTTTCAATAAAGGGGTCCTTGACCTCAGCTTCCTACCAAGAAATTATTGAAAAAACCCGGGGTGATAATTTGTATTATGTTTGTACCGATTCGTACCGAAAATATTATCGTTTGTACCAAAGCACAAAAAAATTACAGCCGTATTAAAATGAGGGACATACTAGTTTCCTCATCTAGAGTTTTTTTTTGGAAAAAACCCGGGTCGATCGTTTGTAATACGTTTGTACTGGTTTTTAAAGCAAATGTTATCCTTTGTACTAAAAGTCCAAAACAGTTATGAGTGTCTTAAGTTTCATAAGTAATGGCAACTTGTATAGGTATATGCTCTTCTTTAAGACACCCACAACTGGTTTGTGCTTTCGATACAAATGATCAAATTTGATTTAAAAACCGGTACAGGCACATTCGAATGGTATCATTTTTTTTCAATATCCTATAGGGGTTAGCATATACCCAGCACCGCCACTTTAAAACGACTGTAACTTTTTTGTGCTTTCGGTACAAACGATAAAATTTGCGGTACAAACTGATACAATCGATCGGCCCGGGTTTTTTCAATAATCTCTATTG
This sequence comes from Cinara cedri, assembly GCA_902439185.1. Taxonomy (NCBI): domain Eukaryota; kingdom Metazoa; phylum Arthropoda; class Insecta; order Hemiptera; family Aphididae; genus Cinara; species Cinara cedri. Next base: position 1,076,354 of record CABPRJ010001901.1, on the reverse strand, counting down.
TATGGATGCTGGAGATATGAACCCTCAATAAACTTCTAGTCCAATATCCGTATTTACAGTTTATACCCTTTAGTCACTGTATGTTACAGTTGTAGATTCAAGGGGGGGGGTGTTTGGTTTTCAAAGAATAAATATCCCCTTCCAGGTCCCTTACGCATATTATTATAATAAAAAATTATTACCACAAGAAATAATATAACCATCAACTATTGGAGGATGAGATCCAATTGAATCCAAAAATAAATTTAACAATGCCAATAATAACATTTATGAGAGCGTCTATCTACAACCTGAGTGAGTCCTCGACTCCTCGTAAGTACTTATATAATATATTTGTGCGCTTTATTATTGGAACTCCCGAGTCCTTGAACCCGAAATTACGAATTTCGTTGGATTAAAAAAAAAAAATCAATAAAAATATAAAAATAAAACCATCGTCGTAAGATTCACGTACGGTTTGCCAAAATTCAAACGAGTTTTTTTTATTTTTTACACAAAACAGGTACATAATGGAAATTTCGCAATCTTGTCGGATTACATTTTTTACGGCAAAAAAATTATAATACCGTCACGCGAAACCGCATCGGAATAATTTTTCACGGCCGAGGATTATGCTTTTTTCTTTGCTCTTGCTATACATACATAATACTTACGATATATACAATAAATTATTTTATTTTAAGACGGTCCGTTTCTGTCGAGCAAATTCGATTATTATCGTCCAACGACGACTGCCCGCTGCGAGCCAGTGTTGTTCGATACCGTCGTGTTTATATTGTGTAATGTGTGGGTACCGGATTTATACAATTATTATTAAATAACGATGATACTCTCGAAGTCACGATTCAATACAGTGTCGAATACAGTGACCAACCCTCGGTGTGAATAAAATATCTGACTCTTTTCTATGTAGTGCAATGTTTTTCTGAAAATAGAAACTAAAAGAAGTTTTAGGAGATATTTCTTCACATCGTGGGTAGACCACTGATTTATTATTAGGTTCTAGTTAAGTAAATCATTGCAAACAAAAACCAATTCTGAGTAAACTCACTAGACAATTCGTTGTCTATTGAAATATATCCAATTATTTACATCTATCAAAACGGACTCAATGTTTAGATTGTGCAGCGAATAAAACAACCTATAAATATATAAGTTTTACAATGATGTATACTTTTTTCCTGTCTGTAAATAACTTCTTTCTAAATGTTTACCAAACATCTTGCTCTAATCAAAAAATGACTAAAGATTTTTTGTAGCGTATTGGATCTAGTAGGTGCATTGGAAAAACCGTTTATTGTTTTTTCAGATAGTTTTCATAGTACCTAGGTAATTTTAAAACCCAAAAAAAAAACGGAGAAAATTACAGTGATAATGTTCATTATTTTTCATTTTATTTTTCTGTACCAGAAATCTTGTTCTAAATTTGAAGAGCAGCAACTGAAAAAAAAGTAGTGTCAAAGAATTATAATTAATAGGTACGTAAAACGTTGGTTTAATAATAATCTATGTAGTTTTGTTTATAATTGGGAAAAAACGTAGGAACTAGCAAACAACGAGAACATTTACCGAAATAACTGTTTTGTTATTTTCTAATTTTTTTTTTTTTTTTGTAATTTGGTTAAAAATAATCATAGACTTGAAATTTTCACAGAATATCTACTTATTATATTAGCCTTGTCCAGCCGTGGTATACACGTTCTATCGATTTTTGAGCAATTTATAGGCCTTTGACATTTTAAAGTTTTTTTTTTTTTTATTTTGTGTTATACAGCCAGTTATAACACGATTATATAAAATCTAAATAAACTTTTATTCTGTTCAATATTTTTTTTCTTGTGATAATTACTTGCGCTATGGTTGCTCTATTGTATATATATATATATATTTTTTTTTTTAAGACCAAAAAATAATAATAATTTAATTATAAAATCCAAGATAGATATTTTATAAATATATTTTAAAAGAAAACTTAGGTGGTAAAAATATTTACATAATATTATGAAAAATCGTAATTCATTCAACAATATTTTCAAGAGAAATAATTGTGTTAATCATTAAATACATTAAAAATAGTTTTAAAAAAATAATATAAAATAGAGTACTCATAGAGCACTGTTCTCGAAATTCTTAAAAAAAAAAAAAAAAAAAATTGAACAGGACCAAACTTTTTTTCAGGTTTCAGAACATTGCATTATACTTTACATATAGGTAGAAATGTTTACCCAAATAGAAATGTATGACAATTTTACACGGGGTTCAATATAAGCTGTAAAAAGGATTAAACAAAAAAGTCGGGCTTAATGTTTTTGTTTAAAACTTTTTATATCCTACCTTCCCACATAAATAAGTGGCGTACACCACTAGCTCTTTTAGATTTGGAACATAGGGAAGTTTTACTATGATTTATGTGTTCTTTTTTTTTGTGTCTGTAAGCAACTTTTCGAAAAAAAAAAATCTTGGTCTGATGAATACAATGTAGCACTTATTCTAAAAATGATAAAAAAAAAAATGAGTGTTATGCAGTACTTTTTTTTTTTTATAAGAATTTTAAAATCAAATTATTACAGAAATTGTAAACATTATAGCAAACATCATATATAACTGAAGTTCGCTCCGAATAGTTTTTCGTTAGCAATGTTTTATCGTTTTATGTACCTATCCTATATTTTCAACTTCCCACCTATAAAAGTGGCACACCTGTCCCCAAGACCGGTTTATTTATTTATTTTTATGTGTTTTAAATTCGGAGTGTAGCGAGGAATGTATTGGGTTCACAATGATATTTATTTATTTTTTTGTTTTATTCTGTGAACGATTATTCTACTAAAAATGTTGCTCTGGTATATCAAGTGTAGCACGATTTCTGTTGATACTTGTAAGTGTTCATTCTTTGATTTTTCAAAAATGTTTCATAAAAATTATTAATTAGAAGGAAAGAAAAATGTACATATTCGTATAAAAAAAACTCTTTAATAATAATTAATAATTGGGAAAAATCGAAAACAGATGTAAAATAAAAAACGAATAAATTTACGTCATGCGATTTGATTATTTTAAATTTATACTGTTTGTTTTATATCAGAAATATTGCTCCGATAGAAAAACAACAGAAGACTTTGTTTGTTACGTTTTTAATCTAGTTGGTGAGTAAGAAATGTGTTTTTTGATTTTCCCAGTAGTATTTTAATAATCGAGAAAAACTGAAAAAAATAAACTTGGAAGAAAGAACGGGAACATTTACGAAAATAAAGCATTTATTATTTTAAATTTTGTTTTTTGTTTTGATTCATTTAAAATTATTCGAAGAAACTTTTAATTTGGATAGAAAACTTATATTTACTCTTTATAGACGTAATACAATTTTCAAAACATTTTAACCATTTTTGAACATTTTAATTTTGCAAGTTTTTTTACACCGTTTTCTCACAAATGCTTGAAAATTGTATAGGAGGTTCATTATGAGCCATAGACTTAGTGATCAAAAGAAAAATTTTAATGTTATGAAGCTAGTATTTTATTTTTTTATAAGAATTTGAATGTCAAATTTTGATAAAAATTGTAAATATTATAGTTTTCTAAAACATATACAACCGAATTTCACTCCAAATCATTTTTGTAAAAAATGGTTTATCGCAGTGTTTGGAAAGAACATCGTTCATGAACCTACGTTCATGGTTAGTGAACGATACGCGAACGTCATTCGTTTTTTTCAAATAGAACGTGAACAACGTTTATATTTTTAATGAATTGGAACGATTTTTAGGACGCTCAGTTTATTTACCATTAAATAAATATATGAAAAAAATATTTAATAAATTGGTTATTTTATTTTAATAATAGTATTTTCGGGTTTTCCTATTATTATTCCTATTATACATACTATTTGATGACAAATAGGATACAAATTAAATACGTGAAATTCCAGCAGGCCCGGCTCGACATAAAACAACAATAACATTATTATTATGTCCACGAATTTGTATTAAATTGGTATACCTAATTTAATCGGGTAATTATAATACAGTAATATAATTTAATATTATTAATATAATATTAAATTAATAACGTGTAAATGTGTAGTGATATGACGCGGTCGTATGGGCTGTAATGGGCTTTATCGTTTATCATCTGCACCATCGAATTTAAATTTAATTACTGGAAGTTACAGAACGACAGGGACGCGCAGAACACGCACGGAATTTATTTTTATACTTGTGATTGGTGTGAAACTTTTAGATACTGTGTAGTAGGTAAACTATTCATAAAAAAAAAAAATTAAATGAACGACCTAATGAACGCATTAATTTTTTCAAAGAACGTGAACGTAAGCGAGTTCCTTTTTTAAGGACTGAACGTGAACATGAATGATTTTTTTGAAATTTTTTTAGTGAACGTTCCGAACACTGGTTTATCGTTACATGAAGGTATAAATTAAATTACTTTGTGTATTCCCTACCTTTCCAATTTGCACTTACAACAGTCGTACACCCATGGCCAATATCGGCTCTTTTTTTTCCATTTTACAGAAAATGACTGTATAAATCACTAATAAAAATGTTTCCATCCATTTAATAATTTATTTTAGGTTGGTATTATTTTCAACTAAATGAAAAACATACATTATTGTATGTAATAAGATTATATCTACCAAAATTTAAAGTAGACAAATATATAATAACACTGATGTTTTGATAAGGATTTCTGGAAAATAAGTTTTAGACTACAAGTGTCTAATTAGATATTAAAAATCAGAGCAAAATATAATTCAATTTTCAAAAATTGATAAATGAATTTACTTATCCATGAACACAAAAATATTTGATTTAAAAAACAAATTATAACTATACATAATACATAATAATTGTAATAATTTTAGAAAATATGTATTTAACATTATGTATGTACATTAATTTATTTTAACTTTTTGACCTCCAATCAATGTATAAATCATCCAAGTCCGAACCATCTGAATTTTCATTTTCTTGGTCAATTTCCATACTATTTGTATGTTGTGAAACTGAAGCCATTACTTTCTCTCTTTTTTTCTCCAATTCAATAACTCTACAACATAAAAAAACAAATTTAAATTTAAAAAACCAGTAATTTTTAGTATATATTTAATATAATAATAAACAAAAAGTTTATAATGCAATTTAAAATATAAAAATAAATGCTGATCCTCAATAATGTTATTTTTCATGTTTAAACAAATATTTGATAATTGTTAGATATAATGAATAAAACGAATTTACGAGCAGACATTTTCATATTAAATATGCCTACTGACAATTATTAATAATAATTGATACAGGTCAATGATCATTTTATATGGTCACAATGAAAGATATTGATATTCTATTATCAATATTTTTCAATAATAATGAAATGACCAAAAAACTTTTAATAAGATTATTTAACTTTGGGTAACCTCAGTGTTTTTCTTCATAAAATAAAAACTGTAGCTCATTTATGAATTTGAGCAACAAATATTGTGATTTTATAAACACAAAACTAATTAGATTCAACCATTCAAAAAGCTGACCAGTTTGTACGTGAAAAACTAATTTGAAAGCTTTTGCAAAAAACTGCCGGAATTATTGATAAGAGCATTGGCAATATTTTAAAGCAGTAGCTGTATTACTTTGTGATTGTGGCAACAAATCAAATATTTTTTAAAAATCTCTACAATAATCCTAGTCACAATAATTAAACATGTTTATAACAAATATAGGAAAATACATTATGTAAAAAATCGACAAGGGTAAAAAATATTAAATGCATTTTATTTAGAAATCACAAACATTAGTTTTAAGATATCAAATAAGAAATTATCAAAAATATAAATAAGTAAATAATAATAATCATAAATTATAAATATTGTATAGTATACTATGCTGTAGCTATTAAAAAATGTATACATCTTTCCCCACTTAAATATTCTTTGCATAATAATTTACTCAAAAGTTTATTTTATAATTTGGCATAATTGCTTTCAGATTTCTGTACATATTTAAAAATAATACCCCTCCCCCCCAGGAAAAAAATCCTAGGTACGCCATCTTAGTTATTTTAGGCATAAAACAGAAGTTATTTGATTGGGGGTTGACAGGCTGCAAATAAACCACTAATATTTATGATTTTTATCTAAAAAAACAGTAGAAGTTTTTTACCAGTTCTATACCGATTACCCTTTAAACAATACATGATAATAATCAATCTTAATTACTTATTACACGGTTCTGACTTTTTACTAAAATAATTGATAAATGATATTCAATAAATAATTATACAGAATACAGATTGCTTAATTTGTAAATCTCATACGAAAATTTTATTTAAATTTTAATGTATTTGTACTATTTTTATAAGGTATTTACTAATTCACAAAACAGTAGATGGGTACACACTGTAAACCTTCATATAGGTATCCACCAAAACACCACTGGGGAGCCTAACTATTTGACCACAAATTAGTGTGTCTATGTATGTCATAAATAAATTTTTACTTATTTATTATGTTACCTAATATAATATTCTAAAATAATGCTATGCCTAAAATACCCTAAATAATTTTTCTGTCAAAATGTAAACAATTTAGAAAAATAAATAAAACCCACTTTGACCAGTTTTTAATTTGTTCATCAATTTCTTCTACTTGTCGTCCATAAGTAGCTTCATCTTCATTATCTGCCATTATCTGTTCAGACAACATATTTTCTTCTTTAATTTCCTTTTGAAATTTCATAAATTCTTCATCTAATGAACTGACATATTCTTCCTTTCGTATCTAATAAAAGTATAAAATGTATTGTATTTTATATTATTAATAAAATAAATCAAAAATATATAAATGGAATGAATATTAAGACTCAATACAGTGAAAAAATGTTAGCACTAACAATATTCCAAACAGTACTTAAATTATTACAAGCAATTTTTACAAATACATATTAGTGTAATTTATGTGAAATTCAAAAAATTAAATTATACCATCCTATGAATTAATTAAGTTCTTTTTAAATAAATTACATAAATCAGTAAAAACATGCTAATCTGTGTGGTCATAGCAAACAATATAGAACATGTTTATAAAATACAAACTTTGTAATTTCTAGTATGAAAACTACAGTTCAAAATTAAAAAAAAAAATTAGATATGTTAAATTCACAAATGTGTTTAATTATATTAAATATGATCTGTGAAAAATATACTTTTGTATAAAATTGTTCTGGACTAACCATTGTTTAAAACATTGTTAATTACTATGTACTTCATTAACACAAAACTCACTTTAGCATCTAACATTGGATCATCAAAAAATCCTTTTGGAAGTTCACCTTTATCAAGATTTTCATCAACAATTTCTGGTTGTTCCTCTACTTTATCTTCAGTTTCTTCTTCAACATTTGTCATTGGTGAAGAAGATATTGGGCTTTGGAAGAAATCTACAGGGACACTTGGAACTGGTGGAGTTTTAACATTTTTTAAAATACCTAGGTAAATCATTTAAATAAATATTATTCATCAAACTATTGAACTTTTCAATTATAATCTTCAAATATACCTTTTAACTTTTTTGGTGGTACAATATTTTCTTGCTTAGGTAACGGTCGTTTTAAATTTTCAGTGGCTACTGCTAATCTTTCTGTCATTCTGGATGATTCTGGTTTACGCTTAGAAATATTTTCCTTGTGTATCTTAGAATTTATATGATCACTCCATGATAGATCATCTTTGATATTGAATTTACATAAAATACAAGATAACTGACCATTGCTATATGTATAGGTATCATGAAAGTTAAGAATTTTATGTTAATAATGTAATTTCAAACAATATTCTTTTTATCCAAGCCATATTATATTTGAGTTTTCCACCTTCATCCTAAACTACCACTTGACCCAATCTCCCACATCATTTATGCATAATATATTGGCCATCACTTCTTTCAGTCTTCCTCATCTCCTATTTTATTTATTTCATGAAGACATTTAGTGGAACAGACATACATTAGAATTTATTTATATTTCAATTTAATTTAAACAGTTATTTATTGAGACTTATATTTTTTCGCTATACCGACATTTAATGGAATCACAATACTTGAACTACAATAAACATCAAAGAAAATCAAAAAATTGAAAGTTTAATACAGCAACTAGACAAAATTGTAGTCTAGTAGTCATTTTCTACAAAAAAAATTTTTGTTTTTTATTGGAGTGAGATTTCTAGTATTGACCTCTAATCATGTAAATTCGGTCAAATGACTTGGAATGATCATAATATAGCATTAAATGATGGTGACCAGACCAATAACCAAATGGAGGAAAGGAATCATCCATTCTTGAAGTCAGTGGACCATTGACTCCTTCTATTTGGGTATTAATAACAAAAGTCCGATTGAATGTGATAAATGATGCGCAAAATTAGTGCAAAATTCACCGAGTACATTTCGAAAAAAAAAAACAAAAATATATGTAGAATTACAGAATAAACTCAAAATAAGAATATTTAAGTGAGAAAGGAGATAGATCAAATTTTTACTAGCTATAGCATATATCTACTATATGATATTTATAATTTAATATTATTATTTAGGTACTTATTTATATATTTGATAACTTGATTATTGACTTAAAACTAATATTTGTGATTTTTAAGTAAAATGTATTTAATATTTTTTACCTAGCCGGTTTTTTCCTAGATTCATAATTTAATTCTATACATTCTCATTCCATAAAATGTAGGTATATACATATAAATAATTCTTAATAAAATATGAAGGTACTAAAATTGTTTTATGATAATCAAAATCAAAAATATTAGTAAACATTTTTCTTGGCGTTTTACAGACCATTTAGACCTATTTCTGCAAAAACCACTTGCTTCCTATAATCTCTCTCCTTTGCTAGTTCTTCTCCATTTTCTATTCCAAGTTCTTTCAAGTTATTGACCACATTATCCTTCCGCCTTAATAAAAATAGTTAATCAAAATTTCACAAACTTTAAATACATTTAAAACATTATGACTATATGACAAAACATTGAAATTGATTTTGTGTTAGGAATCTAATACCAATAAAAATCACTAAGAAATACTCACAAACCCTTAAAAAATACAGTTTTAAAACTAATTAGAATTGTATAGGTAAATAAAAGGATATTTGGCTAATGGCGACTCAATATTTTTTTTCTCCTTCTGAGTTTGTAATTTTTGCTTTATCATTAATAAACGCAGTTCATTTTGAGATACTTGTTTCTTCTTTGCTGCACTTATTGGTGCCATATTTTTATTCAACAAATTTTTAAAAACAACAATTATTTGTAAATGATGGAACAAAATATAAAACTTATAACCGAAAATAGTATATATTACAACAGTAAAAGTAGATTTAAAATGTATCAAACTATCAAATTAAACTATTCAAAATAAAAACTTAAAACAGTTTAAAATCCAAAATCAAAACATCAACAACCTTATCTTTTCTTCGGATTGCTATCATACTGTAACTAAAGTAGTATACTGGTTACAATGTTTGGTATCGTTTAGTAAAAGTAATCAATGATTGCCATATCATCATTACACTCAGTCACACTGAATGTTAACTAAAAGAATTAGAAATTCACAATCACAACTACTTTTATAAATTTAATGTTAATGGTTTCAAAATTACAAAATAATGGCTAGCATTTATGATGAGAGAAAACCAAGTGATCGATCTAGGTAATGTATTCATTCAATTTAACAAATTTTCAATGCACAGTGTTACATGCCTAATCAATTTTATTGTTGATATTAATCTAGATGGATATGTATATATCCAGCATATTTAAATTGTAAAAAAACATTGGCCGAAGGACGTGTAGTACCAAAAAAATATGCAGTTGAAAATCCAACATATCAAGAAATTCTTGAGGTAGTCAAGGCGTCTGGTTTTAACGCTGATGTTGAAAATAAACAGTATTCTCGAGAATGTAGCAAAGAATTCGCTTTTCGTGGTCGAATAAGAGTACAACTTAAAAATGATGATGGTACACCTGTTAACCAAACTTTTCCTTCAAGTGAGTATCAAATCTACTAGGTTCTACTAATATTAGTTTCAATTTCACCAGTCTCTTTATATTAATTCTTAATTTTATCATTTTACATTATAATATGTGCAAATAAGAATATAATCAATTTAAAATATATTTTTTAATAATATATTAAATTAAATAACTCAATTTGATCTAATTGTGCTTAATTGGAGATGAAAGTGTGTAAATTAGAATAGAATATAAAAGAAAATTTAGTTAATCAACACATTAATTAATAAACTAATAACCCAATGAATTTAGGTAATTAGGTAACTAAATAAAGGTTTACATTTGGTAAAAAAAGCAAATGTAGGGATAGCAAATACCAAATATACCAAAAAAATGTGAATAATCTTGAAAATATTCAGATAATTTAAGAAGAAAAATTGCTAAAGATAAGAAATTATTCCAAATTCATTCAAGGTACAATTGAAAGAACCTGTCTTAGAATAATGAAGACGAATATAGCCACCGTGTTGGTGAGAAGGTAGGATATAGAGGGGAAATTAATTTGTATCTGTGTACAACGATAAACCATTGCTTACTAAAAACGATTCTGAGCAGAGTTCAGTTGATAATGATTTTTTGTCAACAATATATATGTCATATTATGATAATATAATTAAATAGACATTATATATTTGTTTAATATTGTACTAATTTTTCTGTTTTTTCACAATTGATGAAAAAACTCATAGAAAAATCAAAAAAGTTACCTCTCCTAGTACCACCCCAAGAAAATTCCCTTTCAGAAAAATGTCTACATCATCTACATCAGAGTAAATTTTCTGGTAGAAAGTGTTCACATGAAAAAATAAAAATAAACATCTTTGTAAAACGAATAAATTCATCGCTCCACTCAGAATCTGTAATCAGAACACCGTGAATACTCAGGGAAGAATTAGACCTTTAAAAAGAATTAGGAGTAGATAAGTTGATTAAAATCAAAGACTATCTTTAGTATTCAATTTAATGAAACCAAGAACTTTTAAAGTTCCGCCTATAGTTATGTTTTAGGCTTTGATGTTACATAATAATGATAAAATTTCAATCTTTAATAATATTATTTACTACTAAGGTATTAAAAAGAATTATGGAATGTTTTGATTTCAGGAATAAGTTTAATGAAACATTGTGGTGTACAAATACCTAAATTGAAAAGTCGTGTGATGAAAGCAACTGGACCTGAACAACATCAAAACAAAAATGAAACTAGTGGAAACAAAAAGAAAAAAGGCCGTAAATAAAATATTACAATCCGAAAAAATGGTTTTTTAAAAGTTCGATGTTGTCATGTATTATGTATTAAATTGAGTTTTAAATGTTTTAATTTAATAAATACAGTAATGTTACAGCTTTTGTTTTATTATAACAGACAATAATAAAGTATAAACAAAATTAAATGGTTTATATTCATAAATAAATGAATTAGTCGCATTTTACTTTTTTACTTTGTGATTTTATCTGACAATGAATTTTTAATTTGAAACCAGTCGTACAATACACATTTCATAATACTCCAGGCGACACATTCATTTATTTTTTTACATATTTATATCAATGAATAATTAATTAAAATATCAGACATTAAGCACAGGGAAAAAGTCCCTTTAAATATAAGTAAAAGTATAATTGAATATTTATATTTTACTAATACCCAAGAATTAATTAATGACGACAAAATTACAAATCGTCCAAGTAAGGTGTTTGGGCTATATTACCATAACCAGCTAATGTTAACTTGCTACTTGCTACTTTGCTGGCTACTTTCTTTACATCATCAACAGTGACTGCTTCAACAGCAGCAATTAACTTTCCGAAAGGTAGTACTCCTCTTGCAACAACAGCTTGGTTTGTAATATTTTCTAAAGTTTTAGCACCAGATTCAGAGGCTTCAACAAGTGAATAAATTAATTGATTCTTAGCCCTGTTCACTTCACTGTCAGTAATTATAGGCGACTTTAAACTTTGTACAGCAGCCTTTAACACTTGACTGACATCTTTTCCATTGTAGGCTAAGAGAAAACCAAAGAGACCAGAATCAGAATAGTTAAAGTTTACAGAGGACACAGAAAAATTCTCAGTAGCATTTGTCTTCAGAATATTTTGTTCCAAAACTCCTTGACCAACTCCCCATTTTGTCGATGATCCTTTACCTAGCAAAAATTCAAGTACAGCAAATGATGCACTTTGTGAGTCTTTATACCTCACTCCTTCAGTTACAACAGCCAAATATGTAGTATCTATAGGTGTAGATTTTCTTATATCACCACCACCATAATATTTAGCTTTTGATGCACAGTTTGATTCACCATTAGGTAAATTCAAGTCTTCTGAAATATGTACCAATGTGTCCAGGTCCACTCCAACACCTGATATAATAGCATTGTTATTATTTAGATTCTTTTTAGCATAGTATAAAAGATGTTCACTTCCCAACTTGTTGATGTTATATTTAGGCAAAAATACTGTGTTACCAAGACCATTTCTATATGCAGCTTTATGAGCTAAATCCAAAACTCTCGATTCTGGTGATATAGTCAAGATATCGTATTCCAAACGTTTTAAATTATCAGACAATTCCCAAGGTTTGAATTTTTGATTTGAAATTGAATCAATATAATACCTTAAACTACTCAAAAGATTGTTCTTGTGTGCTTCAATGGTATAAGTAATTGCCTCACGATCAGATGTTACAAAGTAATTGGCACCTAAATGCCCCAAATTTCGTAAGATCGCAAAAGTGGATGATGATTGTGTAGAAAGTCCGGCTGAGCTGCGTAGCAAATGTGTAAGGCCTGTATTTTCTGGATCTTCATAACGCGATCCTGACAAAAAAGTGACAGAAATACGTCCAAGATTCGTTGGATAATTTGGAACAGCTACGACATAAGTGTTGTTAGGTAATTTTTTTGTTTGTATCTCTGGTCCTCTGATGGATAATGCAACTCCTTTATTGGCGTAACAGCGTTTAACGATAGTATTTATTAAGGGTGCCTTCAATATAGTCATCGCCATTTCTATAGATGTCCTTTGTAAATACTAAATTTGTGATCTAATATCTGGATACTATTGCGGGAAAAAACGAGATAGGACTTAGGCACTTGTGATAAAATATGATAATCAAAGTGGATTGACGAAAATAATATATTTCAATGAAAGTAATTACAAGGAAAGTAGCTGCTCTCTGGTGGTAGTGTTAAGAAATACTAAAATGTAGGTACCATAGACCTAATAATAGATGATGGTAAGGTGAGGAAGTCGCTGTCCGTATGTTTATATGTCTATGGTAGGTATCGCATAAAAATGTACACAATTTCGTCGTTTACATAGCACGGTTGTAGCACCTAACCATGGTTATATTGTTGTCAGACCATTCTACCTATCTATACGTATATCTATATGTTTGTTTATCTTTCACTGATATACTTGGGCACTTGGTTAAATTACCTATTTAATCAAATTACGATAATTATATTAGAATGCAAAAATTATATTGTTCCGGTAACAGATAATTGAATAGATTATGAGTATTGAAAAAAGTATGTGACAATAATTGTTTGACTAATTTTAAATGAGTAATTGAGACAGTTGTGTACTATCTCTTAGTTCTTATTCTGTTCCACGGCCGTTATGTACACATCGCTATCTATGTAGATTACAGCGCCCATTATATAATACAAACTTCCTAAATTATCCGCTGATTGTTGATACTTTGATAGTTAAATTTTTGTACTTACTACCGAAATTATTTTTAATACAATTTGTATTTATCGACTAGTATGCCAATACTTTTTAACCACACAATGTAATTTAGATTATTTTATTTTATTAAACAATTCTAGAATTCATCAGAAATCATGGTTTTTGAAAAGTTGGTAGCAGATATACTCAACAGGTTCATTGGTGAATATGTCGAAAATTTGGATAGCTCTCAGCTAAAAATTGGAATATGGGGTGGTAAGTTACAAAAGTTTGTACGAGTTTAAAAAAAAATATTTTAAATTTAAAATAAAATGTGCTTATTACAGGTATTCAATTGTATTGGCCCTGCTAGGGTATACACATAGTTACCTACTTAATTTGTTCAATCCTAAACTAAACCATACTTACAATTTTTATTTCGAAAATCCAAGATTCCAATTTTATTAGATTTATTACATAAACATATATCAGACATTTTAATAAAGAGGTTTCCTTAAAAAATAAATCATGTGTTATTAGGTACCTATACATAAAATAGTCCTAGGAAAATTACCTAGGTACCTATTTTTATGTTTAAATGTTTAAATTAAATAGCTTTTAGAATATTACTTTTGGAAATTAATAATTTTGCTTAGTTAGAATAACAATATTATTATTAAGTAAATTCAAAATTGAATTAGGGTAGAAGATTGAATGACTATTAACTATCCGCTTTTGAAATTGTAACAAATTAACATTAGTTCATCAATATTTTTACCTAATAAAATCATACATTTAATTTCAAATGTATTATTTTGTTGTGATTTTGAAAATAGTATTTTTAAACCACCATCAACACCATTTATCTAAAATTCTCGATTAGCAGTTACTACCCCCGAACTCTAGTATGTCCGACTGAGTAAACAATATATTTTGAGTCTAGAAAGAATTAAGATTTTGGGAACATTTTTCAAATAGGCCAATTTTCATTCCATTTGATAAAAAAATAATAAGTAAGTACTTAGTACCTACTTAGCTACTTATATAATATTATATAGGTACCGAATTAGAGTTCTCAATCTGTTCAATTACCTAATGATAATACATTATTAGTGAAATTTATTCAAACAGTATAGCTATACATAATCAATAGTGTAGGAATGTATGTTACTATATTAGTTTACTAAAATAAATAATATTTTCTCTTTTAATAAAACATTATATTAATTAAAATCTTATCCTCTCTTCATTCCAATTTAAATATTTAGGCACTTAATAGGATTTTATTAGCAAATTAATTACCTACCTAGAGGATTACAATATTGATATTGAATAAAAGTTGTTGATTTTTTAAAATTACTTTTATTTCTCTGATTAAATAGACAATTTTCTAATTCACTATGTTATTATTTTAGATCCTGAGCCAAACCATGAGAAAATCTATATTTCTTTATTATTGCCTTTACCTAGTTAGAGTTCAGAATTTCTTGAATTTGTGTAATTGTTATAAATCATTATATAATAAATTATCTGAATTGCTCCCTTGTTTATTATACTAAGATATTATGATATTAGTAAACCATTTTATTTTATTTTTAGATAAGTACTAATATTTACTAACGAATGATAATAATAAAACAAATTTGCTTATCTATGATTATAAAAAATCATAAAAATATACCTATTAGACCATTTAATTATTATTTTATGATTTCAAGTATCTATATAACTCAATTACTTAAGGTAATAGAAATAATAAAAACTATATAAAAATATATATACAAAATTATTGTTATTTTTCTTCAGTTTTGCAGTTTTGTTAATAACTTGGTTATAATTATTATACCTATTAGATATTTCAAAAAAATAAATTGATAAATTGCATGTTATCCTTATTGTAAAATGATAGTCACTCATTTAAAAATAAAGTACAAGTCATTTTAACAAATTATATTATTTTAGATTAGATTAGGTATACATTATTAAATTTATTTGCTCTAAAAATTATTCCAATGGTTTAAAAATATTTAATTATTATTTAAAATGAATAGTGACAATGAGTATATTATATAATTGCTGATATTCTTAAAAAATACAGTATGAACAGATCTGTTATTGACAGATGTATTATTGATAAATAATATTCTTTAAACAATTTATCATTAGTAAATATTTTGTAGGACTAAAATTCTGTTTAAAAACATATTTATAAAAGTGCTATTTTGAAATATGTTAACAATTTTTTTTTTTTAAAATATTTAAAATAGAGGAATAATGTAATTATTATTATATACTAGTAATTAGTATAAAAACAATTAAACCATTCACAAAAGTTATTGTGCTTTTTACATAATAGGAAATCTCTAATCCAAAAATATTCTCAATATGAATCTGTGTTTAAAAGATGGGGAAAATCCTATTTAAATATGAAAACTGTATACATACCTTATTTAAGGTTTTAAGGTAAAGTTTAAAATAGTATTAAAATAAAACTTAAATGATTCTATAATAATTAAAACAAAAAACACCTCCAAAAAAATTACTGGTTCATAATAATTGGATCTCATACCAGCAGTTTTCTTTTATTATTAAGGGTTGTTTTCAGCAGTTATATGCTATATTATTAATAACTAAATTATAATATTATGTTTTTACATTTTATAAAATAAATAAATCTATTGAAAAAACTATTTAGATGTAATATTTTATTGAATGTAATACTCTTTTGTTTAGGAGATGTTGTGTTAAGAAATCTTAAACTAAAAGAAACATGTTTAGATAGTCTAGATCTACCAGTCAGAACCATTTATGGACATCTAGGTAAACTTAAAAAATCAAAACTATATTTATTTGAAATTATTATTATACTATTATTTTAAACTTTATTGATAAAGTACTGATTTATATTATTATTCTATGATATTTTTATACAGGCAAGTTAGTTTTGAAAATACCATGGAAAAATTTATATGGTGGATCTGTAGAAGCATCCATTGATAGTCTTTATTTGCTTGTTGTTCCTACACAAGATGTTACTTATGATATGGAAAAAGAAGAGAAAAATAAACAAACTGCAAAACAAAATGAAATTTCTAGGATTGAAAATATAAAATTCCTGGACCAAGAAAAAAGTAGTATGTGTAAAAAAGTATTCATAGTAGTAGTTCATGAGCCCTTTATTTTACTTATTAATTTTTGTATTTATATTAAATATACATATTACTATAATATATGTTTAGAATTAGATCAAGATAAAGTGAAAGATTCCTTTGTTGAAAAATTGGCTACTCAAATTATAAGAAATGTGCAAATCAATATAAAATCAATACATATTAGATATGAAGACCGAATAACATTTCCAAATCATCCATTTTCATTTGGATGTACTCTTTATGATCTAACTTCTCATTCAACTGATTCAAATTGGAATAGATTTATTGATAAAGGTCAAGATCCACTGGCAATGATTTTCAAGGTAAAATTTCAGATTATTTCAATTTGCCTATAAAGAATTGTTAAGATTAAGAATTTGTTCTCATTATACATTTATAAAGGAATAGTTTTAAAACTATACATGTTATAGTTAAATTTATAGTTACTGGGGTTCTCAAATACTTTATTTTTGAATAATCATATCAGTGTTTTTTTTCTAGATATTTAATTACAATATAGAAACCCAAACATTTTTAATATCAGTATATTATTATATATTTTGATGAAAAATGAAAATAAAATTAAAAAGTGATGAATAATAATGAATAAGTGCTTTAAAAAAAAGGATTTTTATGGTTAATTTAAGGTTATAGAATAACATGTTTCAGTTCAGAAAATACCAGCAGTAAAAATATAAAAAATTATTACAATTTTTTTTTTTTAATATGCTATTTATAGGTAATTTTTAACTTATAATAGTTACTTTATTGTATACATTTTAAATAGTACAATATTCAAATTAATTTTTTTAGATTTTTCAGATTTTAAGAAACTTATTTTTATTATTATAAATTTATTTGATTAATTTTTTTTATTCACCACATTTATCATATATGATTATTAATAGAACATAGATTCAAAATAAGTTTTTTTTTTTCTTATTTTACATTGTTTTAATAAATTCAGTAATGAAAAACATAATTATTACTAATCAATTAGATAAATCTCGTCATTGCGTTTACATGTGTGTGCAACCAATTACATGCATGTCATGTTATCACCAAATATCAATTATCGTGAATTGACGTTCTCGATTATACTCATGTCAAATAAAAATGTCATTTTTCGTTCACATCTAAATCGCCTTAATAGAATGACAAAAAGTACAAAACCTTCAGCTTTCCAAACCGCTACGCCGCCTTTTCAGTAGATGTAGGCAATAAAGTTATTATAGATTTTAATGTATCATCTGTGGATTGCACCAAAGACCGCAAACTTCCGACCAAATGCATACTTTGCACACAAACCATACAGCTTCTTATAAAGGATGCCCCAAATACAAAGAAATCACCTCTTCTGTTTATGTCATGGCCTGCTCGTATTAATCAGCTCTGTAGTCTTGACGCTTTTACTCAAAGATCATATGCCTAGGGAACACATCATCAACCAACAAGCAAACTATCGGAGGATTTAAATAAAATACACAATGATTTGAAATCTATCTCACTTGGTGGGTTCCTTTAAATAAAAGTTTTTTCTCTACCCCACTATTAACTTTACTATTGAAAGTCTTGGAAATTTATGTTCAATTCCAACTATAGCCATTTCCTAATTGCATAATGTCCATGTATTATATTTCTTTTCCTTAGTTACTTACATTATCTAATTTCTCCATTTAATACTCGTTATTGTTATAACTTGATTTTTGTTTCTTTTCACACAATATTTAAATCTGTATTTGGTTTTGAAGTTAAATGTTTGAATGTAATTTTCAAATTGTATACCAATATGATTGTTGAGCCATTATTACAATTATTACTAATAGTAGTAAATAATAATAAAAAAAATATATTTTTTATTTTATTAAATATAATTAATAAAATTTCTTTGAATAAAATCAGTACATTTATAATTTCATAAAATTACTACTAATACTACTAATACAAAAATATTTTATACATTTCTTGTCTTTAGGTTCATAGTGGTCCATTTGGGACCATCACCGCTTCTAAAATGCTTTTCCACCTCTCTCTATCCAATATTGCTTTCATATTCAGTAATGGATTGAGTTTTTTTTTTTAAATATTTTTCTACTGTATCTTACCATCTCTGCCGATGCCTGTTTCTTGATCCTTTCCCCGTTGGCTTATCTTCTATAATTTTCTTAATGAATGAGTGAAGCTTAATAGATGTATCCTGGCCATTCTTTATCCCTCTAGGTTTTTGACCACATTTCGTATACATACATCACTATGGTTAGTGTAGGCGTTTCTTTGTACGCCTGGATAGAAACTTAAAAGAAAATATTTCTTTCATTGTAAAGTAACATCTGTTTACCGCATTTTATACATTTACTAATTTTTAATAGTAATAAACTAATAACTGTATTTTATATAGTAAGATTTACTCATAAAGTGTACGTTGTTGTTCTTTTTTTTCTTTTTGTTAGTTATTTTGTTATTTATTTAGATTATATCTATGGAAGGATATGCAGTTTATTGGAATTCTAAAGGTAGTTTATTCACAGAACATTCAAAAGAAACTTACAAAGATATGTTCGAAAATGGAATACCAAAGAAAGATGTTCTTCCTGATGGTTATGAATACTGTATGTATTTTAATATTAAATATTATTTTAATAAATAACACAATTATAATTTTAAATTTTTAGTGTTGGGTCCAATTAATGCTAAAGCTAAAATGAAAATGAATCCAAAACCGGAATTAGATGGTAGTGATTTCACAATACCAAAATATGACATTAGTATTGACATGGAAAGTTTAAATATAAGTAAATAACAATTTTTTTTCTTATCTAAAATCTTTTTTTATGTTAGTTAAAAGTTGTTTTTAATTAGATTAGCATTTTAACTTTTAAATTGAATTGAATTAACAGTATTAAATTATGATTTAGGGATCAGCAAAACTCAATATAAAAATTTGATTATGGCTGCAGAATCTATAGACCGTTTAACTAAAGCAATGCCATACAGAAAATACCGACCAATGTTGAAAGAATATAAAGGAAACTATAAAGAATGGTAGGTGATGTTTCCAAGTTGCATATAATTTCTTTTTTATTTTATTAGATTCAGGGTGGAGCAAAGAAACTTATGATTTTACAACAATGTTTTTTTTTATTTTTTTCTGTTGACAATATTTCAACCAGCAATATTACTCCGATTTATGATTTCAGCACTTTTTCTAAAAGAAATCTGATTAGGGAGTTACTTTAGAGAGGTCATTATTCAAATTTCCCCATAGGAAACACGGGAACCCCGTTGAAAAAAACAGGAAAATAAGTACAATGTTAAACAGATATTATTAAAAAATACATATATAATAATGACTAATTATTCTACCAAAATATGACATATATATTGTCAACAAAGTAACACTCTCTACTAACTCTGCTCAGGATTTTTTTTTTTTTTTGCTAACAATAGTTTATTGTTACTTACAGATATACATTAAATTTCCCTTCTACTACGTTCCCAACTCATCTACAAACAAAAATTGCTGCATCCACGAAGTTGCCTGGCTTTTTTATGTTTATATTTTTTACTTCTTGTTTTTTCCCAACTATATAGTTGGGTAGCATATATATTTATTAATTAAAATATTAATATAATTTTTAATTTAGGTGGAAATTTGCATATAAATGTGTTTTGGAAGAAGATGTACGGAGAATACATAGGAATTGGGATTGGTTTCATATTCAATCACATAGAAAACTTATTCAAGAGTATAGAATTCTTTATAAACAAAAATTAGAATCAAAAAAATTATCAGCTATAACGTTAAATAGAATATCTGAATTAGAAAATAGTTTAGATGTAATGAATATCATTCTAACTAGACAAAGAGTAGAAAATGAAGTAAATATTTTTTAACTATTATTTTTAATTCAATTTTCATTCAAAAATGCATTTATGTTAAAATATGTTCTTCAACCAACAATTTGAAGAGTTTCATCTTTAATTATAATTATTCATGTTTGTATTTAAAGGTGGAAAGAGAAGGAAAAATTCAAGAAGAAATTAGAAAAGTAGAATCAGAACGAGGGTGGTTTAGTTTCTGGCGTACAAAAGATAGCGATACAGAAGAAAAAGAAAAGAATATCAGTAATTTATGACTTTAATTACAATTAAATTTTACTTTAACTGCTATTTATTATTGTAATAATTATTATGTATATAAAATAGTTAAGCAATTTGAAGAAGCCATGAATGCTAGTGAAAAAGAAAAGTTGTACAAGGCAATAGGTTATCAAGAAAGTTCAGTTGCAACAATTTATCCTGAAACATTTATAGACACAAACTTTAAATTCTGTTTACATACATTAGAAATATCAGTTTTTGATGAAGAATTTACTTCTATTCACAAAGTGTTGACTGTTAATTTCAAAGGATTTGTACTTAACCTTCAGACAAGAATAGCAGCTAATGCTATGAAGTAATTACATAATAAAATTATTGATTGATTTTTTGGTATTTATATTATAATTTTTATTTTAGAGTGGAAGCTTCTGGTGAAACATTATCTGTATTTGGTTTGCCACAGTCAAATAAAATTCCAAAACTTATTACTTCTAAAGCATTTGATCAATACAGAAGCGCTCAAGATTTAGCATTTTCTCAGGATAATGATGAAGATGGTACTGAAAGACAAATGATGTATTTATTCAATTTATTGTTTGAAACAAATCCTCTTGATCAATTATGTGATAGTAGAGTGCAGTTATCATTTAGACCTTTGAAAATGGTTTATGATGCTCAAACTATAATTAAAATTATGAATATTTTCACAACCCAACAATCAAATGTTGCAACACAGTAAGGCAATTTTACATATTTATTTTAAAAATGTTTAATAAAATATTTTTTTTTTTAATAACTAATTATAAAATTCAAAATTTGCTTATAATTTTTGATTAATTATCAGATCAGAATTGTTTTTGAAAATTATATAATTTATGTAAAACAGTACAAGATTAATTTAATTATGGTTTATAAATTTAAAATATTGATTTGTGTTAAAATAATAGACTACAAGCAGCAGCAGGTACAAAATTGGCAGAAATCAAAGAAAAATCTGCTCTAGGTATGCAACATATTATAGAAGAACACAAAAGACTTGAATTAAAAATTGATATGATGGCATCTTATATTGTTATACCTCATGGTGGTTTTTATAGGAAGTATGAAATTAAAACTATGATATTTTAATATCTAAAATAAATATCAAAATCGTATTGATTAATTTGCACAATTTCTTTCAGAAATCAGTCATTATTACTTTTTAACTTAGGTTGTTTAAAAATAAAATCTAAGCCTCAAAATCTTGAGGATGTAAGTATACAGTCAATGCATAAAAAAGGTGCTACACAATCTGAAGTTTTACAAGGAATTGTTAGTCGTAGCTATGACCGTTATTATATTGAACTAGAAAATGCTCAAGTATGTTTTATTTACATTAAAAATAATTAACTAATGAGTTAATCATAATCGATTGTACTATTTTAGATATTAATTGCCAATAAAGGTGAAAATTGGAAAAACAAGTTTAATGAGTCATTTCAAAATGAACTTTATATTCTTAAGCCAACTACCTTAACCATTCAAGTTGAAAAATGTTTAATAACTGATGATCCCCGCTTACCGTTACTTAAAGTGACTGGAGAACTTCCAGCTATTGATATTAAAATGGCAGGTAAATATATAATTATTTATTTTTTTATAATAGTTTTTACTATTTAAACATCATAGTTATATTGGTATCATAATATGAAATCCGTTAACTATTTGGTAATACCAATATTGTTAAATGTGATTGACTGAAACTGTGACGCAACCATCATTTTTGTGGTGAGGGGAAGTCAAAGACCTTAGGAGATTAAATAAACCATTTTTTATTATAAAGGTACTGTACTTATATTCGAAGAGTCAAAGGTGAGGAGTCCAAATTAAGCACCCTTTCCCCCTTCATTTTTGTAACTACCATGTAACTATGCCTGCTTTAATATATGTTGGCCTCCCTTTAGCCTGCCTTGAAAAAAATTCCTGACTCCTCCACTGATATAACTTGAAGTATTGAAAAAAAAAACAATAAATATTTAAGTATTTTAAATATTCAAAAATAAAAAAAGCCTAAATTTATTTAAAAAAAAAAACCGTTTTTCAATAATTATAAAATAGTTTATTTTTATTTGTTTATTAAAAATGTGTAGAAATATTATTGTTACTTTAATTTCTATTATTTGGTTTACAGAGAATCGATTTTTGGATGCTCTGTCAGTGTTTTTAAGTGTTCCTTTGCCAAAAAAGGCCAAAGAATTAGATGATAACCTACATGTAAGTTTTTTTTATAAATATATAGATTAAATAAAAGTATTACTTTTGTATGAAACATTGAATATTTTTATATTGTTTACTTGTACATATTTTATATTTAATTGACTTAGTTAAGAAAATATTGTCAATTGATTCAAAATATTTTCTTGTAATACTTAAGGGAATTTATTCCGGCAGTATTGAAAATTTGAAAAATTGTTACCAATACCTAAATCTAATTTGACTAGTGTTCACAATGTACTTAACCTAATGAATTGAAAATGATAACATAGATTAATTTAGTAGTAGAACAATTGCCTAACAAGTTAAATATGCATAAAATATAAATGTTTTTTAACATTTTTTTGTTAAAGTTGATTTATTGAATTAATTTTATTTATGTATGAATATACAACCTTTTTATTTTGATTCTGAAACTTGAATTTCTAGTATGTTTAAAAAGTGTGTTTTTCTCAACTTGGATCAATTATTTATTGTTAAACAAATTAAAACATTATTGAATGTAAATTTAAAAACCATTAATTTTTTTTTTTTTTTTTTTCAGGATTTTGATATCCTAGGTTCAGCAATGTCATTGCGTCAAAAGATTGATTCATTTAATATGACCAAAAATTTAACCAACCAGAGAAAAGAAGCAGAAAAAGCTTCCGATGTAAATGTACAATTTACATCATTAGATGTGAAATTGGTTCTTAAACGTAAGATATATAAATCTTTTAATAATATTAATTACCTTTATTTCAGTATTATTAGCACTGCTTAAAGTGAATAGAAAATAAATAACTGTATGTAGGGAGCAGATTTATATATACTGAAAAATGATAAAATAATTTATTTTTCATAATATGTAATATACACAAGAAAGTTAAATTGCTCAATTTGTTTTGATTTAAAAAATTAATTTTTAACTAAACCGTCTATTCTAAAACGAATAAATACTTTAAAATTATACATTTTTTTTTTTCAGACTGATAATGACTGATAAATTGGTTCTTTTTATACTTTTTTAAATTTAACTTTAAAATTATATATTTTCTATATTTATTCAAAGTGTTTTTGTAACACAATTATTTACTAATTATATAATCAACTAAAAGACTAATATGCATACAATTTATTTATAAATACTGTTCCCTAGTTATATGCGTAATTTAAAATAACTTAATTATTATTTTGCTTTCAAATTCTAGGGTTATCAGTTAAAGTTTTATCTTATGATGGCAAAGGCTCTTGGTTGAATCCATTATTAGATTTTAACTTACTTACATTGGAATTGTCATTAACACAACAAACTTTTAATACTAATATTGCCTTGAAATTGGGTAGATTATTTTTAGCTCAGTATCATAAGGACACCATTATACCTTTAGTTGATACACCAAATGAAGATGAAAACCAATACCTCTTACTCATGAAATACACCTTAGTTAGTATTTTAAATATAATTTTATAACATGTTTTAAATATTAAAGGTAAACTGAACCTCCAATTTATTATAGGTAGATAAAAACTCTCCAGAATTTCATACTAATGATCATGTATTACAATTACTCGAATTAAATTTTACTAAAATATTGGCAACAGCTAATAGAGAAGCTTTGCTTTACCTTATTGATTGGATGAATAATGTCAGTTCTAATATAAGTAACATGCAAAAACAATATAACTACAATACTGAAGAAATTCCAGTTACATTACAAGTTCAAAAAACTAATAAGCTCAAAAGAATGCATTTGGTTTCTAATGCATTATCAACTATTCTTGAAGAATCTGCCACAACTAAAGTTCAACAATGTATGTAAAATATATGTTGACATTTTCGTATAATTTAAATAAACCAATATTATTTAATATTTATATTAATTAATGTATATATATTTAGTAAATAAACGAACAACCGAGGATAATGACATGAAAGATTTGAAGCTAATAGCTCAAATAGGCGAAATACAACTGATAATTGTTACTGAAAATGAAGACTTAGCTCATATGTTTATAACTCAACTTGAGTCGTGTATTACAATGAAAAAATCTGATATTCAAATTGATGCTAAACTTCAAAATATAAGTGTTTTTGATCCATCATCTGATACAATTTATAAATATGTAAATATTTATTATTTAAAATCTTAAACTATAAAATAATAAATTTAGCTGTTATGGTACCTTATTCACTTAATTGTTTTGGTCAGAATATTGAATACCTGTTTAATGTACTTAATATTTAGTAATCAATTTCATTGATAGAATGATAATTGATATATTATTTTCCAATTCACATTATTGAAAAAAAAACTATATATAGTATTATTATTTCTTTACTAATTTATAAAACTTTTTTTCTACACATTTAGATTATTCATGTTGCTGAAAATGATGATGCTTTAAAGCTTCAAATGATAATGTATAATGAACAATATCTTGTTGATTATGATTCACCAGAAATTTATATGTCAATTTCATCAGGCTGTATAAAATGTGTATTTTTAAATCGTTTTGTAACCAAACTATTAGTAAGTATCAATTAGTATTAAAGATTAAAGTTAGAATGAGACGTGGACTTAGTTTGGACTTTAGTTGTTGATTTTCAAATTGATTCCATTTGTTTTTTCTCATATTTGGAATGGGAATGTGTGGCTTCTAATTTTCTTGTTAAGAAAGATGTATTTTATTTATCTTTATAGAATTTTATAAACCATTTCCAAGCTGGTAAAGCTGCTGTTTATGAAGCAGGAGCAGCTGCTGTTGCTACTGCTAAAATGAATGTAAAATCTGCCACTCGTGTTGCTCTTGATATTAATTTAAAAGTTTGTATTTATTATTTTTTTTACATAAATAATATTAAGTTTATTAATAATATTATTTCTATTTTTATAAAAGGCCCCAGTTTTCATAGTACCACAAAATTCATTTAGTTTGGAAGCATTGTGTTTTGATTTTGGATATTTATCTATTACCAATTCATTTATGGTTATTCATAAAGGAGCAGATCATATTCCAGCAATAATTGACAAATTAAGCTTAAATTTACAGGATCTCAAAGTATCTAGGTATGACGTATTTAAATGTTAATACTATGCAACTACAATAATTTATATATTTTTTTTTATTTGCAGAGTAAAATTGAATGATGGTGTTAAATTTTTTGTTTTTGACTGTTTATTATTACAACCTATTACATTTTCTCTTATTGTTAAACGAAATTTATCATCTGCATGGTATACTGATCACCCAGATTTTGATATTGTAGCTATGTTTGATTCTATTAAAGTTAGTTATTTAATGAACTTATTTTAATACAATTTTGTTACCTATACTTAACAATTTAAAAAATTATCTATTTAGGTAACTGTAAGTCATGTTGATTATACTGTAGTTATGAAAGTATTAAATGAAAACTTGAGTGAAGGAAAAGATGAATTAGCCATTCCGAATGAAGAATTGAATATTACAAAATTAAATAAGTCAAATGGCAAGTTTTAATAAAAAAAAAATGTTTCTTACCTCGTAATGTATTTAATTTTTTTGATTTTTTTAAATTAGAAACTAAAGTAGTTGTTGATATTGAAAATAAATATCAATCAGAAGAAATCCGAACATTGGCTAAGTTTGAATTTTCAGTAAAAAATATTATTCTTGAATTATTTAAAGAAGGTCCTGGCGAGGTAATTTATTCAATATTTTTACTAGTATAATAATATTATTAATGTAAATTGAAATTATTATTAATCGAAATTTGAAACATTTAGTTACTGATTAATTAAATGTAGGATTGGGCTTTTGACCAGTACATTTTTTTTTTTTTTGATAATTTTATGTCAACATTTATTAAATAATCATATCTTTAAATCTAAAGTGCATTTTACTATTTCATTGACCATTACTATTACTTAGTATTTAATATATAAAATAAATATTTTAAATTTGTTGATATTTTTTTGTGTATAAACCTTTAATCAAATTTTTTTTTTCTTTAGAATGGTTTTCAAATAAAAGATAATAGTATGGGACAGTTTATGTTTTCATCTTTGACTGTTGATGGGTCAATGTATACTGATTTGTCATTAGCTTTAACATTATATTTGTTAGATGTAATATTAGATGATACACGAGTGAATTCAACTAATAAAGTGGTACGTTATATGGAAAGAAAAAAGAATAATATTGAAAATGATAATCTGCAAAACACCATTGACATTAAGTATAAACAAACTCCCACTGGATCTGATGGTAATATTTTTTTGTTTTTAATAAATCCATTTAAATTAACTAATATTTATTTGTATATTAATTTTTAGTTCAACTAAAAATATTTAGTTTCAATTTAATATTTAATGTGGAATATATACAATATTTGTTGAATTTCTTTATTTTGCCATCTCAAAATCAAGATATAGGATTAAACGATGCGGCAAAAAATCCCAAATTAACTGTAATGGTTAGTGGTATTCATTAAAAATATTTGTACATCATTTAAAATTTAACTATGCAATACAAATAATAATAATAATAAATTTAAATTTGTAAATTTTGTAGAAAGAACAATCAAATGCTATAGAACCAAAAGAAAACAATAAAACACTTTTACTAAAATTGCAACTAGAAAAACCAGATATTATATTGGTTGAAAGTTTAGATGATATCAATACAAATGCAATAATTATGAATGTAATATTATTAACAGCTTTTGGATTAATAATTTTATAATTTTTTTTTTTTTTAAATAATAACAGACTGAAGCTACCTTAAAATTACGTATGTCCACCCCAACTCGTCAAACTGTGAATGGAGAAATTAAAGATTTGCAAATATATTCTTGTTGTTATAATCCTTTAAGAAGGAAAGATACAATGAATTTAGTAAATAATTTTATTTTTTTTCTAGTTTCTAAGACCCTTTTTAAAATTATTGTAATTATTATTATTATTATTATTATTATTTAAATAGATATTATGTCCTGTTACCATAAATGTTATTGGTTCAACTCCTGATGATACTTGTCTTCATGTGGATGTAACTATGACTCCTGTAATTATATCAGTTACACCAGGTAGTTTTTGTTTACGGATATATATATATGCAATATCTATCTTGATTAAATTTTATAATTTTATAAATACAATTGGTTTTTCTTCTTAGCTAACATTGAAATGCTAAATCGAATTAATCAAAGTTTAACCGAAAAAAAAGAAAACATATCTTGCGAACCAAAGTATGATGAACAATCATTTTATGATTTATGGAATAAAACTCAATTTAATGATTCAGAATTTTGGTTTTTAAAAACTGGTTAGTTTGTTACTTAAAATGATTTAATTATTTATTTAAGTTATATTGTGATATGTTACAGAATCAGCCACTGAAGCTTGCACATCAGACACTAATAATATACAATCTGTTTTAAAGAAAAGTGAAGTTTGTTTAATATCTATTCCTTCAATTGTTTTTACTATTGAAGCAGGAATTGGCACAAAAACTATGCCAATGTTACTAACTGAATGTACATTTAATGGTTCTGTTAACAATTGGAGTTCTAAGGTAAATTTAAAAAAAAAAAAAAAAAATTAATTTTATAAAGTAAAATTCAGTTAATTTAACTAAACCTAAATCTTTCAAAATATCTAAAAAATATTTAAAATTTGTAAATATTATGTAACTTAGTTTGTTTTTTATTATGTTAAATGAAAAACTTTATTTTTATTTTTTAAAATGTAACTTTTATGTATTAAATTATAAGGTTTATTTATTTATAATAGTTTAAGGAAGAAATATATCCCATTCTCTCTCATGCTATAATTAATTTTAGTTTTCACTATTCGTTGGTTTTTTTAATTTATAATTATTGTTTTAAAATTTAAAATTATATTTACTTTTATTTTCAGTTATCTGTCGCGGGAGAGCTAACAATGCAAATGAATTACTATAATAGTAGATTAGCTCTTTGGGAACCATTTATAGAACCTGTTGAAATTGAATCAAGTATTGGTCCCAAATATGTACCATGGCTACTTGAACTTAAGGTAAATTTAATTAAGTTAAATTTAGTTAAGTTAATTACACTAATCACGTATTAATAATGCAAATATATTTATTTTTATAGTTGGAGACATTTGACCCAAATGAAAGTTCTCAAGATGAAGTATTTCAAAGGAAACCAACAATGAAAATTTCATTGATATCATATGTATGATTTTTTAAATTGTTTTTAATTAATTGATAGTTTAAATATGTATTATTTAATTTTTTTTTTTTTATATATATATATATATTTATGTTAGCAAACAATTGAAATAACAATGACAAAAACTGCTCTAGAAGTAATGACAAGTTTAGGTAAAGCATTTAATGAAGCAATCACAGCAGAAATACCACTTTCGAAACGAATTGAAGCAGCTCCATATGTTGTACAAAATAACCTTGGATTTGATATAGCTATCATGATTTCAAACACACCATTCAAAGTAATAATTAATTAGGTTAATAATTATGTCACAAAAATTATAATTTTAAATTTATAGCTCTGTGCTATTAATGAAGAAGAAATCCTTAGTGATGTAATTCTTAAAGATCGAGAACAGATTAATCTTTGTCTTAAAGAAGATGATTCAGTATCAGTACATTTACGCCAAACAACAAATATCGAAAGATCTTTAAAAATTAAGGTTGGTATACAATTTTCAAAAAATTAAATGTGAACAGTACTTATTTAAAAATGTACATGTTTTTTTATTTTTAGATTCAAGAAAATAATAATACTACTATATTTAGTTTACCATTAATAAAAGCTGACAAAAGATATTTTAATATTAAACATAAACTGAGAACTGTACTTGAACCCTGGGGATTGGTGACTGACGCTCAAGTAATTAATGGCAGCATGGTTGTAACATTGAGGAGTGTTGTACAAGTAATGTCATTTTTAAACAAAAATTATTTGTTTTATTATCATTATATAATTACTGTTATTGTTACAGATCCATAATCATTTCAATGAAAACATATTTCTTTATTATAAGAAAGATGGAAAATTAAAAATGATTGGAAAAGCAAAGCCTGATAAACCATTTAATTTACCCGTTCATTCAATTTATACACAAACCAAAGAAATATTGTTTTGTCCAGAAAAGTAAAATAATTAATATTAATTTACTATTGACTAATATAAATTTGTATTTTTATTTTTATTTTTATAATAAACATTAATACTTTTATCTTTAGGTATCAAATATGTATTAAACCTTTTATTTGGAAAGATATTCAACCAATGATGAATTTGCGTGCTCTTTTGCAATGTCCACCAAATCAAGTAGAAGATAAAGATCCATTTTTTATACAAGTAAAATTAGATTTAAAACACATTTAATGTTGTTATTTATATTTTATATTTTTGATGAATTAGGTTCTAGGAAATATGGAACATATTTATTTTGAGCATACTGATAGATATTTGATGTCTAGTAATTGCTATAATATTCATTTATATCCTACAGTGATATTAGTAAATGCTCTTCCAGTAAATTTAGATTGTTTGATGCAAGGAGATTCTGATATTAAAACATTAGCTCCAGGAGAAAAAATTAACTTACCTATTATTGAAATCGGGTATTCATGTCTTACATTACAGGTATGGTTTTGAAACACCCAGTAAGAAGAACCTTCAATAAAAGTTGTTTTATTAATTATTATTGTTACAATTAGTAGTGAAAACAAATCAAACAATTTTTTTTTTCAGATAAAGTACTTAGATAAATTTTGGGATTGCAAATGTACAATAGAAGAACATCCAGATGAATTCTCTATTTGGTCATTTACAAATAATGAAGATAAACCCGATACAAATGCAAATGTTATCAATTTTGGTATAAGAACTGAATTTCATAATGGAGGAACACATATTAAAACTCTTTACTGTCCAATTTGGATGATTAACAAAACTGGGAGAATTCTTACTTACAAGGTATTACTTTCAAACATTTGAAATTCAATACCTACAGTAAAAACTTCTGTGTAATATTTGTTTTCAAACTATTTAAGGCTCTTGACGATGAAGCTAACATGTTAAAACATTCATCAAATCCTACAGAACCCTTGATGTGGTCATTTAAAAAGAAGATATTTTTTGCTAATAAAAAAGCTTATGTTAAAATAGATTCAGGTTTGTGGTCTGATAGATTTTCATTAGATGTAGCTGGAAACTCTGGATCAATTATGTGTAAAACGAATGACATTCTATATCAAGTAACTTTTGTGTTATTAACTATTATTTAATTATTTATTCATTATTATTATTTATTTATATAGATTGGTGTTCATATACAACTTACTAATAATTCTTTAACAAAACAAGTTACATTAACACCATTTTATATTGCATCTAATCAATGTCCATTTTCTATTGATGTTCAAGAGGCGGATAAAGTACAACAGCCATGGATTAAAGTATATTTAAAATAGTTTTATATTATATAAATGGTTAAAATAATTTTAATAAGTATAATTAACTATGCATTGTTTTTAAATAGGTAGAGCCAAATAGTTGCATGCCATTTTGGCCTCAAAATATTACTGATAAACATACTTTATCAGACAAAGTATTTGTTGTTCGAATAGCTGGTACTTCTGATGCTTCAACACCATTACCATATTTTAAGTCTAGAAGTGATCTAATACGTCTTCGTAATAAAGTAAATAATTATTCTTATTGGTCTATTAAAATAAACATAATTTATTTTAACTGATTTATGAATAAATAAATACTATAATAAAATTATTTATTATCTGTTAATTAAAATAAGTGTGGTATAAGTATGTAATATTTAAAATATATTTATAGTACAGTGCTCTTCAAGTTGATACTCAAATGACAGAGGGTGGAACGTACATTACATTTAGTCCATACATGGAAGGAATGGCACCTGCTTTAATAATTAATCATACAGAGAATTACCTTAAGTTTATTGAACATGATTTGTCTGAATACTTAGATGAAATGTAAATTATATCATGTTGGTGTTCGAATATTCTTTCAAATATATTAGAATTTTTTTTTTTTTTACAGAAAAATATTACCTCCCAGACATAAAATGTTCTTTTCGTGGTCTACGCCAACAGATCACCCTATTATTTATTGGAACATGATGCAGAATCAAGCAGATTTAAGAAAAGTTAGTACAGTTTTATTTATCATTAAAATTATATTTTAAAATCTAAAAAAAACACTGATACCACATTAGTCAAACTTTTAATCATCCATAATCTTCCTATACTTTCATTTCTTATATTTTTTACCTTTATACTGAAGTTATTGAATCATTTATTTTCATGTATTCTTTTTAAGAATTTAGCTTATATATGTATGTATATTTATTAGTTACATAGAAATTATTTTTTTCTAGGATGGTGTTGGAGTATTCAATCAAGATGATGGTATAAAAGTGTATTGGGTTTCATTTTTAGATGGTATGCAGCGTATTCTTATGTTCACTGTTGATGCCAATATTGCTGAAGAATGTCAAGCCTCAAGTAAACTTGAAATAATAAATAGAGAAATATTAATTT
The DNA here is from genome assembly GCA_902439185.1 of Cinara cedri. Taxonomy (NCBI): domain Eukaryota; kingdom Metazoa; phylum Arthropoda; class Insecta; order Hemiptera; family Aphididae; genus Cinara; species Cinara cedri. The sequence continues at coordinate 1,043,526 of CABPRJ010001901.1, read as the reverse complement.
CCATACATTCCTTGGGCTTATCATTAGTGAACAATGATCTTTGTATGGAATTAATGTACTTGAGAATTGGAAGGTAAATGTTTTGAGTTTTTTTTTAAGTCTCGTTGCACAAAATGCATAATAAAAATTAGGTGTCTTATTTAGGGGGAAAATATTGTAAATTAAATTATAATTAATTAATAACATTATTTATTGAAAAATTCTACTTACTCATTCTTAATCTATCAATATTCATTTTGGGAAGTTTCAATTATTTTATATTGCATATTTCATAACATTAATACTACACAATTAATTGACTTAATGATTTGAACAATTTAAATGTAAGATAATTTAAGACTTAACTAACTTTTAATTAAATAATACCTAATATAATAATTATCAAAAATGTAAGGTTTTACTATTATTATATTATCAGTGTACTTACAGTATGGTTTTTTTTTTTTTTTTTTAGTTCTGGAGTAATATGGGAAACAAAAAAGTTAAGTGGTTCTCGTTACAAACCAATGACACCAAGAGAATGTGAATTAGTTGAGGCAGCATTTATTCGCTACACTAGAAAGTTAGCAATTGGTGAAAATGAACCTAATGTCTTAATTAAAGAGTTAAATATTGAGGTATTTTAAATTTATTTTAATTTTACTCTTGTAAAACATAATATAAAATTAATATTATATTAGATAAATTTTGCCGAAAACATTGTTACAAAACCTAAAAGAAATATTCGACGAATTTACAATACTGGATTTTGGCTTAATTTGCAATCTTCTGACTATACATCTCAGATACATGCTAAAATAAATAATTTACAAATTGATAGTCAAATAGATAATTCTATTTTTCCGGTTGTATTTGCTCCTGTGCCTCCACCAAAAACTATTGCACAAACCGGTATGTTTTGATATTTTATAATTCAAAATTTGAAAACAAAGAGTTAATATTTATTAAATGTATTTTAAAATTTTAGAACGTAAGCCATTTGTGGAACTCAGTATTGTAGAACGATTAAATAAATACAGTACTGTAAAACAATATAAGTATTATAAAATGCTCATTCAAGAATTTCATATTAAACTTGATATTAATTTCATCAATGCAATTATAAAAATGACTGAAAAATATGAACTTTCAGAAGAAGAAAGGGTTTGTTATTTATAAATTTAAAAATAAAAAGTAAAATATTAAAATGTTTCTTGTAAATTATAGTTATTATTTTGTTTTAGTTGAAAATGTTTAATGAAGATTTGTTATATGCCAGTAATCCATTACAATCTCAAATTACTACTCATTCTTTACAAGAACAAAAGAATTATTATGATATGCTTCACTTTTCTCCTCTTAAGGTTTGTGAATTCTATATTTAAATAACTAATTCAAATTTAATTAATTATTAATCATTAGATACATGTTACATTTTCACTGAGTGGAGATGAGTTAGAAAATATTCCGCCAATTATCAATATAATTTTGCAAAGTATTGGTGTTACTGTTACTAGCGTTCAAGATGTGGTTCTAAAGTAAGTATTATATATTATCTTCAACATTACTATTATTTGTTTGCTTTATTTTTGTATAACAAAACAAAATCAAAAGTAATAGAGATTTTTATTGAATACATTTTCCTGATATTTTCCAATTATTATGAAAACTAAAAAGAAAATTAAAAATGACCATCCCAATGCGTCAATTACACAAAATTTGATACTAGAAACTACTCCTGAAGTTAAATATCTGAGCAAAATGTTTATTAAAAAGTTGTTAATAGATACCAACAAATTTTTTTAAAGAAACAGTAAAATTAATTTTTAATAAAATTTAATTATAATGTGAATGTAACATTATTTATGATGTTGACATTAAACTAATTAAATAGTTAACAAAATAGATTTTAGTAGGCATATGCTGTACTTAAGAATTGTCTTATACTAAAAGAGCATATTTTAAAAAAAAAAAAACAAATATATAGTTTAAATGAATTTATTTGGTTAAATAAAATAATTACATATTATCAAATTTTTTTGTAAATTTTATATTTATTAGCTTGTATTATAACTTATTGATGTTCTGCTTTTAGGTTGGCGTTTTTTGAAAGACAATATGTTGTTCTTAATCAACGGCAATTAATGATAGAGGCTCAACATCATTATGTTAGTCAACTTATAAAACAACTTTATGTTCTTGTTTTGGGTCTAGATGTATTGGGAAATCCATTTGGTCTTGTCTCAGGATTTAAACAAGGAGTGGAAGATTTATTTTATGAACCTTTCCAAGTATGTATAGTTTTATTTTAAAACATTAATTGAATGAGTATTTGAACTGTTATAATTTTAAACCAAATGAAACTTAAAATATTGTTACTACATTTAATCATATTTTATAATATAATTTTTTTTTTCATTATTATTATTAATTTAGTTATAATTATATTTTAATGTTAAATATATGTCTATTTAAATAATAAAATAATTAATCAGTCTCAGTTTTAATGTATCAATAGCTATCAATTAGTTGAGTAAATTTGGGATCAATGGCATTTTATGTTTGATTATTTTAGGGGGCCATTCAAGGCCCTGAAGAATTTGCCGAAGGATTAGTATTGGGTGTTAAAAGTTTGTTTGGCCATACTGTTGGAGGTGCAGCAGGCGCAGTTGGTAGAATAACAGGAGCTATGGGTAATTTAATATATTTGAATTTTGTTGATAATAAATTTAATCTGTTTATAATCTAAAATAATTTTAAATTTTATTTCAACCTATTTAAAATTATTCATGGACACATTATTTTTAATATTATAGGTAAAGGTATAGCAGCATTAACATTTGATAAAGACTATCAAAAGAAACGACAGGAATTAATGAATCAACAACCAACAAATATACCTGCTGGATTAGCTCAAGGGGGAAGAGGTCTAGTTCTGGTAATTTTCTACCTTTTTCATATTTGACAGTATTGTAAATCTTTTATATTTATAATAAAACAAATATGTGGTTTATACATATTTTTTATATATATAAATATAATATATTTTATCAGTAAATATTAAATAATATATTGTCTTTAAAGTTTTAAATATGTATTTACATTTTGATAGGGTGTTGTAGAAGGTGTAGAAGGTGTTTTTGAAAAACCAATCAGTGGTGCTCGTAATGACGGTGTTGAGGGATTTTTCAAAGGAGTTTGTCAAGGAATGGTTGGCCTCGTTGCTAGACCATTATCTGGTGCATTAGATTTCACTAGCGGAACTTTAAATACCATAAAACGGTTTGTATTTATATATAATGTATACCTAAATTTATAAATAACATCTATATGTTGGGTAAAAGAATCAAATTAGTATAAGATAGTAAGTACCATCAAAATATTATTTTGAAACTTTTAAAGATTAAATATTTGATACTTATTGTTTTCGTATGCAATTTTTAAAACATTTATTCTCTTTTGTTTTCAAAATAAATCTACTATGAAATTTTAAATTATAACATATATCCTCATAGAATATTTTAAAAGTATTTGAAACATTGTTTAAAATTTAGAGAAATAGAAATGTAAGAATAAAGATTCATTGTCATTTCATAATGGATTTATTTTAAGATTCTGAGTCAGCAAAGAATGTATTAGTTTTACAATAATGTTTATTATTATTATTATTTTTTTTTTATTGTGAAAAAATTCTATCATAAATCTTGCATTGTTATGTAAGTTTGACCTCTTTTCTGAAAGAAAATATTATCTGGATAGTGCTTTAAAGAAGTCATTTTTAATTTTCCCAATGATTTTCATAATATTTGGGAATACCCGGGGTAAAACATAACAAAAATGGGCAAATTTACAAAAATAATGATTTGATTGTTTTTACTTTTTTGTTTTAATCAAGTTATAAATATTCGTAGAGACTTGAAATTTAGATAGAATATTTATCTTTTCTTATCTTTACTTACCTTTTCTAAACATGGTAAAATTTTCAAACAGTTTTAACTGTTCTTGAGCTATTTATAGTCATTTTTCAAATTTTGTATGTAATTATTATTATTTTTAATTTATTGATATTTATGTAATTGTACATGTCCCATTGATTAATATTCTGAATATATAATTAAGATTTGTTGATCGCATATTAAAAAAAACGTATTAAATAATTTATTTATTAATATTTAATTAGGGTTACTGACACAACATCAGAAGTTCAAAGAGTTCGTTTACCTAGATATTTTAAAGAAGATAAACAAGTTCGACCATATTGTAAACGAGAAGCTGAAGGATATAAACTAATAAAGGTGAAAAAGACTAATGTTTTTAACTATATTTAAACAATTATTATAAATCAAATTGTATATTAATGTATTATTGTTTATTAGGAAAAGTAAGCAAATGGTGATAGAAAACAGATAGTATTGAAAATATCTGATACACAATAATAGAGATAAGTATTTGTGTGTATTCTTCTTTACTTCTGTATTTCTATTCACTTTTTGCTTACTCTCGCTTAATTAATTTAATTTCAACAAATTTAACTAACACATGTTATGCATATTGATGAGACCACTTGTTATCTTTTTTTATATTAAAAACAAAAAAATTTTTTGAACACGTTTGCTCTATTTTGTTGTCATTCATTACCTAGTATTAATATTTCAAATAAATGTAGTTTAGAAAAAAAAAAAAGTTATTTGTTTTTTTTTTTAATAAAATATTATATTAAAAAATATCTATTTTAGTTTTTTTTATTTCCCTGTCCTGGGGCTATTTGTATTAAGTAATTGATGAGAATTTAGTATCTAATTAATTTTCACAGCTTCCATGCGAAATTAAACTATGATTCCTGTAAGTTTCTTTTTCTAATTTTATATTAAACAAATTAAAAATGTATACATTTTTATGCTTTACTTTGTTCAATGAATTGTTACAGATTGCTGGAAAGGGAAAATATAAGTTGACTGACAACTATATTTATCACATACGAACAACAGTTTCTGATAAAGAAATGTTTATAATCACTTCCCAAAGAGTAATGTATATTATTCGAGGTTACTGGACTGGCTCTTATAAAGTATTTGGCTATATTTTCAATAATACAAATATATTCTATACTGAAAATTGTTATTTGAATTAGATTCAATGGGAGTATGTATGGTCAGCAATGACTAAGCATCCAAAAATAGTACATTTCAATACATTATTACTCCAAGGAAAAAATAATCCTAATTTGCGTCGATGGTGCTGTTTTAAAGTAAAACAGTCTAATATAAAATATGTTTTAGTATCAGATGCTGAACTATGTGTTGTATGTATTAATATACATAATGACCTAAAATATTGTTTGATCCTATTGTATTAAATTATTTATTTATTTTTAGTGGTTAGCTGATAAAATTACTGAGTTTATGGATATTGATAATCCAGGCATCGAATCCACTCAGTCTTCTGAAATTTCACTTCTCGGTCTTCAGTAGTTTAAAAGATTAAACAACAAAATTAATTTTATCATAGCCTTTTTTTAATACTTACTTAACTTGTTTAATATTATAATTTTATTCTGCTCTCTTGCTTGGCGTAAACCAAATCAAAATCGAATTACTTAATCAATATTGTTAATGTGTGAAAGCCTGTGATATAATGAGCCTTGTTGCATTGTTTATGAATAGTATATTTTTGTTTTAAATATTTTTATATCAGAAATAGTTTTATAAGAATTATATTTTTTTTATCATTATTTATACTTGCAAATGCATAGAGAGAGTGCCATTAATTAATCATGAAAATGTCATACTTAATAAAAATACTACTTTAATCATTGATCTAACCATCTTTATAAAATATTTTTAATTATTTTACTTAATTTTATATTGTTCTATTTTTAGTTTTCAAATATATATATCTATGATATGCTATTATGCTGCAATAATAAAACATACTTTTTAAAATAAACGTAATGGTATCAATGTTTGTTTTTTTTTAATGGTAAAATGAATAATTGGTTTATAGTGAAATGTTAGTATTATAATTATATAGTTAATGTATCATAAACGTTTGTAAATTTAAAGCCATATTTGCCAAACATGAATTGCTATTTTTATTATTACTTTTTTTAATACAAAATATGACTATGCATGCTGTCTTACCTATATTCCGTACCAAATAAGAACACAATGGGCAGCAGTTGATAATCGGCCAAAACTCATGTAGCTGACTAACGGCGACCAATCATAGAGCGAATAGACTTAGCCAAGGGGGCAGAACGTCACTCCGCGATGCTTACTCCGAATGCACCGAACGTTGCGTTCTTATGTGGAATGGAGTAAAGGCTACTATACCGGGAGATGAAAATAAGCTCAATTGTGTAACTGGTGAGGAGGAGAGGTTAGACATACTAAAAATTCAAATATGTTATTTTAATTTAAAACGTTTTTATTGTGTACTCCATATATTTATTAATTTATTATTTATTCTAAAAACTTGTCCAGAAATAAGCTTACACCAGTCTCTCAAATTTAAATCCAGGTTTGTGGCATGCTACCGAATAAATTGGTAAGGTTTTGATTAATTTTAATAAAAACTAAAAATAGACGTCCTTGGATAATGGAGACAGGTGCAGCCACTGTTGCAGGTAATTTAATGTATACCTGCGCAACGATAAACCATTGCTTACAAAAAAACGATTCTGAGCAGAGTTCAGTTGAAAGTGATGCTTTGTCAACAATATATATTATGTAATTTTATAATAATTTAATTAATTAAGCTTTATGTATTTTCTTTAATAATATTTGTTAATGTTATACCGATTTTCTCAGTTTTTCCATATTTTTTATCCTGGTTTTTCACATTAGCTGGGAAAAACGAAAAATGACCAACCTAAAGTGTCTTTCCATACCAATTCCTTATAGGAAAATTGGTATCATTATAAATAGGAGCCAAATTGATTGGAGAAAAGTTGTTCACAGGAAAAAAGAAGACTGTAATATATTTTAACTAATACCTACATTTCTTATTTTTTCCTGTTTTTTTTCGATTTTTCAAATTTGAAGAGAAAATCGAAAAATAACTTCCTTAAAATATTTCCCCATACCGATTTACTTTCAGAAAAGGTGATACACATAAAAATCTGAGCAAGATCTCTGGTAGAAAACTCATTGACAAAAAAAAAAATCTTTGTAAAACCATAAACTCTTTTGCTCTACTCAGAATCTAAAAGGAATCTATAATATCATTATATACATAATCCTAAAAAATACTGTCAAATTACAAATACATTAGCACTGTGACAATTTTATTATATTCCACATTAGCAATCTCGGGTTTGAATCCAGAACACATTCATTTTTTTTGCATTGTTTTCCAACATTTTTGAAGAGATTAATACTCATTTGTTTACTAATTCATTATAACGGGAAATATTGATCAGGAGATGTGTTTTAATTTTTAGTTTTTCCCCATTCAATACTATGCCACAAGGTGAAGGAATTTTACCACTGAAAAGATGATGATATTCTATGATATTACCAGTGGTTGGAAGTAGCAAGCTATTTGTAACGACCCAGAGCGAATTGGCTAGGTCACAGGCCAGTCTATAACTTTAAAACTTTAAGCCATGCGCCAACTTTGACCAATAATAGCAAAATTAATTTTTTTTATACAAAATATATTAGTTAATATGCAATATTACCCCACTGGATTTAATTTTTTTGTTCCCACTTGTCGTAAGTAGTGACCGCTTCTTATATTTTGACATACAGGATAATGTTAGTGAGTAGAAAAGTTAGAAAGATATATAATAAAATAAATTAGTTTATGAACTGAAAGATTACACTAAGAATTTAAATTGAAATTAATGTACATGACACTATACAGGGTGTCTCACGAAAATATATCCATATTGTAATATCTCTAAAGATAATCAAATTCTATTTATTTTTTTTATATATGTATATATTACTCACGGGGATAAAACTAAAAATAATTATATCTCAGTTAATTGTTTATGATTTGGTAAAAAATGAAAAAAAATTAAATTATTATTTTATTATTATCGAAAAATTAGCAGAAAGCCATTTTATAGAGTTAATTCTTCTGAAAATGCCAACTCTTTAACTTTTTATTTTCATTAAAACGCGGTTTTTAAACATTTTTCAAAGTTCAAAGTTCAGAGAAAAGTACCAATAATTATAATTATAATTATTATTTTGGCCAATTGACTACACTATTATACACTTTTTTGTTGAACTTTAAAAAAAAAAAAATAAACTGAAAATAAAAATTTGATGTATACATCAGTATACATGTAATTTATTTTGTATACATCATTAAAATGATAAATGCCAAACAAAGTTATATTGTTGTTAAATTTAAAGTAGGTATATAAAACGTGAAATTTTACATTGTTCATAAAATTCAGTTAGGTAATTTAAAATATTACATAACTACAAAAAATACTCTATAATAAACATCCTTTTCAGTTCAGTAAAAGCTAAACGTTAACATTAATGTCACGAGAATGCGAGATACATAGATTCATAAACACGAATCAAAACAATGGGGTAGTACTTTAGGGAGGTCATTTTTTTCCAAACTGTTTTCATAATAAATGCGAAAAACCGGGAAAATAGATACCTATAATATTAAACAAATATTAAAATATCAAAAATATAGAAAGTACATAATGTGTAGGTATGTATCTAATTATTTTACCATAATATAACATATTATATAATATTGTTGACAAAGCAACACTATTAACCGAATTCCGTTCAGAATCGTTTTTTCATAAGCAATGGTTTATCATTGCGTACAGATTTAAATTAAATTTTCCAACTTCTCACATACAACAGTGACTCACCCATCGTGCGAAGTATGTCCGTATCTTTTTGTTAATTAAACTTCGTTAGGTAGGTACTAATATAACATATCTAGGTACCTACTTAATTAACTATAATTCATTAACTAAAAAATTATTTAGTAACTAGGTAGTTATTAGATCCATGGTATTAACACCGGCTTTGTTTTATCCAAAATCATGTATGTCTATTATATACCTGTTATATATTGAGTACCTACTCATTGTTATCTGTTTATTGATATTATAAATATTTATATTTATTGGAATGTATTAGATGAATAAAGTTTCAAATAAATATTATTATTTATCACCGTAATGGACAGTAGTCCCTGTAGCGCAGAGGATAGCGCGTTGGACTTCTAATCCAAAGGTCGTGGGTTCGATCCCCACCAGGGATGTTGGAAACAAGAAAATTTTTTGCACTTTTTTACGATATTATTACGTAACAATTATGTTTCGTTATGTTTAAAATTCATAGATATCGATATTTGAATTCAGTGATGAGACCAAGATTTATTTTCGGAAGGAGTTTTATGGATTTGAAAACATATCATTTCGGATGGTGTTTGATGGAATGGAGGTTAGGAAAGTTTAATTAGATTTATGAGTACAATTTTTAAATTGTTTAACTTTCATCTATAGACAATGCATATTGAAAAACTATTTAGACCCATATTAAATATTTATTTAAAATGTATACTTTACTCATGAGTACATAGTGGACCATTTAAACCTTCGAGATGTTTTTTGGTAATAATTTAGAAAAAAAAAAATGTTGAATAATTTTTTGTTTATTTTAGACACGGAAATTTGTTCTGATTATTTTTTAAAAATAATATCACCATCTATTTAAAATAATCGCCTTCAGTTGGTGTAATGTGCTCGTTTTTGGCATTTACCATCACTTTTCGAAGTGTTTCCGGCTAAATAGCGGCCATTTCCTGTAATATATTATCTTTCAACGCATCTAGGGTCCGTGGTTAGGTTCAGGTTTAGTAAAATCTATATTTCAAATAACCCCACTGGAAAAACTGGAGGTGTTAAGTCGGGTGATCGCAGAGGCCAGTCGAAATCACTATTTTTTTGAAATTAAGTATTCAAGGAACAAAAGACGCAATAAAGCGATCATGGCTCCAGCTGTATAAACTGTGACGCCATCTTGTTCAAAATTTTTTTAATATAAATAATAGACACTTACTTTTTTTACGTTAAAAATAAAACCGACGTTCGTATTTATAAGTACCTAACCGGATAAACTTACCTATATTAAATGATAAACTTTATGTTATTTCAAATGGCCGCTTGAACGAAAATATAAAATTATATGTAAAATAATAGGTATATCACAGTCAAAATGTAAAACACCTAAAAACTGTGATATACTTGCAAAATGATGAATTTTTAATTCGAAACCGAATACACTAATCATAATACTCCAGGCGACGTATTGTCTCATTTTTTTATTTTTTATTTCTATATATATACCGTGTGTCCCGTTTTAAATGTACCACTAAATATCTCAGCCCGATAATCTTAGATTGAAATACGGTTTGCTGCAATAGCTAAGGGGTACTGAAGTACACATTTAAGGACAAATTTCAAATTTTTAACTCTTGTAGTATGCGCATGCGAAATACAAATTTTTTTTTTTTAAATTGCAACACCTATTTTTGTCACCGGATATGGATAGATTATTTTATTTTAAGTAATTTTGATCCATTGACCATAGTTCTAAACCTAAAATTGAATGAGTTACAGCTTTTTGAAATTTTAAAATAATTAAATTTTTTCGATTTTACCAAAAACATTACACGCTTGAATTTGATACAAAAGTAAATCGTTTTTAAACTAAAATGAAATACATTTAAATAATTTAATGCAAAATTACCTAANATAATAGTAGATTATTTCTAATTTTATTCTTAGTACTTCGATAATTATTGTAGATATTGTTCGATTATCAAAAGTGAACTAATGCACGTTCACTCAGTATTGTACGTTCATCGATGACACTTATAACTTTTAACATAATACTTTGAAAGATTTTTCTTTTTTTCTTCTTTAAAATGTTAAACAATAGTGAAAAAATTGATTTTAATTTATGGTGAGTGTAATAAACATTGTCGGGAGGCTGCAAGGGTTTATGCAAATCGATATCCCGAAAGATATCGTCCACCGCATAATTTTTTTTTAAGATTAGTTAATAATTTACGAACTTACGGGACTTTTTCGATAAGAGATGCACAGAGACAACCACTACGCAATATGGAACCAAATGATGATCAGGAAAATGAAGTAATTGCGTACATTCAATTAAATCCTCGCTCATCTTTAAGACATGTTGCTAGAGAATTTGACTTTTCAATAACAAAGGTACACACAATATTCAAAAAATACAAGTTACATCCTTATAGGGATGTTCTGATCTAGTTCAGCATTTACGCCAAGGTGATAACGAACGTAGTTTAACATTTATTGCACGGATAACAACATGTACAAATAACGACCCGTTATTTTTAAATTACATTTTGTGGACCGATGAATCAAAGTTTACCAATAATGGTGTTTTAAATGAGCAGAATAACCGTTATTGGTCAAACGGAAATCCACATTGGGCAGTTCGATACAAATTATCAAACAGTATGGGGTACAAATGTGTGGTGCGGATTATTAGGAGGAAATTTAATAGGTCCACATTTTTACGACGGTACTCTTAATGGAAGACGTTATTCAGATTTCTTAACTTTGCTACCGACGATGTTGGAAGATATCCCTTTATTACTTCGTCAAAACTTATTTTTTCAACAGGATGGAGCACCCGCTCATAATGCCATTATTGTAAGACAACAATTAAATGAAATGTTTGGAAATCGATGGATGGGAACTCACGGGCCAGTGGAATGGCCCCCACGGTCACCTGATCTAACACCATTAGACTTTTTTTTATGGGGCCATTTAAAGACTGTTGTTTATGCAGAACCACCAGCAAACTTACAGGATTTAAAAAATAAAATAACGGTAGCGTGCAGACAATTAACAAAAGAACAAATTTTGGCAGCAACCTATAGAAAAGTGAGTCGTCGACTGGAATTGTGTTTAGAAAAAAACGGAGGAAATTTTGAACATTTTATTAGATAAAATTTCAAAAAGCTGTAACTCATTCAATTTTAGGTTTAGAACTATGGTCAATGGATCAAAATTACTTAAAATAAAATAATCTATCCATATCCGGTGACAAAAATAGGTGTTGCAATTTAAAAAAAAAATTTGTATTGCGCATGCGCATACTACAAGAGTTAAAAATTTGAAATTTATCCTTAAATGTGTACTTCAGTACCCCTTAGCTATTGTAGCAAACCGTATTTCAATCTAAGATTATCGGGCTGAGATATTTAGTGGTACATTTAAAACGGGACACACGGTATATATGTCACTGTTAAAACCCGAAATCCACCAACTATTAACTATTATTTAACTATTGAAAACTAGTTTCCACAAATCCTTTTAGTCAATTCTAGTTTTGATTAGTTAAAATTAGAATTAACTAAAACCTTCACCGGTCAAACTAGATTTAACTTATTTTTGTTAGGTTGGAACTAGTTGTGTCTGAAACGGTGAAAGCTGGAATTATCTAGTGAAAATCAATATTTTTTTATTTTGATAGTTTAAACTAGTTGCTCGAGACATACACGCACAACGGCTATGACGAAGACAAACGAACTGGTTAAACTGAAAACGCAGGGACAAAAGCTACAACGGCCGAATTACTATCGATTAGGTATAATTGGTCGAAGTCCATATCTAAAAGGATTTGATGGACAACTGGTTTCAACCAGTGCATTTGAACCAAATGCTTTAGCATTGAATTATAATATATTATACGTCTATGGGTTGAAGTTATCATAATTGATTTGATAGCCGGCCAGTCGAATTTATGGAGCAATATTTATCGATTGCGTGCGTTTTAGGTAGGTAGCAGGTTGGAATACATGCGTTTCAGTAAAAACTAGTTTTGACTGACTTATTTATATCCGTAGTTAATTCTATTAGTATAGGTTTTGTAACGGTAGTCTGTTTGGTTTTCAGTTACGTAGCTGACGGAGGTAGTATTTATTAATTGTGACGGTTGTGATGACGTTCGGCGAGATTTATTTTACAGTAATGCCAAATGAGATCGTGAATTGAATCAACGTTGCAACAGTAGGTTAACGCTTTGTGAAATTGTTGAACTTGTATTTATGTTTGTATTGCAATTATTTGTATTTATTTACGAGTATTAATCATTTTAATAATTTTGTTTTTACTTTATTATTGAATAAATATCATTATTCGGTAGTATTCCTCAAGCGTGGTTACGTGAGTGTTATCTTATCTGTGATTTACTTGTTTTCTAAGACGTCGAAACAAAGAAATACTGTTATTGAAGTTTTTACAAAATGTTTTTTCTCTTTTGAATATTATTTTTAATTATTTTTCGACATTTTGCCTCATTCGTTTTAGAACATTGATATAATTATCAGCCATATTAATAACGTAAGATAAATCAAATTCACGTGTTTGTAAAAGTTTACTTAGCGGTAAACTAACAGCAAGCACTGTTGATATTATATATTGTATGTCTGAAACTCAAAGTTATTAATCACAAAATGTAATTGATTTGCTGATGAAGATATATTTTTATCAGTCCAAGTGCTTATTTTATCTGTAGCATAAACCACAGCATCTTGTAACTCTAGGTAAATTATTACTGAGTCATAATTTTTGTCGAGATAACAAAGGTACAATGTTTTAAATAGATGTATTTGAAATATTTTGTCTTTTCGGCGAGTTGAAAAAATTATAAATTGACTCATTACTTCCTAAACAATTCCTTATTGAAGTAATATTATACGTATCAGAAATGGCGAGATTTAGACTATGAGATGAGTAATGTGTACATATATAGCTAATGGACATTTTTCTTGGACATAAAGGTGGGCACCATGAAATGTACCACTCATTGAGATAGCACCATCATATTCTTGGCCAACCATATACAGTAGAAATCGCTTATAACGACACCGGTTATTTAACATACCGGGTTTTATGACTGAAAGGTGAAGGTCTCGTCAAAAATCCTAGGTATCTTTTACATGCTAAATTGTGTCGGTTATTATGACCTATTTTACGTTGTTCCTTGAACGTCATTGCAAACGATTTCTACTATAGTTGAAATCTATTCCAATCAAATTAGGCAAAGTTAAAAGAGTGCAAGGTCCCGTGACATCAGTTACCGGAACAAACAATAGAAAATCTTCATTCATTTGACCATTATTAAAATATATTGTACACAAAGAAAATTGTTAGATAGCAGAGATATTATTAATAATCACTATACCTATACGGATCATAAATTAGTAAACATAAAATAGTACCTACCTACAAGATTAATTTATTATTGTACTTTATGAACTTCCACATTGTGTATTTTGACAATAGTATTGTTAGTGTAATCAACGAACCTGTATTCCATTATGAACATTCTATATAAGTTCTATAAAACGTCACTGGTAGATTATGTAATCAATTATTACCACGGTTATCTATTTTGGCAAATAGTTTCGCTCAACGTAGAAATGAATGAATGAACAAACAAAAAAATTATTTTGTAGAAGGTAGGTACCCATAAATAAACTATATTATGTAATGCAGTGATAACGTGGACAAAATGAACGAACGAGAATAGGTTGATGTGATTTTTATCAAAAGGTACCTACATAAATAATATTTATTTTACATTGAATTAGTGTATGTTTAAGATTTTAAGCGCAGCGAAGAACGTATTGGTTTTACTACAATGTATGTATTTTTTAGATTTTGAGTTAAATTCGGGTTGCATTGGTTTTATTATAGTAAATGATGCGTCACAAATCTTGTTCCAATCAAAAAATGAAAAGAGTACTTTTTTGTTACATTTTGTGGCAATTTTTTATTTTCGTTATTATTATTTTTAATTGGGGGGAGGTTATCCCTCCAATTAAATATTTATATAATTAAAAAGTCTGTATAATAATTTTACATTTAGTAATGTACAATATTTTCAGTACCTTTAAATTTAACTATAGAAATATTATTCATGTACACTGTACATTGTACATGCCTGGATTAAACTGCCATACAATTAGGTAATTAACAGAATATATGATGTGTTAGTATATAGAATAATAAAAAGATGTCCTAGGATAATGGTAACAGGTGCAGCCATTGTTACAGGTAATTTGATGTATACCTGTAAGCAACAATAAACCATTGCTTAAGAAAAACGATTCTGAGCAGTGTTCAGTTGATAATGATGCTTTGTCAACAATATATATGCCATGTTATAGCAAAATAATTAAATAATCTCTATATATTTTCTTTAATTATATTTGTTTAATATTGTTAAAATTTCCTGGGTTTTCCTACGTTTTTCCCGGTTTTCCTATACTTTCCCAGTTTTTCACATTTGTTGAGTAGTTTTACTGTATTACTATCTGGGATATAACCCAACATAAACATTGACTTCCGGCCCAGCTAGGGTACAAAGTTTTGTTTTTATTACTATTATTATTATGTATAAATTATAATAATGAAAAAACAAATTCATATAGTTTTATGATTACATAATACGGTGTATGAATACAAAATAATTATTGTAATAACTAGTGATAGAAATCTGTGATCATATCATTTCAATGACACAATCTCATCTAACGATAAATCAAAACTTAATTTCTTTAATAGGTGTATATTTTTACCTTTTTTAAAAATATTATGATGATTGAGTAAAATAAATCTTCTCTTGAATAAAATATCTCTAATTTAAAAACAACAATAATTACCACCTCCCTCCATTAATACTTGGCTCTAACTTATTACTACCTATATCTACATCGCGGTTAATTATTATAATATGGTTGCTTATTAATGTGTACTTACATAATTTAACGTTAGTAGGTGTAACTTATTCAAGGAAATCAATAGATAAGCAGTTATCAGAAAATTAACTTTTCGGCAAAACATATTACATATTATTATATTATGTTATTGGTTTTAAAAATGACCTCATAAAAAAAATTGCAAATTTATTACGGAAATAATACTTACGTAATTAAGTGTTCGATTAGAATATAATATGTGATATATCAAATAAAATCGATTCATAAACATAAAAATAATAACTAAATGGCCTAAGTCACTAAGGTACCTTATGTCGTAACTCAGTGGTTCCCAACCTCTTTTATTGTACACTCCTTTTGTAGATTTTCAAAAATCTTGCCCCCACCCGATAAGCAATCAAATCTGTACAAACGATATTTATAAAAATTAAAATCGCTCGAGTAACTACCCCCTGTCGTCCCTACCTAAATTTGGGCTCTCTCGTAATCTTTATTAATACAATGATACCCGATAAACAGTCGTTATTCATTTTTTTATTTTTCCCCACATTGCACCTTCCCAGCAATGTATTCAACTCCCCCTCCCGGGGGGGGAGTGCCTCCCAGGTTGGGAAACACTGTTGTAACTAATAATGCCCAAAGTTGTCGATGATTACGATCAATAAAAAAAATACCTATAATAATAATAATAATGAGGCACTTAAGTTAATATTATCTGTGTAAGTTGTTCAATTATATATAGCGTCAAAACGAATAATTTAACTAACAGTTATGCCGACTGCATTGATAATCATTTAGTACTTACTGTAGTCTGTAAGTTACAGTCTGTAACATGTGCATGTATTGTTACACAAGCTACATCTGAAATACCAGTAAGTAAGTACTAAACTTTTAATAATAAGATCACGTCGTATGTATCATAATAATATATTATATTGGTTCATGATTGCCATATAATTATTTGTAATTTTAGATTCGGAGCATATTAAGGAATCTATTGATTTTATAATGATGTGTTCTTTTCATTATTTTTTTTTGTTTGTAAGTAACTTTTCGAAAATAAATCTTGCTCCTATGTATAGAATGTAACACCTTTTCTGAAAAATATGTTTGTTTAGTTGGTGCATTAAACAAGTCATTTTTTGATTTTCCAGAGGGTTTTAAAAATAATTGGGAAAAATCTGAAAGAAAATTATATGTAAAACGGAAAATATTTACAGCATATGGCCCGGCGTTACTATTTTCATTGTTTTTAACTTTTGTTCACGATGTTTTACTCCACTAAAAAAACAACAAGTGAACTTTTTTTGTTTTATTTTTAAACTAGTTGGTGAGTAAGAAAATCGTCTTTTATTTTTCTTTGTATTTTTGAAATAATTGAGCAAACCCGAAAAATACGTAGTTTATTTTTTTTTTTCATTTAATTTAGTTAAACATATTCGTAGGGACTTGAAATTTTATCAGAAAGATTATATTTGCTTTTTTTAGACGTGGTACAATTTAACCATTTTTGAGCTATTTATGGATATTTTAATTTTACGAGTTTTTACGTAATTTGTATTTGTCTGTACTCTATGGATAAAATTGTTATAATTAACCGAAATGCTTGAAAATTGTACAGGAGGTTTATTATAAGTTGATAGTGATACTTTGTCAACAATATAAATGTCATATTATGGTAAAATACCTAATTAAATATAGGTATAATGTATTTTCTTTACAATATTTTGTACAATATTTGTTTAATATTGTACTAATTTTCCCGTTTTTTCTGCGTTTTCCCATATTTTTGCTCGCTTTTACACATTTGCTGGGAAAACTCTTGAAAAAATCGAAAAATGATCTCCTAAAGTACCTCCCAAGTCAGATTTACTTTTAAAAAAGTGATATCATTGTAAATTGGAGCAAAATCACTGGTATAAGAGTTGTTCACAAAAAAAAAAAAAGGGCCATAATGTTTTTTTACCAATACCTATATTTCGTACATTTTCCGTTTTTCCGACATTTTTTCGCAGTTTTTCCTAGATATTATGGAAGCCGCTTGAAAAATCAAAAAATAATCTCCCTAAATTACCATGGGGATAAAATTTCCTTTCAAAAAATAAGCTACACTTGATACATTGGAGCAAGATTTCTGGTAGAAAAGTTTGCACAACAAATCGAGAGGTATTTTGCAATTAAAATAGTTCGAAGGATCAATGACTTTGGTCTCTAGGTACATCCAAAATGCATTTGTTTTTTCTTTGTTTAGGTTAAATAGAAAAAAATGTAAACGTTTTTTTTTTTACATAATGATTAGAACTCGGATCCCCAAGGATGATAATAGGCATAATAACTATTAGATATAGATAGAGTTATTTAGCATAACAAATAATACCAGAACTTTAAAAAGCTATCATTTTGAAATTTAATCAGTCCGCTTAATTCTGACTTCACCATCGTTTTTAAATTGGCAATAAACATGTATGTTCAAAAAAAAAAAAATTTAAAATTATAATTTTTACATAATTTTTAACTAAAACGATTTTCGTCAAAATTTGATATTAAAATTTCCTTATAAAAAAACATTCTACATTAAACTTAATTTTTTTTTTACTACCTTGTAAGACTTTTAATAAACCTCTCGTTAAATTTTTAAACACTTCTATTCAAGTCTAACAATTTTACCGAATACTTACCGAATAAATATTACGTATAAAATAACTCGAAATTAATATGTCTATAAATACCTCAAAAAGACAAATATGAGTTTTCTGTCCGAATTTCAAATCTCTATAAATATTTTTAACTGAATTACAACAAATAATAAATGCATTATTTTCGGAAATTGTCTGTTTTTCTTACGTTTTATCCGGGTTTTTCCCAGATATTATGAAAACCACTTAAAAAATCAAAAAATGACCTCCCAAAAGTTCCATCTGGACAATATTTCCTTTTAGAAATGGTGCTAAGCATAAATTCCAGATGAAGATTAATAGTAGAATTTGTATACACATTATAAAAAAATAATAATAATAAACATCTTAGTAAAATCAATACATTCTTCGCTACACTCAAAATCTAAAATAACAAAAATAATGATTAATAAAATTTAGATGACCAAGTCCAAAATTCTTTTATTTTAAGCTGCGTTCTGTAAGTGGTTTGATCCACAATATTTTCCATACTAATGTTTTCATTTCTATGAATATTTAAAAGTGATAAGCCAGTTAGCCTCTGCTCAACATTTTTTTTATCATAAAGTACGACTTTTAATGAACCTCATGTTAAATTCTCAAGCATTTATATTTAGTCTAACAATTTTATCCACAGAGTACCCAACTAGTACGTACAAAACTTGCAAAATTCAAATTTCTATAAATTGCTCAAAAATTTTACCATGTCAATAAAAGGCAAATATGTCTTTCTGTCCATATGTCAAGTCTACAAACAAGTAGAATAATAAACGTAATAAATATTTTTAACTAACAAAAAACAAAACTGAAAATAATAAAAGGATTATTTTCGTAAATTTTCCCGTTCTTCTTACGTTTTATCCTGGGTTTTCCTGATATTATGAAAACTGAAAACTGCTTGGAAAATCAAAAAATGACTTTCCTAAAGTACCATCTAGTCAATATAACAATATTTTCTTTCAAAAAGGTGCTATACTTATATATTGAAGTATGATTTCTGGTAGAAATTTTTGTCACAATAAAAAAAAAAAAATATATTATAAATCCAATAGGTATATTCTTTACAGAATCTAAAATTTAAATTAACTTAAACATTTCCAAATTTGATTCTAAAATTACCTAAATTATTTTATTATATCTTTGCAGATCGATTGTTCCTATTTAGTTTTCCATAATTCTATGTCACCTTTGAGAGAATATTTATTGTAATTTATAAATGATAAGTGTTTCATTCTTGTTTCAAACAAAGTATTTCCAAGACCCAGAATCATCTTTTCGGCATTTGAAACCAATTGTATTTTTACTTATTTGTACTTAGGAACTATAGATATTTTGTATTACAAAAAACAACATTTTGTCAACGCTTTTGCCCCCCCCCCTCCCTCTCAGGGACGCGCCTGTACGTACGATTATAATATTAGATGCATAATAGTGCGCGAAACCGGTTACTAAAACGGGACAGTTCTGCGGTTTAGCGTAGCGCGTAACACGACAACGGTCGCCGTGCGGTATCCCATTGTTGATGTTAGAGAAATATTAATAACTGGCCGTGTGCCATGCGCCCGTTTGTGTCCGGCAGCGCCTCGCGGACTCGTCTTCCCGGATGTGCGCGGCAGTCTGTCTCCACGCGCCGCGTGATCGGCACCGTGTGAATTCGTCTCCGCTCGCGGTTAACGATTTTTTGTTAAATATTTTTTTTCATTTTTCCACCCCGGTCGTTTTCAAACGATTTGGCGTGACAATAATTTACTATAGTTCGTACTGTACATGCGCAGTCTCGCTCCGTGCCCAGACGGTCCTGCGGTATACAGAGTACACAGACGGAAGTACCTATAATTACATATTTCGTATTGGTCGCCGACTAATAAATACGTAGGTATTAAATATACTGAATACATAAATATTAGTTATTAAGTAGGTAACAAGACGACCGGCATGTAACGTTAAAAATACTGTTCACTTGTTAGGTTATTTATGTGACTACATTCAAATTCATTTATTTTTTAGTCAGGAAATCAACAACTTAATGTGTTAGTAATAATTAGTGGATCAAAAAACCTGAATGTATAAGCTACAGATTATCTTTTTTAAGGGGTTTGGAGCGCACCTATAGTTTTCATACATTTTAAATCAATTAGCGGTGGAAAATTAGTCATATCTCCCAATGCCCAATTTACGTTTTTAAAGTATGAATGCATTTTTTAAAATATGTTTTAGTTTTCTGACGGAGCTGATTTTAAAATTACAGTTTTTAAGATAGCCCAAAATTCTGATATTTTTGAAAATTCCGAAAAAACACCGAATTGCATTTGTATTAATCTTGGGTGTACCAAATTTTGATTTGAAAATCAACTTTCTGAAAAACCCAGACAGTTTGTCAACAAATCCTTACATATTTTAAAAATTAAAATCAAACATTTGGATTTATAATTTATTTACCACCATTTATTGGTCTAAATCTAATACGTTACATCGTCCATAAAAACAGTCGTATCCCTTCTCCTTAAACAGTACCAGGTGATCCATTAATGTGGGCACACTCATTATCTCGGAAAGTATTAACTTTTCCGGAATTTTTTTTCCAGACCATTTAAGAAACAAGTAGCTTTATAATTTTATATTTATGTTATTTTTGTTATTCTTATTTTTGGGGACAAAACCGCTACCTACTTTTGATTTTCAATTGGTAACCTCTATTAAAAAGTCCATAAATAGATGGAGTACTAGTTAAAATTAAGTATTGACATTTTTTGATTTCCGTCAATCCGTTGACGAGATATTTCATAATTTGGATTGGAGGAGAGTATAGTGATGGTGCACGCCGCGCGCTGTAAAGCCATATAAATAATATTTCACTATTTTCCTCCAACCCAAACTTAAAAGTAGAATATCTCATCAACGAATTAACGAAAATTTAAAATGTCAACACTAAAATTTATTTTAACTAATACTCCATTTATGTATGGAATTTTTAATATAGGTTGCCATTTGAAAATCAAAATTGGGTAATGGTTTTATCCTAAAAATAACATAAATATTAAATTATAGAGCTGTTTCTTTCTTAAATGTTCTGGAAAACAAATTCCGGAAAAAGTTAATACTTTCCGAGATATTGAGTGTGCCCACTTTGATGGATCACCTGGTATTGGACAGTAAATAAATGGATAATTTTTATCGTTAAAGTAGTCATAAAATGGTAAAATTAATTTTTTAATTTAACAAAATTTGAGAAAATTTGGTAAAACTGCTCCGACTATCTTAAAATGAAACCTATATCCAAACCTTTAATATTAAGGAGGTTAATTTTAGTACCTAAACAGTAAACTAACTAATAATAAGTACTAACTTATAGATGTACCTAGTTATTTGATTTAAATTATAATTGTTAATTTTAGGACAAATATAAATATTAATTACTTTATAAAATTATACTATAACTTTTTTAAGCCTGGGTAGTGGGTACCTGTTATACAATATGACACAGTTTCCAAATTCAATAACATTCTCCTTGGTAAAATCCTAAATACGCCACTGATATACGTCAGTAATTATCCTCAAACTCTTTAATACCTAACCGATTAATAATATGAACTATCAATATTTATTCGACTATAATTATATTATAATATATAATAATAATATATTTACTATTTAGCGAGCAATATTTATGTAGGCAAATGCCCGCGGTAAATAATACGAGCCAATAATTGTTTCAAACCTAGTTTTTAATCGAAAATTCAATAAAATAGTGTTAGCTCCGTCACTGGTCAGTGGACTGATTTTGTTTAAAGGGTTGCCTGCAAATCAAATAGATAAATATCACTCACAACTACGCCACTGACTGCGTATAAAAATATTCGTATTATATTATTATTATATTAACTTTAACCATACCCAAAATTTAAGGCTACGTCACATATTTTTACACATACAATGCATAAATATACAAATTGTATTAAATATCAAGTACGCTTGTTGTGAATTGATAAAAAAATGTATAATGATTGATAATTTAAATAGGCATTGGCTAATAATATAATATTTTTTTTTATTTTGTGTTTTTTATAATTTTTAATTAACGTATACACATGTTATGGCGATCCCTAATCTTGTTTTTAATCAAATATAATTGCACATTAATTTAAATATTTTATGAGTACTTGCCGAATTAGTATTTTGTTAATTAACCGCGAATTTGTATAAGTACCTATTCGCTTTTATAGTTTAACAACACATAATTTACTTGTTTATAAATAAATTATTAGTATAGGTACCTATACTACTCGTAATATAATTTTTTTTTTTTTACAAAAATAATTTGTAGCTGATAACTCGATCGGAGTGCCAGGTGCCTATAGGTATATAAAATTTATAAGTTTACAGCTACAAGTTACCTAAATAAAATGTATATTACGTTTGAAAAACATATAGTAATATTTTGTGAAGTTTCTTATTTTTTTTTTCTGATTTAGACAGGTAATGTGCAAATTTACTTGTATAGATTACGTTTTCTATGATTATAATAATTATTACCTGTACATTATGATGTATTATTTTGTTCGACTATAGTGTACCAAATAATTTACCTAGTTGTATACAGAGTGATTAATTTGTTATAATTCAGCGATTTTCTCGGAGGATTTTATAAGTAAATTTAATTTCTGTTTTTTTTTTTCGATCTTTATCATGTAATTTTTTAAAGTTTAAGCATTATTTTAACACTGTTTTCATATTATTTTTCATACTTCTAACACATTAAATGAGTAGATACTTATATACTTTTGATTTTCAAAGAGAATTCCTCACTCCTTTCAACACAGATTAAAAAAATTTTAATATTATGCATAACATTATAATATCGGATATACCATATATAAGTTATAAGTTAATAATATTTTAAAATTCAAATCAAAAAAGTAAAAATACCTTATCAATATTAAGATGATAACCCTTCCTTACATCTCGGGCTCAAATTTGAGACTATGTAACTCATTAATGGTAAATCCAATATTAGTGTTGTGTTTGTGCATATAAATAAATGTTTCGAACCATATTCTGTTTTTGAATCTGCCATGAGAGGGAGATTGAAAATCAAATGCTTATTTGTGTTCATCGTGGTGTATGTACAAAATAAGTGTACATTTTAAAAATATTGTAAACGATTCTATATAATGAATGAAATAACCAAAATCAATTATACTCGGTAATTTAGTAGATAAAGTAGATGTAGTAAATTAGATATAGTGGATCGCGGAAACTAAAAATCCATTATATATATATATAAATATATATTAGTATCACTTACTTTATCTTTATTATCTATTGAGTCAAACTTAACTTAGACACAGTTCATAATATATAGTGTCCATACACATTATAATAATAATTATAAATTATGATGCAATCATATTTTTTTTCACAGTGACAATGAATACAACTCGGTTGAACCACAATATTATTATATGTATGGTGAACATAATAATACTTAAACTAGACGGCGGTACCTAATCATTTAAATTGCTTATAGTTTTTAGAATTAGATAGTAATATTTCAAAAAAAAAAAAAAAAAAAAAAAAATAATGAACAATAATGATAATATGACGAGAATATAATAATAAGCCCTCCAACACGACTAGAATCATAACACGCGCATCTGAAACCATCTAACGTTAAAATGTATTTACCTACCTATCTAATACATATTCTTGTTAGAACTATAATAATATTATTACGATTAAAATATACAAATAATATTCGTTATAAGGTACATAAAAAATTTAGACTAATATAATAATTTAAATTAGGCGAATCGTGCGTATGCCAACAATTGGTCACTGCTAAAAGCTATGCCACAGGTATGAAAATGAGACTTAAAGACTATAAAATAAATTAACGTGTAATGATTGAACTCAATCTAACCCGGGAACCCTCTCTACACCACAATTCAAGATTCGCTGATTCATAAGTTACAAAACAGATAACCAATAAGACCTTCCGGATAAGTTTTTTCTTACACATTTATTTATTAGTACACAATTGAATAATACAATGTATTACGTTAATACTTATAATGTTTATAACTGATACAGTAAAAGTAGAATAGATAAAATAAAAATATTATCCAAGTTGATACAATGTAATGTTTTTAAAAATATCGTTATTTGGAAAGAGATTTATCGACCCTCCGTCATAAAGAAAAAAAAATTATAGTAATGGAACGGTTAAACAAAAAAAAATAGTAAGGGAGCCGTGTTCTGCCCAATTCGAGCATAGAACACGCTTAATCATTGGCGTGACTAAGAATTTTCAATGGGAGGGGGGGTGTAACAAATGAGTGTCGTGAATAAATCATAAAACCGTTTTCTCTACCCAACTCGACTATGGGAATTGGTAATTTAAAAATCGGATTCTAAAGAAAACCTAATTCTAAGTCAACACATCAAGCTTTTTTTCGTCACTTGGCTGAAATATAGTTATATATATATTTCGATATTAGAGTACACATAGCTGTTTGTATTTTCAAGTGAATAGAGAGGGATATAACCCTTTACCCCCCCCCTCCCATGCGCACGCCACTGACCTTAATCAAAGACTTTTGAGAAAAATCAACAATACGCAAGAATAATGAAACGTATTATTTAAAAGGGATTTTAATCATTGAGAAAGAGTTTAGTTAATATAATATTCGCACGAATCTAAAACGATAGATAATTATTGTAGGTATATTTTAAATTATAATATATTGTTTTGATCGAGAAAATATTATAAATTTAAATTTCTGAGAAGCTAAAAACGAACACAAACCTTGTTCCCATAAAATATACAGTGTACACTGGTGCACAAATATTATTATTATATAACAGTTCAAGTTCGCTACTGCAAATTACTCAAATGTATTTTATACAGGTATACGAGAATGGTTTTGTACAATATCGTTTTACATCATTAAAATCAAAATTCGATTATCAGTGTAAAATATATAATATATATGTAACACATTATACATGTAGTACAAGCGTAAAATAATGTAGGTATTTTTACTATCGAGCGATTAAATAAGAACCGATATTGCTGCCTGATGTGTTATTTTTCAATATTAATATATTTAAACAAGTTGATTTGTATCCCATGTATATTAAGTACCTTTTACGATACATATGTCTCGTGTACGTACGTGTTTTATGTTTAACACAATCGTTTTCGTAATTAGATTATTATACAACACTGTAAATTCCAAAATAGGTTTTTTATTGTTTTTTTTTTTTTCCATAACTTTCCATAATATAATGTCCCGCGCGTTATTATTGTTAACAATTATCATTGATAAACGAGGAGCGAGCACACTTCGAATTACCTTCTAATTTGATCGCACAACATTTAATAGCCTATTTATCAGTTTCTTTCCGTCCCGTCGCTCACCAATTAAACGAGTGTGTTTTATTCAATAATTTTATAATTATTGTTTTCAAATTAATTACCTATATTATATGATGTCGAGTTCGTCATCCGAATGAGGGGGAAGCGATTATCGTCGCCTATCAATTATAATATATATTGTAGTGTTATGGAGAGGTAGGTGGAATATTATTATAGAACACGATTGTGAATATTGACACATATACATATTATAATGAGATCATTTTCAGAATTTATCAAATGCAAATAGAAATGGGAAATAATTGAAAATAGA
The DNA here is from genome assembly GCA_902439185.1 of Cinara cedri. Lineage (NCBI taxonomy): Eukaryota > Metazoa > Arthropoda > Insecta > Hemiptera > Aphididae > Cinara > Cinara cedri. Next base: position 1,017,413 of record CABPRJ010001901.1, on the reverse strand, counting down.
TTAAAAAATTAAATCTACTTAAACTGTATTTATGTATATATAATATAGCCGCTAGTATAGAATATTGGTATTAGGATAATTAATTTTTAAAACATAATTAAATATATCTTTGGTTATACAGTATAATATATGATTTAAATTTTTTAAAATTAAAGACGTACGTCATCGTAACTAGTATAAATATCCCTATAATTTGTAAAGAATAAAGATAAACAACTATTTTATTTTACCACATACATATAATTAATAACTATTATGCATAGTGTTGAAAAAATTATCACTTATCATTGTGGATTGTCTTATTTAAATATATAACATACTATACATGTTGAAGTACTTATGTTGCACAATTTTAATTTGTAGTTTTTTTAAAACACGTAACTTATTAAACGATTTATTAAACTGATATAATGTACTTACCTAAATACACAGGGTCTTCCAAATTATATATTATAGTTTTGAGAGTGAGAAGGAGGATATATTCTACTTTCAAAAATGTAACATAAACTTTGGAAGATCCGTATACTAATAACATTAAAATATAAAATTAAAATGTTTCAGTTTTTGTTTATGTTTTTAATTTTAAATATTTAAACGATAACATCCATTTCAGTTTTAGATTCTGAAAATAACAAGTTATAAGTCATAAGTTTTTATGAATATGAATTTTTTTTCTTGGAAAAAATCTTAACGGTTAGTAAAAATTCTCTTATTTTTTTGACTGGTTGTATTTTACTTAAAACATTTATATCGAAATTTTTAGCAGTCCATTCTCTAGGTGCGTTGTTTTAACATTTGAGTTAGCTTAACAACATGATATGAAAAAACACGACTAATACACTACTTTGCTCAGATTCGTTTTTCGTTTGCAAAGATGTATCGTTCCCAAATACCATATAATTAACTTCAAATTTGTATCAAAATTATTTAAATATAGCATGTACTATAAAAACTCAAAAATATCGTTCAAAATATTATTGCCTATTAAAAAACAAAGTTAGGAAAGTTCTCTATGCGGGAGTGTGAAATTTCCGGTTTTTAAACCTATTAACAATAAATTAATATACAATTTTGAAAAGACGTGGTAACTATTATGTACTAGATAACCATATAGGACGGATATAATAGAGTTTAAATAAATTGTTCTAAACTCACATTTAAAAACTTAAAAAGCATCATAATTTAATCCATATTATGTAACGTTATGTACGTTGTGAAACGTATACTTTGTGCTTAGGTAGATAATATACATACATAAATACATTTTATGTGATAATGATTTACCTAACCAATCATAACATAATACAAATCTCATTATCTGTTTTATTGATAACCTGAAAATAAAAATGTATAAATTGATTTAGATTATTATAAATGTTAGTTAATAAAATCATCTCTAGTTTCTTTTCACTATTGCCGCTAACAATAATGAAACAAAATAAAATACGAGATAACAAATTACAGAGAGTTTTATTTGTTGAGATATTTATATAACCTTTTCTATAAAATTTATAAATATGTTAAATTATATGAACGTATACAATGTTTACTAAATATGACAAACAACTACGTAAGTAGAAATATGTTTTGGGTAGGCCTGATCAAATAATATTGATGATTGGGTAGTAAAGTATTAGTAGTATTGTATTAGTATTCTATTAATATAATTTTAGACTCTGAGTGAAGTGAGGAATATATTGGTTTTACAGTGATGTTTATTTTTTTTTTTTATGTGAAATCTTTTTCTACCAAAAAGCTTACTCTAATCATCAAGTATAGAACCTTATCTGAAAGGAAATATTCTCTGGGTGATATTTTAAAGAGGTCATTTTTTTAAATTCTCATTAAAAATCAAGATAATGAGGAAAACTTGGTTTTTTAGGTTAAAAAAGATTGGAAGATTAAAAATAAGATTGTCATTGGCAACCTTTTATTTATTTTTTGTTATTATTAAGTTTTTATTATTTTAATTTTTTTTAAACAATCATTGTTGTCATGGAAACGCAAATTATTGAAAATATAATACTATAGACCGAGCTATATTAAAATTAAAATAAATTTCGATTTCAATACATTCTTTTAACTATTAATCTTTATATTATATTTCTCTATTTTATACTTAAGTATTACTGAACTCCGCACAGAATCGTTTTTTCGTTAGAAATGGATTATCATTGCTTACAGATATACATTCAATTATCTTCTGTATCCTACCTTCCCAACTTCCCACCTACAACAGTGACTGCACCCACGTTCGAATTATGTGCGTCTTGGAAATTTAACTTTTTTTAGTAATAGAACTTTTTACTTTTAATTACCACAATGTATTTTCTCATACAGTTATTTTAATATTATTAATTATTTTATAAACATAACTATGTTTTTTTTTTTTGTGCAACATGATATACAATAAATAAATCTGATAAGTACAATTACCAACAAAAACACACATTATTGAAAAAATTACCATTGACTTATAATATTAAAAAAATATTATTAATGAAAATAACTTAGTTAGTCAATTACATACACATTTGAGCGTTTAATTTCGCTTAGGGCCTAAAATTAGTGTTGACTTGACTTACGCTATGTAGTTAACAGTAATCATTTATTGTAACCCATCTAGGATAGTCAAAATAACTAATAATTTTTGTTCAAATTAACTTTATACAAATATATTTACAACTACATCACTATTGTTAACGCAGCTATATTAAGGAGTTAAAATAACTTCTGATTCAGTTGTTAATATGCCTAAAAAAAAAGATTCAAACATTCTACATGGTTGTCAGGGAATCGAACTCGAGCTAGTTTAGTATTTAAACACATTAATTTTCGTCACCAGACATTTTTCATTTTATACCTGACGCCATTCCTTATTACTATATGTATTTATTTTGCAAGTTATATCTACTTACTGTATTGTTGAGGTATATTATATTTTACATAATATTGTTGCTGCGAACCGTTCATAGATTAAATAAATTCATAAATACGCACGTGTGCCTTACCAACCATACATTTGGGGAGGGGGTTGAACCCCCAAAACCCTCCCTTATGATGCAAAATAACAATAGGTGTTGGCTGTATTATTATAATGCAATATGGTCAAGTGAGGTACTGTTTAGAAATGTATAACGTAATAATATATGAGCTTTTATAAACTTTAGTATATAATCACACTTCTGATTGGTGGTAATTGGTCGATGATAACGATACACACGCTCTTACATGCAATCGCAGACCGCAGTGATATTCTCGACTTATTGATAGTTTTTCGATTGGATCTTATAGAATATAGAATCTAAATATAATTCTGTAAATATTTATTTTATACGCCTTGAGGTCTCCGGGTGTTGGGATTACGTGTGTGTGCAATCTGAAACAAAATCGTGTTAATTTATAAGTAAATGTTAAAACGTGTACACTAAATTTTTATGTCATTATTAGGACGTAGTATTAAATACCTTGAAAATCGATTAAGTCTGTATGAATATAGAGCTATGTCCAAAAATTACTAATTTATATGCAGTTATGTCAAGGGCGTAGGTAAAGAGGGAGGCATTCGAATCTCCTCATTTCGAAATTACTACAAAAGTTTAATTCTTTTTTTTCACTCTCGATCCACTTAAATTACAAATAATTTTTACTGAGTTCTCCCTCCTATAGGTAATTTAAACTTATATTTCTGAAATACGCCCATTTTGAGGTATACTATGGTTTTTTTATTTTTTTTTCTAATCTAAAATTAAGGTACGTAATAAATGAGTTTACGAGTATATGTATAAATATCTTTAACGATTACTTTGTATTTTTTAAAAGTGGTTTACTACTATATCAAAAAAAAAAAATACAAAAAACATATGAAATAAATGTGCCCTAATTGTCTGTGCAATGCCACAACGGAAACAAATTTTCTGGAAGAGGGAGGCGGTTAAATTAAATCATTTATTATGTTTACTACTGAAGTTTGTTTTAGTCTATACAACAGTTATTGAGTTATACTATATAGATTATAGGTATTCGACAAGTTGAAAAAATTTCATGGGGGGAGGGGATAAACTACTAATATACTTACATCCCTGAAAATACTGAATTTACTGTAGTATTGTATTTATATCAACCGTGATAATACTTTTAATTGTTTTGTTTTTTATTTTTGAGAACCCTGCACGAATATCATCAGTGATCATCATCGTCGCCACCATGGCGATTTTCTCGTCGTGGAAAGCCGTACGGTGCTCGGTGACAGTGGAACCAATGCTGTTCTTTTACTTCCTCGCCACCGTGCTGTCGTCGACCATCGGCTCCAACTTGTTGTTGCACAAGGGATGCGACCCTAACGCGACGGTGGCACCAGACTTGTATACCACGCCCAACTGCTTGATGGAGACGAGCGCCCAACACGGCGTGTCCATCGTCAACGTGTGGAAGAACTTGATCCAGGAAATTCTGTCACTGATTTTCATCGTGTTCGCGGGCCCGTGGAGCGACAACCACGGCCGCCGCCGTAGACCGCTGATGCTCGTGCCGCTTTTCGGACAAATCTTGTGCGACATACTGAACATAGTGTTCACCATTTTCTGGCAGGTGTCACCCACCGTCACCGGTATCACACAGTCCGTGATCGTGTCTACTTCCGGTTCGTTCCATTGTTTCCTTATTGGCGTATTTGCGTACCTAGCTGATGTGACTGACGAGTCCAATCGCACAATGAGGATTGGATTCGCGGCGGCTATTCTCCCATTGGCAGCCACCGTGGGCGCCCTGTCCGCAGGCTACCTGAACGTCATAATCGGTTTCATCGGCGTGTTTGCTCTGAACATCGGCATAAACTTAATTGCACTGTGCCTGGGTCTCGTGTTTGTCTACGACACTTCTGAACCGTACAAGCCGGTGGGTTCAATATACAAGAGTACGTTCAACCCGGAAATCGTCATCAAAAGTTTCAAAACAGTGTTGGTCAAACGTGATCATCATAAGAGCTTCATACTTATATTGATGATCATCGCAACGCCATTAACGGGTGTTCCTTTTATCGGTAAGAACCGTATATGCTGCCATCACATATCGTTGGTGAAAATAATGCAGACGGTGTTTAAATAAACATCAAATGTACCTAAGTCCCTTTGAAAATGAAACTCAAGAGTACAATTATTTGGAAAATAAATTTTTTGATACAGTAATTTTATTGGAAAATAAATAAGAAGACAATTTAAAAAAAGGTTATACTGCTGATCAGTGTGCCGTTGTTGTAGGTGGGATCTTGGGAAGATAGGATAAATAAAGTTATTTAACATCTATATCTGTACACAACGATTAATCATTGTTGCAGACGAAGTAAGATTATGAGCAAAATTCGTTTAAATATGTTTGAAATGTCGTAATTCTTACGATTTTCATCAAAATTTGAACTTAAAATTCTTATATACAATACGCTTAATATTTTTTTTTTACCGCTAAATATAACTTATAATAAACCTTGTGTAAAATTTCAAGCATTTCTATTCAATCAAACAATTTTATTGATATATAGCCTAAACAAATTCGAAAATGCCAAATTAATAGATCAAATTCGCCTGAATATTATATTGAAATTTGTGCCGTGTCTAGAAAATGCTGATATAAGAAGTATTCAACGTAAATTTCAAGTTTCTATGATTATTTTTATCCGAATTACAACAAAAATAAATTCAAATATAATAAAACTATTTATGCAGAAACCTATCTCGTTTTCCTACGTTTTTCCAATTATTAAAGAAAACTATACACGGAAAATAAAAAAAATGACTTTTCAGTTCATCAATTAGATCCAAAACTCTACAATACAGTTCTATTGTCGTTTTTTGAATAAAACTAATAGAAAAATTGTTACAGACAAAACAATCTATTTAAAAAAAAATCGTACATATAGTAGAACCAATACATTACTCGTTTTACTCAAAAACTAGAAGTGATGAAATAAAATCGAAAATCATAAAAACAAATGCACCAGAAAACAACATTTTCGAAAAATGACTTTGTTGGGTATTTAAATTATTAAAACGACAAAGTTTCTTGAAAGTTACAAAAACTGTAACGTTTCTATAAAATAGAAAGTTTACTGTGGAAACGTTACATTTTTTTTTTTTTTTTTTTTGCTGAACTATTATTTTTCATTCATTTACGTCTTTATATACAAATGTTTGTGTTCATTACTTTACACTTTGAATATGCGTTATAATATTAATATTTTGCTGCCAAAAAAGTCGAACAATAAAATACTGTCATCAAAAACCACATAATAAAAAATAGCATTATATACTTGTAGTAATATGTAATATGTCTGTATAATTAATATATATATATATATATATACATTTTTTTTCATTTGAATGTATTTATTTAGGCGAAGTGTCTTTAATGTACCTATATTTGAGAAAACAGTTCAATTTTAAAGAAATTGAATTCAGTTTATTCAACGCGTATACTTTGGTCATAATGCTAATAGGTAAGATTTCCTTCAGTGCTTGTATTATTATTAATAATTTTCAAATTTTTTGATCATTTTATAACAATAAAATCATTTATTATAGGTTCTCTATTTACTCTTGGAGTCCTGAGTCGTTTATTCAGGATGAATGATGCATTGATCGGTTTGATTGCTACGATCTTTGATATTGCAACTGCTGTCGGATTTCTTTTAGTGACTCAATATAATTATTTGCTATTTAGTAAGATATAGTTATACTTACAAGTTTAAACCATCCATTTTAATTAATAAATAATTACGTTTTTATTGAGATACAATCATTTTTAAGAAAAATATAATTTGTTATTATATTATAGTACCTCCGTTAGAATTTTTCCGTGGTGCAGCGTTGTCTCTCGTGGGATCTATAGCATCGAAATGTGTGGACCCCCACGAATTAGGTAAGGACATTATTTAAAATTACTGTAGATAATAAAAAGTGATATAAATTAATAATAAATAAAATAATTTTGTAATTATAAATTTTCCTACCTAGAAACCATTGTGAAATTTGATGAATTAAAATAATAATATGTTATGTATATAGGATCCATGAACTCCGTGAGAATGGTCATAGAAAATTTATCAAAAAGCGCCATCTTACCGTTGTATAATATAGTTTACAACAATACTCTGGAAACTATGCCGAACGCTTTTTTCATCATAACTATATGTTTAACAACTCCACTAGTCGGTATTTTTGCGTAAGTTTTGATATCAGTTATAAAATGATTTTTTTTCAATTAAGTGAGCGGTTAAAACTTTAATTAATATGAATTTTAGGACGATTTATTGTTACACCCGAAATCAAGTAACGACAACCCAGGAAAACGACAAACCAGAAAAAAAACCATCGAACAATCTCAATACTAATTCTAGTACCGAGATGACACGTTTATAAAACAAAATTATAATGTTATTTATAACGTCTAGATATCATGACAATTGAAAAAAAAAAACCATTTAAAATTCTTAACTATTTGCTCAATTTAATATTTTATGCATTATCTGTAGATTTAAAATATAATGCGCACACATACGCGGTCATCCATAATCATAGTTAATTCAAGGCCGTTTCCTAAATAAACGCAATAGTTTTTGAGTTCGTGTTATTCATTCTCAAAAATACAAAAAAAAATGTTCAGTTTAATTGAAGTCCCAAAAATTTAAATATTAATAAAAATAATACACATTTAACATAATAACTGCAGGACATGTACATTATTCTGATCAACTCGTAATTTCTAAACACTAGACATTTATTATCCGCCATCATAACTTCTACCTATATTTTGAGGATACTACAATAATTAACTATGTACATAATATTATTATTTTACTTGTACGTTTTTGTATTATCGTCTTTTTAGATAGGTACTATTATTGTTTTTGTGTTATTTATTACAGTTTTATTATTATAAATAGAGTTTTATAAGGCTGCTAAATCAGCAGTGTCTATATTACAATTTATAAGAACAAAATCAAAGTATAAGAAGAATAATAATAATACGTTTGTTAGGTAGCTACCAGTATGATGGGTATATTGCTATCAAACATATTATTATTGAGACGGGTTAATGAAATTTATCTATAAGAGTATATAAGTGTATTTTAGTAATTATTATAAAATGTAAATTTTTAAATATGTATATGAATTTAACCATTATTTTGTTGATTAGTTGACATGAAGCCTCAAGTTACTGATTTATGTAGGAAATATCTGTGTGCAGTGTACCTATGTTATTTATTGTATTTGTATTTTGTTATGTAGTTATAAATAACTTATTCAATTTGAATCAAGAATAATAAAACTATACTTACTGTTATTATTAATTTTTTAAATTGTTATACGTAAACGGTAAACATATTATTATTTACTTACTATTCAATATACACAGGTACAAATATTGTAATGGATAAATAAGACCAGGTGCATACTTAATAATTACAATAGAGAATGTGTATATTCTAGTCAAATAAGAATTAATTTTATTAAAATTATATTATGTTGTTGATAGAACCTAATAAATAAATAATAAATGTTTAATGTATGTTATTTGAAATATTATAAATTAAACATTACCCATATGGTTTATAAAAAAAGCATTAAATAAAGTGTATTTTTATAATTTTTTAAATTAAACGTTATATATTAAAATATTGCATTTGAAAAATGATTGTGAGCGAAGACCTCAGACGAAGACATTTTATAATTAAATATAGTAGCACTTAGTATTCGCATATTATAGAAAATATTATATGTACCTATAAAAATAAATACCATATATTGTAGAGCATATAGAGCACATAAAGCTCTTTTAAATAGCTGATCATACGTTATATTTTAATTATTATTGAGCAATAATTATTAAGTTTAATACGAACAAATAAGAATATACGAATTAAGTGATGTAAATTGATTTTTTTTTTTTTTTTATTGATTCCCTTGTTCTTTTATTATTGTTTTTGTTAACATAATAATATTTAAAAAAATATTGTATTATTAACATTTATGAGATTCAGAATATGGAATATATATTATAATGAAATATTGAAAATATTTTCGATTAGTAAAATTTTTTAAATTTTTTCATGTGATAACTTAAGATGTATTATTGATTGATTTTGTTTATTTGAAACATTTTTCGAAATTCCTAATATGTACTTTTTTAAAAATGTGAAATTCCTGCTCAGTGGTACTTCATTTTTGATATCGATTTTAAAAGAAATTATTTTTCTAAATGTTTTTGTAATTGATTTAAAAACTATTTAAAGATGAATAAATATTTAATATTTTATGTATGAGTTAATTTAGTTTAATTTTAAATAAAATTAATTTAATACATTTTCTAAAAATACACTGATTTGTTTGTATTGATCAATTGAAGAAGAAATTCTCAAAAAAAAACATACTTTACAACCTTAGTGATGAAAATAAATCAATAAAATAGAATAAGTAATGATGTACCTATTCTCGTATACACAACAGATTACAGGTTTGCGAATAATTTATGTAAAATAGTACGATGAAAGATATATATTATCATTACTATAATCTGAACAGTACAGATTTAATACTCGATGTGCTAAATTTGAGAACAGATCAACAGCGGATTGACCACGGGAGTTGGAGAGATAAATCTTTATGGGCCGGTGGATTGTTTAAGTCGGTGGGCTGCCTCGGTCGTGGATATACGGAATTTATTAGAAATCAGTTGTGATGACAAAGTAGTGTTTTTCGTCTGATTTTTCATTTATCAAAACATTTTAACTATCTTATTAATTTTTAAAAATTTAAGTTAGTTTTGTTCATTTATAATCTGCCTGCTTGTGTTCCTGTACGCGTATTTATATAATATAGTGAAACTCCTATTTTCCAGTCGTCTAAACTTTACTGCAGCTATTTCGTGAGTTTTTATTGTGAATTTTATTCCGGAAACACCTACCAGCTGTTTCGCGTTAATCCAACCGTGGTACTGGATTTTAGGTACGATCAACAATTTCGATTACGTCTACCTTTGTCTCTGTACCTTGCCACTACATCATTACACTACAGTATATTTGGTTGCATTCTCCATTATCCAGGATTATTTTTGTTGTTAACCTAAACGTCATTCATTTACTTAATCAACTGTCAACTAACTATAATGCTATAACATATAACCATATTACTGATCTAACATTAAAGATTTTTCGCGAATCAGTTGAACGATCTAAAGTTGAAAGTAATGTTATTGCATATGGAGTTCCTGAATTTTCTGTTAATACTGTCACTCTTAGAGTGGATGGAGATGTAAATACCGATTATCTCAATACGATGTCAATTAATATCAAACTTATGCGCCTTGGTAATAACAACATAAAGAAACTCAATGTTTTCAAGGCCTTTAAAAATTATTTGCATTTCTAAGGAAGTAATTTCACATTTATTAATAAGCTTCACAACTTCCCATGATCAACATTCATCATAAGTTTCGTAATTAAATGCCAACACTATGAGCCAATCATTGATGACTTAGAGAACATCGTTTGGAAAAAGTTCTTCATTTTCTGTTGAACTGTTTGCTGACTAACTACAAAATAAACTTTTAAATACTATCCATCAATGGCTTTTGCGTACTTTCATCTAGTAAACTTTTCCTACATAGTTGTCGGAAATAAAAAATAAAACATGTTTGAAACAACTGCAAAAAATATCTATGTTTAAAATACTTTTAAATATATCATTGCAAAGCATTCTGCACTCCACTTAAAATCTCGTGTAAGTGAAACCAATACATATTTTTGCTCCACTCTGAATTTAAGAGCTGATACTGCTAATGGGTGTACCACTGTTGTTGATAGGGGTGAATCTAAGAAAAAAAACGGGTAGACGCTTTTAACAATGCGTATAAGGTATGCATTCATGACGAGCCCATTTATGAATCAAACTAAATATGTAATGCAGCTGAGAGTATATTAGAGAGTAAACGAGGGGGAGGCGATCACATCTTTCACCCCCTCCCACAATCCCGAAATACGATTTTGAGCAAAGATCAATTAAAAATTTTTTGAAATTATGTAGATATATATTTTCGTATTTTTTTTTCCAATTATTATGAAAACCGCTTGTAAAATTAAAAAAGTTGTCCTAGGTTAACGGATAAAGCTACTGTTATTGGTAAGAAGTTGGAAAGGTAGTAGAGGAGAAATTTAATATATTTTTGTAAGCAACAATAAACCATTGTTAACAAAAAAAAAACGATTCTGAACGGATGTTCGGTTGATAGTGTTACTTTATCAACAATATGTCATAGTATGGTAAAATAATTGCATATGTATTAAATATTTACTTTAATAATATTTGTTGAATATTGTATCTGTTCTCCGTTTTTCTTACGTGTTTCTCGGGTTTCTCCATTCCATGTTTTTCCCATTTACTGGGAAAATCAAAATTGATCTCCTTTAAGTACTTCCTTAGTCCGATTTTCTTTTATAAAAGTGCTAACATTATCATTTGAATTAAAATTGCTGGTAGAAAAATTGTCTACAGAAAAAAAAAACATCATTGTAAAACCAATACATTCCTCACTACACTCATAATCTAAAATGACCTTCCCGATACACCAATTAAATCAAAATTCAATAAAAATAGTTTTTTGGCATTTTTCGATTGGAACAAGTTTTCTGGTAGCTCCGCTTAGAATCTGAAAAAAAGTAACATCGGAGCTGGGCTGCAATAATCCCGCACGTTTCAGTCCCACAGGTTGCGCACCACTGTTTCTCAAATGATAAAAACCACATAAATAACCGGTCATCGGAAATTCACTTATGACGGGACGGAAAAAAAAAGGAATATATAACCGCGTTTATTATTGTTAAGCCGTCACATTGTTGAACGGTCGGCCGCAACCCGTTCACATCGTGCGTCAATGCGTGTGGCCGGTCACTGACGGACTGTCGCGTGTTAATAATATATGCATTTCAGATTTGTTCACCTTCTAGTAATAATAATAATGGCCGAAAAATGGTCTCGGGCTGTTCCACGTTTTTGCCGACAGTTAATATTGCAATAATATTTAATCGCGGCAACGATCGATGAACAGACCGTCCCCCGGGGGCCGCAACCGACACGATAATAACATTAGAATATTATCGTACGTTGTGCAACAGCGATTTCGCCGGCGGATAATATTGTTATTATTCCCGTTCCCGGTGAAACCGTATTGCCGCTCAGTTTGCTGTAGCGCGGATCCGAGGACACGCGACGCAGATCCTCTCAATCGGTCGGCATGATTACCCGGCTCGCTGGTTTCTAACATTGACGAATGAATAATATTACGTTTACGATACCGTTGCGCCGCCGCGATTCTCCGAGTGATCTCTGCCGATTCCCGTGCGAAACGTCGGCTGCCGATCCGAACAAACCAGGTCGATACGCACAGACGAAAAAATCTATACCAATCAACCGCCGACACGATGTTTTTCAATTTTGCAACGGTAAGCGTTTTTTTTTTTTTTTTTTTATCAACATCATTAATGTACGTAACTGAATACGCGTATTGTGTTTCATTGTTCAGAACAATACAACGCCGGTCTGTTTTAAAAAAAATCTTAAAAATTAGTCGGGTACTTAAAACTATCTATCAATCGTGTACATTTTTTCTCTTTGTCACTTTATATAGTATTTATCTTAACGAACAGTGTTTATTTCGGGTATTTTGTTCCGAGGGAGGGGGGAAGAAGTATAGAATAAACAAAAATTCTACCCCATTAGTTTGGCAAAAGTTAATTTTATTATTAATACATGTATACATATAATATAAGAACGGCTTAAAAACATTTGTTTAAATTAATTTTATTCGATGAATTTTCTTCATTGTATATAAGTTTACGACACTATCCAGAAATTCGTCGGTAGGAATTTAAAGTCCCTCAATTATCATACAATGCATTAAGGTCTTTGATAGCATCCTATTTCCGGTATATTCATAACGCTGAAAGACCTGAACCGAATTCAGCAGTCACGGCGACGATTGAATGGTGGGGATTCCACTGATCCGGCAACATTCAAAATGTTCGAATGCAAAAACGATTAAATATTCAGTTTACATCAAGCATATAGACAGAATTTTGTTTTCTCTGAGGGGGGGAGGGGTCCAAACATAGAATTTGTCACCACTATCAACAATTGTACTAACAATCTGAATTTTTAGTGAAAAGCTTATATTTGCGAGGGGGGCTCCAGACCCTTTGGATACCCCCCTAGCTACGTGCTTGGTATACATCATAATCATAAAGCGTTATTCACATAGCAGAAAAAAATTAATTAACAAATTTTTTTCATTGTGTAAATTACGGTCAAACGAGCTGATGATACATAAGTTTGGGCATAGCTCCCCCGGAGACACACCTAAAAAAAACATTGTCTATGAGCATAAATAAAATGTAAGAAAAAAATGTTTTAATTACTTAACGCAAAATGGTAAATACAAGTATCTACATAAATTTGATTTATCTATAGGTACCAGGTCCCTACTACCTAGTGTATGTTTATTACATATTTACATAACATGTTGGACCGAAAAATTAACACATAATGAATTTGAGGCGGCGTCCTATTTACTTCTTTATTATCTATAGTTACTTGTATCTACTCATCTCAAAAACCGCAAAAGACCAGTCCTCGAATGCAATAGCACAAATCTTACTAATTGAAATTAATAATGCACATTAGTATTTAATTATCATGTATAGGTAACTTTATGGTTACGACTTATCCGTTAATATAGGTACACAAATCAAAATCATACATAAATTTATGGTACCTAATTTTTACAGTATAATTTGTTTTATATTTATATTATGTATTAGTACATATTAATGTACCTAGTATATTATTAAGATTTGAGTACCTATTTATCTTATAAGTTATAATATGCACAAATTGATGAGATTACATGATTTATAATACCAGTAATAATTAATTATATATATATTATCTATAAGCATTGATATTATACATTATCATCATACATAAGATATTTATACAATTAAACGAGATATTATTGAATGGATAAATATTTGATTGCATAAGAATTTTATTATAAACCTGGGCACCTATTCCACAAAATCGTGGTGATTGCCTATATGAGAAATTTTTTGGCGTGATGATGAGGAAATAATTGTTAACAGTTGTTTTTATCTATAATGGTACTTGAATGTATACTTGAATCTCGAATATTTTGAATAATTCTGGACTTCAGTCTTCAGTGTTTATTCTGATCTTCGTATTTTTTTAATATTATAGGTTTTAAAATAATAGGCACAACAGTCAACAATTAAATATTTTAAAAAGTTATTTCTGGTTTTAACAACCTCGGCATGGGTTGATAATCTGTTTCTCATACAAGTTTGAATCAGAAATGAATAGGTACCTACTTTGCATAGTATTAGATTCAATGCCATAAAATGTTTGAAGTACACAACTCATACGTTATTGGAAGGACAAATAAATGTATCGTACTTTTTAATCGAGCTATCCCATATTCTTATTTATAGTATTTAACATCTGTTATATTGTCGTAAGCAGGAAAACAGTGTATGGGTCGAATTTGTCTTGACAGCACTACCCGGTTTTTTTAAAAAAGAGATATTATGACGTACACCTATCAACACGTCTGATTCCAACTCCATTCCAATATGTACACCGATAAATTATATCTTACATTATCAAAATGTATACAAAACCTTTTTATATTTTTTTTTTCTTTTTCGAAAATTTAATATACTTATTAATTATTATAGGATATAGGTTACATAAGTGTTTTCATAACACTGGACCGAAATCGCATAAATAATAATTTATGACTCGAAAATGTCCGATAATCATCTCGGCGTTGCAAACAGTAAATTAAAATACGTTTTGTTATTTGATATTGTTTTATAGTTTTTATTACGAATTTTCAATTAGTAATAATTGTTCTCTCATTAATTATAGATAGTTGTGATGTAATTGGATTTAGAGGATTCATTACAACACGGTAACGGGGACTCAAAAAGGGGAAGTAGTGTTATGTAGTATATATATCATGCAGTTAATTTATTTTTTATTCGCGAATAAAACTGTCAATCGTCGAATGAGCTTTTAGATTTAAACTCAAATCAAATTAACATTACTCTGATAATGGCGAAGGCTATCGATATTCGGAATGAAATAGTATAATGTACCTATGATTGATACAAACAACGGTATTTAATTAAACCGAAATACTTACCAGTAATGCATACCTACACGGTGAAATATTGTAAAACACAGTATTGCAACGCGAGTAACATGCGTTACTTTTACTTGGTGAAAAATTATCACTACACATTTGTATACTTAATTATAGATTAGATCGATAACGGCGATTTTGACAAAAGTACTAAGCAAACTTTCGGTGGAGCCGGCATTGTTTTTGTATTTCACTACGATGGTTTTCTCCAGCTGTCTGAGCACAAACTTACTGTTGTACAAGGCGTGCGATTCGACCGGCGCTATAGCCCAACACGTTGGTTCAAAGTGCGACAATGAGGAGGAGGCGCAGCACGTGGTGGCACCGATCAACGCCTGGAAGACGATGATCCAACAAATGGTGCCCATTGTGTTAGCCATGATGGCGGGCACTTGGAGCGACCTGCATGGCCGGCGCCGGAGGCCGCTCATAGTGTTGCCGATCATCGGTCAAATAGTGGCGGACGCGCTGTCGTTGTACTGCGCGGTCGAGTGGTCCGTGTCACCGGCGATGACGGCTATCATGCAAGCGGCTATGCTGTCCTGTTCGGGTGGCCCGCCGATGCTCTTTAACGGCGTCAACTCGTATGTGGCCGATACTACGTGCGAGGAATGGCGGACGGCCAAGTTCGGCGTAATCGGTGGCGTCATGTCCGTGGGCTTAATAACGGGTATGCTTGTTTATGG
Organism: Cinara cedri; assembly: GCA_902439185.1. Taxonomy (NCBI): domain Eukaryota; kingdom Metazoa; phylum Arthropoda; class Insecta; order Hemiptera; family Aphididae; genus Cinara; species Cinara cedri. The sequence goes on along the minus strand of CABPRJ010001901.1, from coordinate 1,001,460 downwards.
GATAGTGGTCGCCAACGTGGGTTTTGTGGCCGCGTACATGGTTTGCATAGGCTTGGGCATGGTGGCCTTGTTGATGACGTTTTTGTTTATCAGCGATGTCACCGTCACCGCAAACGACGACGAACACATAAAACAACCGACGTCGGTAGCCAAGATACCGTTGTACCAGGATATCGTCCGAACAATCAATCCGATAGAGGTGTTTCGAAACTGTTACCACGTGCTGGCCAGAAAACGTCAAGGTCATGGCACCACGATTCTGTTTCTCGTCGTACTGGTATGTGCACCACTCACTTGCGTACCAATGGAAGGTGAGCGGAATTTGATGTTGACTATTTTTACGATTTCAACTGTTCGATACATATGCGAATGTTACTATAGCTAAAGTTCCGTTTATTATTAAATAATTTTAACTATTATATTTTTAGGAGAAATGTCGACCATGTATCTATTTTTGAGATATAAATTTCAGTGGAACGAAGTCAATTTCAGTATATTTAACGCTTATCAGATATTCATCATATCTTTAGGTAAGAGTTTAAACAACCGATAAACCAATAAAGATCTCAACGTTTAACACAGATAGCGATAATGACTTATAGAGTTAATTCATGTATCAAAAATGAACTTCTAAACAAATTATGTCCTAATAAAAACTATTTGTATTTCTATAGGTACTATGTTTGCGTTAGGCATTTTAAGTCACAAATGTCGAATGGACGACGCGTTGATTGGTATGATTGCATCAGTATTTGACTTATTAGCTGCGGTCGCTTTCCTCGTAGTTTCTCAATCATGGCAACTATATCTGGGTAAGATTGTTGATAAATACTAACAATTACGGTTCTAAAACCACAAAATATTATTATTTTCTTTAGTGTCGTCTACCATAATTATTATAGGTTTGCTTTTTTACAGATTTTCGTGTTTCCTTATTGTGAGTCAATTATTTTAATTGTGTTTACAATTCTTTGTTCATGTCGTTCAGCGTTAGTTTTATTTACTCCATCTTTACATGCTTTCGTCATCTAACTTGCATCTTTACATCTCTTTCAAAATCACTTTACAATAAATTTCCTTGTCACAGAATATCATTCTATCATCTTGTCTCTTCTAAACGTTTAATGTGATTTCATAATTGCCGGTTTTTATTGAACTTTCTTAGTACATCATGATTTGTAATTTCTCCAATAATATTCAAATAATTGTTCGATGTACATTAATTATGTATGCGATTGGTTTTATATTCGTATTCATGTATTTAATTTCAAAACTTCTAAATATTGATATGTAATTTACCTGAATAATTTATCATAAATATAATTTAACAAAACTTTACAGTGCCACCTCTAGAACTATTTCGTGGTGCTGCATTAATGTTAACCAATTCCTTAGCTTCAAAAAGTGTTAATCCAACCGAATTAGGTAATTGTTGAACAAAATTATTAAACATCTATTTAATAATAATACTACTTTGTGTATCTTGTATACAGGTGCAATGAATTCTGTAAAACTATTAACAGAAAGTACAATGAAAAGTGGATTTTTACCATTATATAATATTATATATAATCATACATTTGAATCGATTCCCAGTGCATTTTTCATGATTAGTATCATCCTGACAGCTCCGCTGGTGTTCATTTTTTGGTAAGTATAGTACTATATTTATTTTTACTTTTCGGTTAGGTAATTATGGGCAACATTAGCATTTAATATTTTGTAATTCGTGTCATACATTATTCGTGTTTAGTGTACACTATTTGTTTTACACGTTTGTTTGTTACTGCTATACTTATCAATAGGGGCGATCGTTGTTTCCACCAAAACTTTTATTATCGCTGTCACCAAGTCTATTTCTTCTTAGTATGTTATTGAGATGGACTTTAAAAACCCCTAGCCTATATACAGTGCTATCGATCATCAATGTATGTCAGGTATAAACCATTTGATATTGAAGCTATAAATATATATTGTAACATAAACTTAATTATAATCAACTTAATTTAATTTTAATTTTTAAACTTCAATCCGAAAATTAGGTCAAACTTTTTTTGGGGGGTCAATTAGAACCTTCTTCTCGTAGTTATCCCTGGATAACTCTAAATAATTCTCAAATTATAATTTAAGTAGATAGATAAATAGAATATAATTAATTATTATGAAACCTGCGCCATCATCGCGAAATTTTTACAAAAAATAATTGATAATATTGTTGGTGTTGCACAATATTATAGCCATGATATAATTTTATGAGTTGAACACGATTGCGTACGTTTGTCCTTTTTGACAACACGATTGCGTACATTTTTTTATGTATTAAAGAATACTTAAAAAATCAATTCGATTGCGTACGAATTCGTATGCATTGTTATCAAATTTATATATTATGTACTCTATAGTTATCCAGTAAAATAATTTTATCTGGACTACAAAAAATATGACTACTAATAAAATAATAAATAAATAAATAAAATCATAGTTCAAAAAATGAATTATTTTATATATGGTATAAGCCGGTATGAAAATTAGCAATAACGCTTAAAATTTCGTACGCAATCAGTATCTAAAAATCAAATAACGTACGCAATCGTGTAGCTTAACATAGTATCAACGATAACGAACGTACGCAATGGTGTTTTACTCAATTTTATAACAAAATATTTAACTAGGTATCTAAAAATAAACCATATTTGTATGATTATTGACTATCGCTGTTAATTTGTATTAGTCGTCCAATTAGCCGACAACTCATTTCAACCCTGATATTTCATACAGGCATTTGTTTTAAAGAAAAAAATTCCAATAGGTATGCCGACAAATAACACCTTTAATTTTTAAAATGTATTCGAAACTTATTATTAATTTTTTTTTTTTTACGAAAATTTAATATACTTATTAATTATTATAGGATATAGATAACATAGGTATTATCATTACACTAGATCAAAATAATATAATACACCTATGATTGATACAAACAATGGCATTTAATTAAACCGATATACTTACCAGTAATGCATACCTACCCGGTGTAATATTGTAAAACAGTATTATAACGCAAGTAATATACTTGATAAAAAAAATGATTATCATATATTATTTGTATACCTAGTTATAGATTAGATTAGAGACGGTGATTTCACTAAAAGTAATAAGCAAAATTGATAAGTATATTCAGATAAGTAGGTAGAAATGGATTTGGCGGAAAAGAAAACTGAACCTTTTTCGTTTTAGGGGATACTATAATTAGCGGAAGCGAAAATCAGGGTTTTTGGCAGAAACGGCTGACGCCCATAAGCATAGAGTAGCGATTCCCAACCTGGAGGTAATCACCCTCCAAAGGATAAAACACGAATTTTTGAGGGGTAAAGACTACCTGATCCAACTAATTGTTTTTTATTTTATGTACTTATGTATACATATTATTGCAGAGTTAATAATATTAACTCTGAATCAGTCATATGTATTACGATTGTAATAGTTTTTTTAAAACTTTTTTCTTGGGGGGGGAAGAGAATTTGTTTAATATCCAACCTGATTTATAGGTAATAGTCTCAAATAGGTAGAAAACCGCTGGTATAAAGTAAAGTATAGATCTACTAAGTAGATTACCGTAACTGTTTAGTTGGTATCCGATAGTGTGGTAACTTGCATTAGATCATATACGACATGAATACCGATATTCCCACTATACATTTATCAAAAAGAGCTTAATATATGAATAACTTTTGTCTTACTTTATTTAATAGGTTGATATACTATTTAAATCAAGACTTAAAATCAAATTCTATCAATGACGGTGAAAATAGCAAACACAACAATGATATTTCCACAATCAAAGACTTTAATTTAATAAATTGCCATATTTAATAAATATAATAATGTTCATTGTTCATAATATATTATTGATAATGTTTTGTAATACATGCGAAATGGCGAAAACTATAAAATAATGCTCAAAATACTCAAATGCTCAAATGTTAAAATTTGTATAATTTTATACGTTTTGTAAAATACACTCGTATTTAATACTTATCAATATTTACACTTAATTGTATTTTGCATTATAAATATAAAATTGTATTATTTGATTGTATACGTATACCTATACATTTTAGATTCTGAGGGAAGTGAGGAGTGCATTGATTTTACAATGATGTTTATTAATTTATTAATTTTTTTGTATACTGTGTACAAATTTTATACCAGAAATCTTACTCTGATATATCAAAATGTAGCACCTTTTTTGAAAGAAAAATTCATCTAGTTGATACTTTGTAGGTCATTTTTCGATTTCTCAAGTGGTTTTCATAACAATTGGGAAAAACTTAGAAAAATAATAGGGGTAAATGGACAAATATTTACAGCAAAACGATTTCATGATTTTACATTTTTATAACTAATTTTTATTATTAGAAATCTTGTTTCAATTAAAACATGTTAAAAGATCTTTTCTGTCGAATTTCGGGTCTTACGAAGAAAATCGTTATTTTGATTTACCAAGTAGTTTTCATAATAATTGGGAAAAATCAAAAAAAAAAAAAAAATAATGATAATAATAATAAAAAATCAAAACAGATAAATTTATGGCGTTACTATTTCATTATTTTAAATTTGTACGCCTTAAGTTTTCTATCAGAAATATTTCTCCAATAAAAAACAAGATTATTGTTGTTGAATTTTTAATTTAGTTGCTGAGTAAGAAAGTAGTTTTTAATATTTTCCCGCAAAACACACAACAAATAACAAAATTGAAAAATAATAAAAGCATTATTTTCGTAAATTTTCAGTTTTTCTTGCGTTTTATCCTGGTTTTTCCATATATTATTAAAACCGTTTGGAAAATCAAAAAATTATCTCTTAAAAGTACCATCTAGATAACATTCCCTTTCAGAAATGGTGTGATGCGTATATATCTGAGCAAGATTTCTCGTAGAATTTTTGTACACAGTATAAAAAAAAATAAACACCTTAATGAAACTAATACATTCTTCGCTATATTCAGAATCTAAAATTAAAAATATAAAAACGTTAGGTATACATGAAGATTTTTTTTAATACCAATAATACTGTCTAATACTGGATGTGACTGTACTTTATAAATTATTAACTATCATTGTAATGGCGTTTTAAACTACGATTTCTCGATTGATTCTTATTAGGTATATTAAAAGATTTGATAACAATACCTATAATCAAATTATTATTTATATTTATAGGTTTCAAGACGTATTATTATATTAAGGTTTTTTATTCTTGTATATTATGTATAATATGTTACACGTCTAAAGTGGCGGGGGGGTTAGGTTAAACCTATAATCCACTCTGTGTACGCACCTGTTAGAGTCCATCATAATTTATAATCATATATTTGTGTTAGGTTACGTTTATAGAATAACATGTAATTTGTCAATACTCAATAGTAAGTACTAATATCTACATACATGTTGTTTGCATATGTTTCTGAACGAGATATACAAAAGTAAGTAAAACGTATATTATGGTATACTTACGTACGCCCTCTAGAGGAAATTTTCAACTATACAATATTCTTAAAGTCGTAATAATGATGTAATTTATGAATTTTCATAATTTGTGATTTGTTTGTTTTGTACCGTATAAAGATATACATAAATATGAAAGTTATCTTGTTTAAGTATTATGGTTGTACAACATACTCAAGTTCCGTGTTGAACGTACGCGACCTATATGAAAAGAAAAATCTAACTGTTTTTTTACGATAGTATAATAATATTATTGAAATTAAAAATGTATTGATTAATTTGATAACAACTATTAAAAAAAAAATATATACAATTTCAATAGCATACAAATTCACTCGAACTGAACAAGTTTATGAATGCAGTGCACATTACATCTATATCACGCGCTCATTAATAGTTATAGGTAACACAATATACAAATTCTGTTAAAGATGTCGTATTTGCGAATTATTATTGGTAATATGTCGGTGGAACCGGTGATGTTCTTATACTTTTTCACGATAACGTTCTCGATGTGCCTGAACACCAACTTGCTGCTGTACAAGGCGTGCGATCCCACGGGAGCTATAGCTCAACGAGTGGGTTCAAAATGCGACAACGAGACGGAAGCGCAGCACGTGGTGGCCCCGATCAACGGATGGAAAATGCTGAGCCAGCAGTTGGTGCCCATCGTGCTGGTCATGATGGCGGGCACTTGGAGTGACCGGCACGGCCGCTGCAGGAGGCCCATCATAATCTTGCCCATCGTTGGTCAGATGATATCGGACGCGTTGTCTGTGTACTGTTCCGTTCAGTGGTCCGTGTCGCCGGCGGTAACGGGCGTCATGCAAGCGATTTCACTGTCTTGCTCGGGTGGCCCATCGATGCTGTTTAACGGGATCAACTCCTATATAGCTGACACCACGTCTGAAGAATCTAGGACCACTAAGTTCGGCGTGCTCGGTGGCGTGATTACCGTAAGCGGCATACTGGGCATGCTAGTCTATGGTTTTGTGATCGTCAACGTGGGCTTCGTGTCTGCCTACATAGTGTGCGTCTGCTTGAGTTTCGCTTCCTTGGTTTTGACTTTTATATTCATTAAAGACGTCAACCCCGTGATTTCAAACAACGACGATGGCAAACAAATATCAATAGACAAAGGACCGTTGTACCAAGAATTCATTCGCACCATCAACCCGATAGAAGTGCTTCGAAACTGCTACCACGTGCTGACTAGACGTCGTCAAGGCCATGGCACCACGATCCTCTTATTAGTCGTATTGGCGTGCGCACCACTCACTTGTGTACCGTTGGAGGGTGAGTGACGTTTGATGTATTTTTGTTTTTTAGGATTTGACCTGTTCGACAAAGATAAATGATTTATCGCGATTGTATTTTTTCCTTACTCGTATTATAAGTTAACAAGTTATTAAAATAAATTATTTTAATAAATTTAGGGTAAATAAACAAAAAAACTTTCGGTTAGTTTAGGCTAGGACGCTGTTTTAGGTAACTTTTAGTTAACAAAAATTTTGATTTTATACCATTATGCACGTATTATAATGCTAAAAACAAAAATATAACTCAGCAAAAAAAAATTAATTTTTTGTTCACTTACAAATATCAACGCTAAATATATTCAGTATTTATTTAAATTTTTGTGCTCAAAAAATTATTCTCTATCTATCAGTAATTTGAATAATGCAATTATTTTATTACAATACTGACTTAATTCGAACGCATTTTTGATTTTCGAAAAAAAAAAACCAGTCAATTATTCGTCTGCAGACGTTAAATTTTGACTTAACTGAATAATAAATTAATTCTAAAACTTTGAGTTCATACATTTAAAAGCTATCAGAGTAAATCAGTCCATAACAAAAATAATTTACTATGTTGAGTTAAAATTTAAAAAAAAAATTGTTCACTAGTAACATCGTAATTTGGTATCGTTCAGTTAAGTTTTTATCTATTAAAGTCTATTAGTTAATAAATTGTATACTCTTCCTATTGTGATTAATATTAGTTTACCGTATGAGTGTATTGATTGATTTTTTAAATAATTATAAATAACTTATTTATTATTTCAATAAATGATACTGTCGATAACTGATAAGTAGAATATTACGAATACGTAGGTAAAAATATTGTCGTATTCCTATATTATTATATTTTTATATTGTAGGAGAAATGTCGATCATGTATCTATTCGTCAGATATAAATTTCAGTGGAATGAAATCAACTACAGTATTTTTAATGTTTATGAGATGTCTGTCATATCTTTAGGTAAGAGTCAAATAACTAATAACATTTTGTTCACAATAAATGATAATAGAAGGTTAGAGACAGAATAGTTACTTAACGTATTAAAAATAAACTTCTAAACAATGATTATACTATCCTAATCAAAATGTGTTGTGTTTATCAAGGTACAATATTTGCTTTAGGCATTTTAAGTCACAAATTCAAAATGAACGACGCATTAATTGGTATGATTGCATCAATATGTGATATTTTATCTGCGGTCGGTTTTCTTATAGTTTCCCAATCGTGGCAACTATATTTGGGTAAGATATCGCCTCAATAATAAATTAACAAAATAAGAATTTAAGAAGTTAACAAAAATAAATAAATACTACGAGGAACTTATTTTGTTCAATGTAGATATTTTGTTTAATATTTCTATGCATGTACTTTATTTTAAAACTTATCTTAAGTTCCTACTCGTCCTAGTTTATTTAAAAAATAATCATAAATATAATTATACAAAACTTACAGTGGCACCCCTAGAAATATTTCGTGGTGCTGCATTAATGTTAACAAATTCCTTAGCTTCGAAATGTGTTGAGCCCACCGAATTAGGTAATTATTGAACACAAGTGTACCAAATAAATACCTAATTAATAAAATTAATTTGATCTATTTTATGTATTATATAATACAGGTACCATGAATTCTATAAAAATGCTAACGGAAAATATATTGAAAAGTGGATTTTTACCTTTATATAATTTTCTATATAATCGTACGTTTGAATCAATTCCTGGGGCATTTTTTTTCATTAGCATTATCCTCACAGCTCCGCTGATATTTGTATTTTGGTAAGTATTTCCAGTTTTATATTTTATGTATCTTTAGGCTAATTTGGTGATATACTGAAATTATTTTCATACGTGACCTGCCTATTTGAATGTAGACAATATTGCGAGCGTTATAATATTATATAGAAGAAGACCTACCTTTATTTTGTTACAATAACATTATAATACGTGCCGACCTACACGATTTATTCGTGTTAATTATCAATCAAAAAAATATACAATAATTTGTTTTAGTTTTTTAACTGATTTCAGATTTTATTTATTTAGGTATATTTATTTTTGAATTTTTAATCATTCAGTGCCTAATTAAAATATCTATTTATCTAATATGTTATTATCTGTTAAAACTTACTGTAAGACGCTATATTTTTGGCACACTGATAAAAATTATTAAATCTATATCGTTTATACAAATTCCTAGTTCTTATGAACCATAATAAAATATAGAGCGTTGTATAATGTTGTCTGAATGCTAATAACTCAGCCAATGTTAATTTGTTTTAAAACTTTGTTTTTTATCAGGGGGGCACAAATGTAGAAATAAATTAAAATTTTATTTTCATCCCTTAGTACTATTAATAGAAAAAAAATGTCATTTTCACTTTTTACAATTTTCATAATGGTAATTTTATAAAATATATTATAGGTAGATAAGGAATTACTATGCTGATTTTGATTCTTTATCACGTTAAGTGATATTCTATTGAAAACTGATTGTTTTTACACCAATTCTCTAAAAATCAAAAAGGGTATTATTAAGAAACTATTCAAGTTTAGTGCATACAAATATTTAAAATTATATAGTTTACAAATTGGCTATTTTGAAAATTTAAATGAAAAAATAAAGTTATTTTTTTTTAGCAATTGAGGAATGAAAATAAAAATTTGATTTTTCTCTAAATTTGCATCATCTAAAACAAAACCCGATTTAAAAATAAAATTAATAAAAGAATTATTTAGTAATTAGCACTCAGGTAACACTATATTAGGACACTCTATATATCTTTTTTTTTATCTACTTTATAATAGGTACCTACCTAATTGATAAATAATACGAAACAAGTACTCTGAGTGTTGTAATTATATGAAATATATAACATGTTTATTTTTTGTTAGATTAATAAAATTAATGTTTATCATAAAATGTACTTACATGCGGTGAAAACGTGAGTCGGTATTATCGGCCATAGACCCATAGAACTTCTACCAATAGACATAACTCGCTATAACAACAGCATTACGAGATACGTGGAAATATAAAGGGACGGACAGAGTAGAAGTGCACTGTATAATGTATACAATAATAATACATCAATTTAGTCAATGACTCAATAACCTAATAACCAAAAGCGCCCTCTATTTTACACGCCCGGGGTTAGTTTAGTTCTTGTCTATTAGCATAAGGTCTATGGTATTGGACAACGGTAGGTCCTATTTATTAGGTATGTTGGTGATATGTCAGTGAACCCAATTATTTGGTATGTGAAAACGATAAAAGTATCAAATATAGAAGAAACCAATATTGGGTACACATACGATACGAATAACAGAGATACTATCATGATAAATTTCTCCAAAAAATATTTAGATTAAAGATATTATTAACAATTTTTGTCTTATCAGGTTGATATACTTCTTAAATCAAAAACTAAATTCAAATTCTATTGATGCCGGTGAAAATAGGAAACCTACTGATGACATTTTCTCAATCAAAAACAGTAATGAAACAAATTGTCATATTTAGTTTAATACAGATATTTACATATTGTACAATGCTAATCATATTCTAAAAGTAATGTTATAATTTTTATACGTTTTGTCAAATATTATATTATAATATTAAACACCAAGGATTATATTTGGTTTTACTTAGATGTGTATTTTTTTTTCTGCCTGTAAACAACTTTTCGAAAAAAAAATCTTGTTTGGATGTATAGTGTCTTTTCTGAAAGGAAATTTTGTCTGGTTAGTGCATTAGATAGGCCATTTTTTGATTTTCCAAGGGGTTATTGAAACAATTGGGAAAACCCTAAAAGAAAATTATAGGTAAAATGCCAAATATTTATGGTGCATACGTATTTTGAAGACTTCGACTTTTAGCAAGTTATTACTTATATTAATGCGATGTCAGTGACGAATGAACAGATTATAATATAATGTTTGATAAGATTCGAAATCCTACTCGAATACTTGTTACCTACTCAGCAATGGCACTGGTTTGATATCAAGATAATAATATTACCAACGCTATATTAACTAAAATTAATTTTTGATTCTAAATATTAAACTTATGCTGATAATAACATCAGTATAATGATTAATGACTCATTCCATCATTATAATATATAAATTATAACTGTTCAATGAATCTATACGGTATGTTTGAACAAACACACTAGTTGACCAAAATACCTAATAGTAATAACAATAGTTTTAATTTGAGTATTTTATTTTGGTGTTACATTTTTTATAAAATGTACAGCAAAATTTCGTCCCTCCATCGTGGCCCTGTAAAACAAGATCACCGAAGGCTCATATATCATATTTGGTACTGTATATTGATTCGAAAATGTAAAACTACTAATCATAATTTGTTGTGCAACCTTTGACTAAATGCAAATAACCGGTGTGGGACTTACAACCAAAAATACTTAGCAATAAAAACCATATATTAAAAAAAAAAAATTATAAAAAATTTCGTATACAAATATGTAACTACAAAAAAATATACAAATACATTTTTTAAAAAAAAAAAACAAAATCTTTAAAAAAATAGTTGGAATAAAGATCAATAATTTATTTGTAGCAGAAGGTTGTTATGTTCTCCCATTCACCGGATTACTGGTTTTGGCTATATAATACAAATTTAGCTGGAAACAATCCAATGTAGAGCAGGTATATATTAAAGGCTTGTGTTCAGCAGAGTACACAGTCATTCGGTTATTAAACAGTAACTAGCTGATGGCGTAAAGACACTATGGCTTCCAGTGCTATGGTAAGAACAAATATTATCGTCATACTTACAGCATGTATAGTAGTGTAGTGTAGTGTAATTCTTATCTTCTATTATTTAGCTTAAATTTTATCACTTCAACCCGCCAATAAAACAACTCTATTTCCCGAATTTAAGATTCAGATCGAGTCGCTAAAAGTAGTGTGAAAAAAATATACGGTGTGATCACGGTTTGTAGTACATCTTACTATTTCAACTGGATAACTCAAGATCAAATGGAGTTTTCAAGAGGTGATAGGAGATACCGAAGCATATATTTACAGATAAATTTCAAATTTTTAACACTTAAACAAATTTTGAATAAAATATATCTGACTTATATAAAATCTAAAATTAAATTATTCTTTTACGACAGGTATTATTATACCTGAGAATATTGAGACAGAAATACATTGATTAATGAATTTAAAACATCATATTGATATTAGGCCATTTAGTAATTATAGCAATTTATAAATTATAACAGTATGTTATTCAAACTTTTCTTAAATTGTATTTGTTTGTATTGAAAACAGTACAAAATTAACGAAGTTCTTCCTCCCTAGTAACTAAGAATTAATCAATTTGGTAAAATAATGGAACTGTGTTATTTTTTTAGGTGAAATATCAATAAAGTGTTTATTTTTGAGGTATAAATTTCAATGGAATAAAGTACTACTTAGTATTTTCAATATTTACCAGGAGTCCATCATTTTATTAAGTAAAATGTAATTTATAATTGTTTTCATAATTGAGTTGATTTTTGAGTTTATTTACTTAATTGAAGTATCGGTTTTTGTAAAAAAAAATGACGATATATGTAATGTATACCTATCTTACAATCAAAGATGTAAATGAAGGAATTAATGTTAATGCCTAGTCAATAACGATATTTCCGATTAAATTAGACTGTATATGATATTGTCTAGGAAATAACTTTACATTTAGAAATATTTCAAATAATTTAGTATTTCAAGTATTCCGGACTTTTTTAGCCAAAAACGTTTACTCATTTTGCTTGTTGAATTAGGAATGGACTTGCATAGTAAAATTGATTTAATGACTTCTTTTTTTTTTTTTTTTTTTTTTTGTGCCAAAAGCACTGAGGGCTTTGTTTTCACAATACTTTCCCATTGCTGTCATAAATTATATAAAAAAAAAAAAAATTAGTGGTATGAAATCCAATGTTTCTTATCGCGGGGCAAGCCAAGCGCGTCCTTGAGGGGTGGACGAGGGGGCGACCATCCCCCTCATAAGCCATGTAATGTTCTTTTTTGTTACACAAAATATCCATAATTCCTAAGTACAAATAAGAACAAATGCAACGGGTTACCTTATTACCTTTTAGTATAATATACTCCATAGTCTAAAGCAGCGGTCAACATTAGGATTCTGAAAAAGGCCAAATATAATTTTTTTAAATTATTTACGTGCCGGATAGAGTAAATCCATTCCAATTTTTTTTTTGCAATATTGACCTAAAAAAAATATCTGTTAGCGTATTTTTTTTTCATTAAATAAATTCTTGCTCGTACCTACCTAATCATCTGTAAAACTGAGAATTCAGTTAAAATTTAAAATCGGCAGATAAAATAAACAAGAATAATAGGATAAGATAAATAAATGGTATAATTTCATAATTTATTTTATTTACTTTAAAAGTGTAGAATGTTGAATTTTAGAATTTATAATATTATTTTAGACGTTTTAGTGCGGGTCATTCAAAATGTATAAAGGACAGCGTAGTAGGGACCGCTGGTCTAAAGAGACCAACGAGAACAGTGGCATAAATTGGTTGGTGCAAATATAGCACTTGGACTATCATATTTGCAGTGTGGTGGTGCGAAGTTATATTTTTGTACCAGCAGAATATCATAAAATATTTTATAACTATAATATCTTTTTTTATTTATCAAACAAATATATTGTACAAAATTGTAATTTACCTGTAAAAGTGTCGTTTTTTTTATTTATCTCAATCCCAGTGCAATGAATTATTAATAATATGTTTAGGTATCTTATCAATATCCGAATGGTCGGGTCTCTTGCACTCCACATATACAGATAACATAAGTACGTATATTGTATATATCTGATTTTAATCTAATTTTATAGTTGGGTTTTTAAAATATTAAATAATTCTAGGATTTCTAGGTGTAGCATCTTTTCTGAAAGAAAATCGGTATGGGGAGGTACTTAAAGGAGATTATTTTTCAAGATTTTTCTCATAAAATTTGAAAAACCGAAAAAAACTGGAAAATGTACGAAACATATTATTAAAATTTTCTAAAAGGAAATTTCACTAGGGAAGGACTTTAAAGGAGTCATTTTTCGATTTTCTCGAATTATATACAATTATAAAATGAAACGTGATATTACTTATATTACGTCTACGAGATAAAGGAAAAAAACGACACAATTAAATCAAAATTTAATATTATTTCCTTATCGCTGTACGCTTAATAATTTAACAACAATATAATAACATAATCATTATATTAATATTACCCGGAGTGGATCACTAGTAATAATTTGTAGGTATACGAGTGTCGGGTATACAGGAAGATACACCGTGTTTCCATGATAATATTTTTATAAACTTTCACGTTTGTTAATTTTTTCAATTGGATTTAGTGTTAGACGGGTCATATATTCAGAGAAAGATTATATTTATATTCACACCCTTTGAACACTAGAAAAAATAATATTTAAATTGTTCACTTTTCAGAGTTAGCAAAATAACCACTTTGTAAAAAAGATGTTAAAAGGAAAGCTACATAGTAATAACCGTTTTAATTTCTAGATAAAAGGTATGTAAACTTAAAAAACAATTATATTTAATAGGTTGTAATTACGTTGCATGATAAAAAATCGCAATTAAAACGCTATAATAAAAGTCATCTATACACCGTATCTAGAAATTGAAATAACTATACATTCAATTGTTTACGACAATATCGTTTACAAAGTAGCCATTTCGTGAATGTTATAAAATTATAAATTAAAAAATGATCCTATGACGTAAAATCCAATTGAATAAATAAAAAATAAAACATTAATATTAACAATATTACAAAAATTATTAGCATACAAGGAAAACACGGTGGGACACTCTGTATAAATGTGTATACTGTATAGTGTACACATACAATTACTCGGTCGTTACGATCGTATACGATTATTGAGATCGAAGGTGCATTGATTAATATGATAAAAACAATATCAATGTGTACATAAATATGTAAAAAAAGGAAAATAATAAAAAAAGCAATGAGATAACAATTCAGTCGAACCGAAGAAGCTTACGAAGACTGTCCGTAGTACACGTTCATTGATCTGTTTACAAATAAGTATAAGTACATATCTAAGTTCGGTTAGGTTTGATATATTTATATAACATATAGTATATTAAACATAAATTCGGTTGAACATGTCGTATTTGCGACTTTTCATTAAAAACGTATCGGTGGAACCGGTGATGTTCTTGTTCTTTCTCACGATGGTGTTCTCGGCCTGCCTGAGCACTAATTTGCTGTTATACAAGGCGTGTGATCCGTCGGGAGCCATAGCTCAACGAATCGGCTCAAAGTGCGACAACGAGACTGAAGCGCAACACGTGGTGGCCCCGATCAACGGTTGGAAAATGCTGAGCCAGCAAATGGTGCCTATCGTGCTAGCCATGATCGCGGGCACCTGGAGCGATCGGCACGGTCGGTGCAGGAGACCACTAATAGTGTTGCCGATAGTCGGTCAGATAATAGCGGACGCGCTATCGGTGTATAGTTCCGTTCAGTGGTCCGTATCGCCGGCGGTGACGGGCATCATGCAAGGGGCCGCGCTATCTTTCTCGGGCGGCCTGCCAATGCTGTTCAACGGCGTCAACTCGTATGTGGCCGACACCACGTCCGAAGAGTGGAGGACCGTCAAGTACGGCGTGCTCGGTGGCGTGATGGCCATAGGAGGTATACTGGGCATGCTCATTTACGGGTTTGTCGTCATCAACGTGGGCTTCGTGTGCGCGTTCATGATGAGCGTCTGCTTGGGCATCGTCGCGCTGGTGTTGACTTTCATGTTCATCGACGATGCCTCTGACACCGGTGTCCACGGACGGATGCCGGAAGACAAGGTGTCGTTGTTCCAGGACGTCATCCGCACCGTTAATCCGTTGGACGTGTTTCGAAATTGTTACCATGTTTTGATCAAACCACGCCAAGGGTACGGCACCACAATCCTCTGTCTCGTCGTACTGTTGTGCGCACCACTCACTTGCGTACCGTTAGAGGGTGAGTACGAAACTTGTATTTGCCTTTTCTAGACGCAGTACATTTTCAAAATATTTTCGTAATTTTTGAGTTATTTATAGGCATTTTAAGTTGTTCGTGTTTTTTGCGTAGTTTTTATTTGGATGTTACTATGTAAATATAATTATTCGACCAACCAGAAATACTTGCAAATTTAACAGGAGATTCATTATATTATGTCGTACTAAAAAAGAGTGCAATGGAGATTTTTTTTATAAGAATTGTAATATCAAAATTTGATGAAAATCGTAAATAGTACGGCCATTTAAAACATATATAACCATACTTCGCTTAGAATCGTTTTTCGTTATCAATGATTAATCATTACGTACAGATATACTTACATAAATTCCACTCTATATCCTACCTTACCAACTTCTCACCCAATAACAGTGGATCACCCATCTTACTTATTAGATTTTAAGTGTAGCGAAATCTTTGGTTTTACAAAGATGTTTATGTTTTTTTATTTTTTTTTTTTTATGTGTACACTTTTTATATTAGAAACCTTACTCCGATGTACAAAATGTAGACCTTTTTTCTGAAAGAAAATTTTCTTGGAGTGATACTTTAGAGAGATCATTTTTTAATTTTCCCAAGAGTTTTCCCAGCAAATGTGAAAACCGGGAAAAAACACGTAAAAACCGGGGAAAATTTTGAAAAAACGAGAAATTCTGTATAATAAAAAACACATATTATTATTAAAAAGAATATATAATGCATATTTAATTTTTTACCATAATATAATGTATATATTGACAAAGCATGACGATCAATTGAACTCCGCTCAGAATCGTTATTCGTAAGCAATGGTTTATTTTTCCTTACAGATACAAAATAATTTCCCCTCTATATTCTACCATATCAACTTCTCACAACAACAGTGGCACCAGAAGTATGTCCTTCTTTTTTAATCATTGTTTGTTTTACTTTTCTTTTTAATGTTTATTTGGTAGTTATTCTATGGATTTAATTGCTAGAACAAACAGAAATACTTGGAAATTTAACACGAGGTTTACTATAAGTTAGTAGTAAAAAAAAAAGTTTGAACATAACGTAGTTAATTGTTTAATAAACGTTTTAAAATCAAATTTTGACGAGCATTATAAAAATTGTGACATTTCAAAACATGTATAACCGAACTTTGCTCAAAATCGTTTTTAGTTTACAATGGCTTATTGCTGCATGCATATATAAATAAAATATCTTCATATATCTTCATACAACCACTGTTTCAATTAATTCTATGGTTGAAATTATAATGAAATAACTGATACCATAATAATAATCCTATAATTCCTTTGAAATATCTTTTATTTAAAATATTTAAAACTGTATTCAAAATAATAATGTTAAGTATGTTAAGTATTTCGTAACGACCGTAACCAAAATGACCGAAATAAAACGCGTATATTTACAGACATCTAAATCCGCTATATTTCATCGATTCTTATGTCTTACATGAATCGTTATCAGATGTGCATACATTTTATCACTACAGCTACAATCTAATGCAATTGCAAGATAAGTAGCTATTAAAGTATAGTAGTATTAATCATTGTTTATAACCGTATATATCAGTATTCTTAAAATTTGTTTATTTACATAGTTTTTCACATATTGTTCATAATAATTAATTATAATTGCAACACTACATATTTGTGTAAATAATACTGTTGAAGTATATTGAAATGAATTATTTTTATTGAATTGAAGAAATGAATCTAATTGATTTATTTATAATATGTTCGTCTAATTCGATGACGGGCTCAATACAATGATAATTATAAGACAATTATGATATGATCAATTATTTGAATTGGATTTTATCATCATAATAATATGTTGGGTATTTTATTTCGAATCCATACAGTAAATTTCGTATATGTTTTTTTATAGAATTGATTGACTTTTTTAGAAATATTTTTTTTCTTTGAAGACTCATTATGCAATCTTCTATTTTGCTTGATCCGGGGGCTGTTAAACGGGAGATGAACGGGATATATTTCCCATGACCTTTCCACTCCTTCGCCGAGATTGCCGATGACCTTTTTTTTTTGTGCTTATTTATCAGGTGGAGTATTCTAGGACTACACTAAACCGTATTTCAATGCAGGCATATTAATAATATGTGTAGATATATATTTATAATATAGGTTCATACGATTATTATGTAATACGTTTTCAAACTAATAATTAATATAAGAAATATACTGCAAATCAATTAGAATATTTGAATCGATTAATACAATTTTAGTTTAATATTAGCATAACCAGTATTTAACTTATCAGCATTTTATTTAAAAATAGGTTAAAGTCTTAACGTTTTTAATTTTTAAAATACCAATGATTAAATTTATATACTAGTATTATAGATATTGTACTATAATAGGACCTAATTTATCTAATCAAGCCAAATAATCAATAATACAGAGCAATAAATAATCATATCGCTATTTATTTTTCAACCTACAGAAACGTCAGAAACTACAGTGACATATTATTGTGTATACAATTATAAGGAAAATAAATATGCTTATTGATATATTATAATTATAACTAAAAGTTCATAACATATTATATACTTAAACAATCCGACATCATAATAGGTACTTACATTTAACAATATACAATTAAACGTCTCTGGATATTATTATCTTTACTTTCGATGGTTGAAAAACATTGCAATTTTATTTAAAATTAAATTTTACTGATTGTTAATACCATAAACATATTATTCAAGATTAAATTTTATATTATATTTTCACCACATACGATTATGTGAGTATTTTAAGAATAAATAAAACATAGATTCTGAGCAGATTGGACATTAAAGAACGAAAAACATTTCTTTTCAAAAACGAGTGGTTTCTATTTTTATTTTTATTTTCTAAATAGGGTGAATTTTGGCCATATTTTTTCAAAATGAACACTTTTGTTTTGTTAATTAGAAAAACGCGTTTAAAATTATTGTACACTCTGAGATATGAATTTACGATAGTATTTTGTAAATAGGTATAGGTGAACCGCGAACAGATGGGTGTCCGAATGAACATCACAGTTTACGAAGCCAAATTTTTATATTTCAATTTCCATATGCTTGAACTTTAGGCTTTTTTATTTTTTCACTTAAAATCGTGTCTATCGGGGAGGGGGATAGGTCCTACTTTTCCGTACTACGTATACGACACGTTAACAGTTTAAAAAAAGTCAATATCATTATTGAAAAATACAATAATTAAAACATAATAACATTGTCTCTATTACCTCTGAAATTTCGAAAATGGACGCACACGGATTTTATTAGAAAATAGCATACCATGTAAGACGCCTCATATTATGCATTGCAACTGTCTATTTGTAAAACGTATATTAGTCTAATCAATAATTTGCGTTTTCTTCAAATTTCATTCTGTATAACAGATTATAATTAATGTATTATATAACAAATACCTATTCTTTTTATATAAAACAAAAAATAATTACATAAATTTTGATTGTAAAAATATTGTTAGATGCCTATTTCAGAACAAATTTTAGATTCGGAGCACAACGAGGGATTTATTGGTTTTACTATGATGTGTGTATTTGTATTTTTTGGTTCTGTGAACAACTTTTCTACCAGAAAAATTGCTCCGATAGGTAGGTATAGACGATAGCGCTTTTTCTGATGGGTAATTATCTCTAGTTGATGCATTAAGTAGGTTATTTTTCGATTTTCTAAAGGGTTTTTGAAATAATTGGGAGAAATCCGAAAGTAAATCATACGTAAAACGACGAATATTTACGGCTTGCCGCGGAGTTACCGTTTTTATTATTTTTATATATTATGTTTACAGATTGTTTTTTACCAAAAATATTGCTCCAATCCAAAACTGACCAGAAATCGATTTTTTTTTTTTAATATTTCGTCACTGACGAGAAAGCCGTTTTTGATATCTAAAGTACTTTTCATAATAATTGAGAAAAACTAAAAGAGACGAAATACACGATTTTCTTCAAATTACGGCACAATGATTTCATTATTTTAAACTTTTATGGCTTATGTTTTCTATCATAAATATTGCTCCAATAGAAGACTTCAAGGGATGTTTTTTGTTGAATTTTCAACCTTGTTGGTGACCAAGAAAATCGTTTTTTGATTTGCTTTGTAGTTTTATTAATAATTAAAAAAAAATCGAAAAATACGAAAAGAACAGGAAAATTTACAAAAATAATTCGTTAGTTATTTTAAATTTCGTTTTTTACTTACAATATTTACAAAAAAATTATATTTACTTTTTCTAGACGTGGTAAAATTTGCAGAACATTTAAGTTATTTATAGACTTTTGAATTTTGCGAGTTGTTTACATAGTTTTATTTGTTGGGTACTCTGTGGATAAATTGTAAAACTTACCAGAAATACTTGAAAATTTAAGCAATGTTCATTATATTTGGGTTAGACCATTTTGAAATTCAGCCATTTAGAAATGATGCAATTATATTATTTCGAATTTTCAAAATGTAATTTTTTTGTATTGAAAACTATATAAAGTTAAGTTCTTTTTCCCCGGTACCAATGAATTAATGAGTTTGATGAAATAATATAAGTGTTATATATTTTTAGGTGAAATGTCCATAATGTATTTATTTTTGCGGTATAAATTTCAATGGAATGAAGTACAATTTAGTATTTTCAATGCTTACCAGATGTCCATCGTATTATTAGGTAAGATGTGATTTATAATTTATTATACATTAAAATTTTAAAGTTGATATTCATGTTTAAAACATCGATATATGTCAAAAAAGGACAATAGATAAAATACATACATATTTATAAATGTATACTCTAAAGGTTAGAAAAATGTGTAAAATAAAGTAATATGATTTAGGTAGGTACATAAAAATTAAAAATACAATTTGTTTTAAATTATAATATAATTGTACTGCGGTGTATACTCGTCATTCTTTTGTTAATTTTTAAATATTTAAACCTTCTGCAGTTCTGCTTTATTTTTTCAATTAACAGTACATTACTGTTTCAAACGATTCATGCAGCGCTATCTATAAACAAACACCTATGATTTTTTTTTAAAAAACTTATATAATAGCCCATTACGTTTAATTTTTTAACAGAAAGATATTTTTTTTTTATTTTTTCTATAAGAATTTGTTGTATAATTTATTTATAAATAAACTAAAGGAAGGATTCGGAAAAAGGAAAATCGATGTTGGATTCAGGTAGGGGAATTATAATTTCATAATATTAAACCATAGGTATAAATAAAACATATTTTATAATATTACATAATTTTTTTTACCTATTGCACAACTATTGAGTAATTACGAATATTTGATTTTATTTTTAATTGTTCGTAATAATTTGTGTTATTATGTAGGTACTATTTTTGCGTTAGCCATTTTAAGTCACAAATTCCGAATGGACGACGCGCTAATCGGTATGATCGCATCAATATTCGATCTGTTAGCTGCAATTGCTTTTTTTATGGTTTCTCAATCGTGGCAACTATATATGGGTAAGATAATAATAATATCAACTGATTATATCTCAATAATGAACGGGCAAAACATTTATTTTTATATGCATTTAAATAATTAAATTAAAATCATATTATCCAATTAATTTGCTGTACCTTAATTAATTACCTGTAATTAATTTGTAAAATATTATAATATCGACAAAATATACTTATTTCTCTCCTTAATTTTAACGTTTAAAAAGACGATAAGATTAATAGCATTCAATTGTTCACGATTTTAATATTTTTCCAATGCACATTAAAGTTATTTGTTATTTAAATTCTGATTCTGACAAAAATAAATCGTTGTATAATATCTTCGGTTTCTAAGAGAAGGGCTTAAATCAATTTTTTTCCACAATTCTATCATTTTCGTTATTTTTTCCTATTTTCTTATTTTTAAACTTGGGACCAATATTTTACCTGTTTTACCTGAATTATATTATAGTTCCGCCGTTAGAACTGTTTCGCGGTGCTGCTCTGGCGTTAACTAGTTCTATAGCTTCTAAATGTGTCGGACCGAATGAATTAGGTAAATATTTGCACATAAACTTTACAATTAGTAATAAAGCTAATAAAATATTGCAAATATTTTTTTTATTTATTTTTTTTTTTTGCATTGATGTACCAGGTGCTATGAATTCTGTAAAACTGTTAATGGAAAGCTCAATGAAAGGTGGATTTATACCGTTATACAATGTTGTATACAATCAAACGTTCGAATCGATTCCCAGTGCGTTTTTCATTATTAGTATTATCCTGACAGCTCCTCTGGTGGTCATTTTTTGGTAAATATGTTTTATTTTTAATATGTATCTTAATATATTTTATTTTTTTTAATAGGATTTCTAAAATACCGTTTTTACGTAGACACGTACTTATAAGGTTTATCTGGATTCTGTAGGTATACACTTTATAGTCTAAAGTTTTCAACCTGAGGGTCGTGACCCATAAACTAAGGTCACCAAAAACCATAAGTAACATCATTATGTATACTTTATTACCGTACATCGTATTATCCAAGTTCTATTAAACTATTTTTGAAGGGATCGTCATAAATGAAAAAAAAAAGTTAGGGAGTAACGATTCGTAAAAGAATGAACTAGCCTAAAGCCTAAAAAAACTACTAGCCTACAGAGACCAGCGAAACTATAGATAGATAATAATTAAATAAGCTATATATCTACAGTCTCCCTCTAATTTTTAGTATCTATAATTTAATCTTATGTCAATTTATTTTGTTTATGCTTATATTTAGTACGATATACTACCTAAATCGAGCACAAAAATCGGATAATTTCGTAAACGATGACGAACGTAGACACCCACACAACGAAATTTCGCCAATCAATGATTACAATAATGCAGTAACAAGTTACGATATTTAGTTTTTATACACTTACTCATTTTTTTTGCGCACAAGTGCAATGAATATTTGCTACATAAATAAGATTAAAAATGTCCATTTGGTTGGATACCAAAACGCGTGTACCTACAAAGTTGGTATACACCGGCTCTACCTAACTGAATTAAAGTTGTGATTATTATCTAATATAAGTATTTAATCTTAAAATTTACCCACCTATTACGGTATTTTTGTTTTAAAGTCTATATTTTTGTACTTGTATCACACCTAGGTAATAAATAAGACATATTTGACTTGGTTTCTTTTTTTTAAAAAAAAGATTTTTGGTTTTATATTTTAGCTTAAAAAAACTTAAATTAATTATTTTGACTTAAAACAGCAAACCTACTTATGTTATATTCATATAGGTACCTACCTTTTTTGTTTATAAAGTATTAATGAACCTACTAATGATTATATGGTAATTTAAACGCCTTTACATTGATATTTGTATTATACCTATGTTATTTAAATTTGTACCTATTAATTTTAAGAGACGATTTTATGATTTTAAGAAATTGGGAATTTTATATGAAATTACTGATATTAATTGAGTATTGATAATGAGTAGTATAGATCTGTAGGTTCTATACGGAGTAACAAATCGTCACATGCACAAGTATTAATTTGGAATATTTTTGCTTTGATTTTTGATTTTAATTTTTTTTTTTTTAATGGCGCAGCAAAAAGCTGCATGAACAAGCATAAATTTGGCCTCTTTTCAGATCTTGAATTAGAACACTTTTTTGGTTTTAATTTTTAATTTTGGTGAAAAATTTATGATTGAACAGTTTGTTTTTATTTAAAAAAAAGTTATTTTGATTCTTTAAAAATTAATGCTTGGTTTATTGCTGAACATTATTTAATAACCGAAAACCAAAACCTAAAAAAGACGCCGAATGCCGAGTTTGAAAAGAATCAAAATGTATGCTTGTTCATGAGGCGCTCCACTACGCCATGCCGTAGAACCTACAAATATATAATATTAAACTGTATGTTTTGTATATTATTATTATATTTTAAAAGCCGTGATCCGTCCGTAAAGTTTTGTTGATTTGACACGGCAATCAAATGTATGGCAGATGCATATTGATTTACCATGACAACCGTACCATTTTTATGGTATACAAATTTACCATAAATCTATAATTTATAATGATATAATATTATGACAAAATAATCTTAAAAATGTGTATTATTTTTTATTTTTATACATTTAACTATATCTACTTACCTAATATGACTACTTAATTCAATATAATTTACAATAAGATATAATATGTATAAAAATTATTGAATGTAATATAAATAACTTACCTGTTATTATGTAAACATTTTGAGTACTATGTTTTACGTTTAAACATTTTCCTTATAATTTCTTTACCTATATTAGAGTATTTCCTGAAAAAAAATTAAATTTATATAAAATCATATCCGGTATTTAGTGTAACCTAGTTAACCCTACTTATCCAAGAAGTAGGTATATGTTATCAACATTTTTCGACATGTATTCTCTTTTCAAATGTAAATATTTTCTTAGTGGTATTCTAGAGAGAGATTCTCAAGAAAATACATATATATTGTGCATACTTAGATACCCACGTTGGTGAATGGAAGGAATAATATAACGACGAACTTAAAGACATATTTCAATAACCTGGAGATATAAGAGTAAAGACTATTAGAATAAGAAAGGCTGGTGTAGGCGGGACATCCCTTGCAGAAACATGGTTAGATGATAAAAAAATAAGGCGATTAAAGTAGACCCCGTTGGTGGAAGACCTATATGAAAATAGGAAAACTGAGAAAACAGAGAGATGCGAAGCTAGTGGAGCTAATTATTCAATGAAATTAAATAGCATAGAATAAATTCGATAGAGAAAGGATGACGAATGGCGATATGTTTATTTACCGGTATGATCTTAAATAGTCGAGACCAAGGAAGAAGAAGTCAATTTTTTTTTTTTTTTTTGAATCTGCTATAGCATTGTCAAAGGATGTAGAACCCTTAAATGTTTATAGAATACACTTAAACAATTTGAATCATTACCTAAAGGTGTACATTTGATAAAAGTGAGAATATATGTTTTAGAGGTTAAATATAAAATTATATAAATAAATATAAATGTTATAAAACGTTATATATTTAAGTAAGTGCAAACGTCACATATCTTTGTAGACAGTGATATATTAACGTAAATAAGGGGGGAGGGGTCGAAGAGTAATGGATCCCAGAGTCAAAAACACAATAAAATTAAACCAGATGAATGTTTCTACAGCAATTTACACATATAATAATCATGATGTTGTACTTTTAAGTTTCTAAGCTGCGCCTATAAATATTAAAAAGTACAAATGCTAAGGTTCCTTTATGATAAAAACTTTATCGCACGGAAAAACTGATTATTATTGATGGATAATAGGTACCGTAAACGGGATCACTATGGTAATTGGAATCAAAAATTTGTTTTTTTCCTTTATTAGTCTCTATAGAGGTAAATAATGACATTTTTTGGACATAAGCTAGTGATGGACACTACCGAGTGAAAACTATCGAACTATTCGATAGTTTAAAACTATCTATTTACTCGGTTGTTTTTAAAACCTATCGACTACTATCGAAACTGTTGACTATCGAGTAGTTCATCATATTGATAATATCTATTCATTTGAAAAAGTACTTGGTTGTTTTTAGACTAGTCAGTGCTAACACAACCGAAAGAAAACTAATGATCTATCGAGTTGTTCTTTCTATTAATAATAATATCTATCTACTTGAAAAAGTACTCGGTCGTTTTTATTATCGATAGCTAAAACCAGTCGATGCTACTACTGAATGAAAACTATCGACTAATTCATTCGATAGTTTTCAAAACAATCAAAGGATAAAAATACCTATTCAATCGATAAATCACTCAACAGTTTTTT
This sequence comes from Cinara cedri, assembly GCA_902439185.1. Lineage (NCBI taxonomy): Eukaryota > Metazoa > Arthropoda > Insecta > Hemiptera > Aphididae > Cinara > Cinara cedri. The sequence goes on along the minus strand of CABPRJ010001901.1, from coordinate 975,723 downwards.
AAACTATCGATTGGCAATCGATTATTCATACACACATGCATTGTTAATTGGAAACCTGTATTTTGTTCTGCTCATTAACTATATGAAATACTGACCATGTATTTCATGGATAAAATATTTTGTCATTATTATGGAAAACCTGATTGGGTTTTTTGGGGGTGCTCAGCCCACATATTTTTTTTTTAGGGAGAGGGAGGATTAAAGCGGAGGCTTTAATATTGGAGATAATATTGATTATGTATAGGCATATTTATAGTATTTACTTCATCAGAAATTTACTAGGAAAGGCTTGATTGGCCCACCTAGCTCCTCTTTATTTGTCGCCTATAGCAATTAGACAATTGGAATTATCAGATTTAATATTTAATAACCTCTCAAAAAAATGCCCAGGTAAGTAGGTAACTGTTATAAGCTTGGATTCTTTCCCACAAAATACGCCACTGCGCATAGGTAAATATATAGGTAATATAGGTATCATACATTATAACCTTCGTTACCTACTTATAAACCATTAGAATATAGTATTTGGTAATTTTTTGTCAAAAAGATATGTTGGCAATAAATTATTAATACATTTTTAGGTAATGCATTATTAAAATATAGGTGGGTGTAGCTGCAGGATTATAATGTAAAATGTATAGTTAGGTACGTAATTTAATTATGCGGTTCATAATAATAAGTTTTGGTAGGTATAAATGTATTATAGCCCTATAGGTAATACTTTCTACGTGATAATGGTAAATGTTAATTATTATTATGATAATCAATAAATACCTACTTCAGTATTCTTGTAATCTTTCAGACTTTCGGTAAGCACCCTTATCTATAACTTAATTATCTACCTATTTGGTTATTTTTACATTATATAATGATCACGGACAAAATCTTAGTCCGTGATAATACCTGCCTAATTATTGTAAATAGGACAGGTACCTACATAATATCAATCTCTATATCATTCTCTAAACGTCTATTAAAATAGCCACATAACGAAAAGAAATCAAAATAATATTAAAATTTAAACAAAATCGATAGTGATACAAGTACTTGGGTACCAAATTCTCTAGGACCATTGTGTCAATGCCAAAAAGATTATAAAAATCCTAATCGCCAGATCTAAAAATCCCGTTTTTTAACCTTTTGTCCGGACGACCGATACAGTGGGAATTATTTTGCTCCGTCGGATCTGCCACACTGGACGTCATCAGCTCGTGCATGTGCGAAAACGGCGGGAAAATCTGACTTTATCATTGGCATTTGTTTACATACAGGTAACAATTTTTTCTTTGACGTGCACACTCATTTCTCGTACCTTTTGCGCTTCAACTGTTCCAAGCACCAAATGACGATCATTTTCTTGTGAAGACGTGACGGTATATATTTTGTACGCCGTGTGATCGACTTGCATAATACTACATTAAAATACTGTTCATTTTTTTAAATCGTTCGACTATTTTTCAACATCTAGTGCAGACGTGCAGACATGCAGGTATGTTTGATTTTTGTTTTGTTATTCCTTCATGTTTAAATAGTCTATGAGAATTCATCGGTTATTTCAACGCAATTGTAAAAATATATATAAAAACAATGTCAATATTATAGAGTGCGTTGAAAAATAGACTGTTTGTGAAGGAAGGTCCTACGAAGAATATTAGCATAAATGTTAATTATGACAAGTTAGAACAGATTGGTGAAGGGACTTATGGAGTCGTGTACAAAGCCTTAGACAAACAGACAGGCAAATTTGTTGCTCTTAAAAAAGTTCGAATGGAAACGTAAGTTGTAATTTGTTACTCAGCATAATCCATCGTAACATTCTTACTATTCTAAATGTTTAAATTGTTGTTAAATATAATATTATATAGGAGTGCCGAAGGTGTACCTTCTACAGCGATGAGAGAAATTTCATTACTTAAAGAAATAAATCATGAAAATGTTGTTAAACTTCATGATGTTATAATGTCGGATAACAAATTATTTTTAGTATTTGAATTCATGGATCAAGATTTAAAAAAATTATTAGAATCCCGCCGAAAAGAATTTGGATCTGGATTACCTGAACCTATTATTAAAGTAAGATTTAATATTTTAATTTAATTAACATATAATTATAAATAAACTCCTTAATACAGATCTTATGATGATAATATAAATTTAATTATTAAAATGTAAGCACATAGACAATGGATTTTAAAAATAATTATTTTCCTATTAAACTTATTAAACTACCACACGATTCAAGATTTGTATTAAATGTAAAATTTTAAATTAATTAATATTCTAGTTCATTTCCATTTGTATTATTCTTATAGGTAATTAAAAATTGAATCAGTAATTTTTCCTACTAATTATCTATTGAATCCATTATTGAATTAGAATAAATAAAATTGTATTCATGTGTTAGAATTTTAAGGAAAATAACTTAAAATGTTAAATAACTTGTATCTGCTTTCTTTGAAAATATCAAAAAGTAAGTAAAAAAACATTTAAAATAATCAATTTATAACTATGGTTTAATTATAAAACAATTCCAGAATCTAAACCCCTACTCTTTATGTTATTTGTTTTTATTTATAATTAAGAGAAGTCATAAGAAATTTTTGGTTTCCCATTTGATTTAATTAATTTAATCAATAAGTTAGTATTGAATTTGTTTAAATAATTAAAAGTATTTACCAATGGCACCCTATTGGTATATATATTTTTTTACTAATTTTCGTTTCCAAAATCCATTACATATTTTGAACAAAGAAGTATACATAGTATAGATTTGATATTAGTATAATAGTATTATTATTATGAATGCACGAATTAAGGAAACATCCAAATGGATAAAATTTGGCGCAGTTTTATAGTTAGTTCTTATAGGTATGCATTTTTTAAATGTATACACTACTTTAGTAGGTCACTATGCCACGTCCACCATATTTGTTTTTTTTAAGGATCAATGGAAAAATAAACAAATATAACTTAGTTGTAATTTATATTTGTTCATTTTAACAAGCTGACTCTTATTTTTAATTATTAAACATTTATTGAGTTCTATAATAATGTATCATAATACGTTTAAAATAAATGATATGTGGTAGAAAAATAAACCATGGAACAATACAGTGATACCTGATCTTGAATGATACTTTTTAATCGTAGGCATTACACGGACCATGACTGCTTCTTTCTTTTTTTTTATCACATTTCATTTTAGATTCTTAATGGAGCAAGAAATCTATTGGTTTTACAATGATGTTTATTTTTTTTTTTTTTTTTTATGTGAACATTTTCTACCGGAAAGCATACTCTGATTATCAAATATAGCACTTTTTCTGAAAGGAAATGTTCTCTGGGTAGTACTTTAGAGAGGTTTTTCTTTGAAATTCTCATTAATATTGAAGATAATGAGGAAACCTAGTTTTTTAGTTTAACAAATATTGAAAGATTAAAAATAAGGTTGTCATTGGCAATCATTTTTATTTATTTTTTGTTATTATTAAGTTTTAATTATTTTTAAATCATTGTTGTCATGTAAATGCACATTGTTTTAATCATTTTACCTTATTATTAAGGGGGTAAAATAGAGGTTTTTAGGTGTATTTAGTACAAATATCTAATTACTTATTTATTTATTTATTCATTTTTATTTGTTCAAAGGTTACCTTGGTGATACTGATGATAGTTAAGTTGTCATGGATAAGAAAACTATTATAATTATAATTATTACTATTACTTACACTATTAACATATAAATTAAACTATACAATTTCACAATAGAACACTTTTAGTTTACTGAAAGTGGACTACACACTTTCCACCAAAATGTTTCCATTCAATTCTAAAACTGTCAAAACCAAAAATGAATATGGGTAAAAAAAATAATACATATTGGAAAGGGCAACGCCGGCACGGGATAGTTAGTATGACACATACATTGTTGACAAAGCAACACTATCAACTAAACTCTACTTAGAATCGTTTTTCGTTATCAATGGTTTATCGTTGCTTACAGATATAGATTAATTTCTCAAATATATCCCACCTTTCAATTTCCCACCTACAACCGTGGCTCCACCCACGTGCAAAGTATGTCGTCCGTCCTTATTTTTTCGTAATTTTGTCTTTCTTTTTTTTTTTTAACAGATAGAATTTTTTTTTTCATACTTTGGTATTTGATTAGTGGTAAATCACAAAAATTTATGTTTTTGGAGTATATTATTTTATAAAAAAAAATACAGAAAACAATGTGAAAAAAATTAATTACCTAATGTGCTTGAGATTTGTCAAGTATATATTGATGACATAGATGTATAATATATTTCTTTGATTATTTTTGGTCTCTTCCTATAAACCATATAGTTCAGCGTGTGTCAACCTTTTTGATTTCATGGACCACTAAATCTATAACTGCAAATTCTACAGACCACTATAAAGTTTATAGTGTTTATATAACAATTCTCATGTCCTTATTCAGATGTTTTGAACCCTACAGCTTTTTTTATCATAAATACTGTTCCATTAATAAAAAAAAATATATTTATAAAATGATATAATAGTTTTTTTTTTTATTTATAACATAATTTATTAAGCTTTAAAATTTTTTTGTGGCCATCAAAATTTTCTCGCGGACCACTGGTTGATAATTGTTGATCTAGTCTATATTACTTAGGACACCAGTAATTTTAACAATACTGTACATATCTAAATCGGTTTAAGTATTAAAAAGTTATGGTGGAATAAAGAAACTCATATAACTACTTAATGAGACAGAAACATATAATATACTTTCTTTGCAGTCAGAAAATAAATTATTTGTTCAAAATCTTAGTCATGTTTCATTGTGTTTATTCTGTTGATAATTCTAATAATTTAATGGTATTAATAAATAATATAGATTTGTAAAATATACAAACATTTTTAGACATTTGGTTTTATTTCAAGTGTGAATTTCAATATAAGATTGAGTTTCTTTATCAAGAAACAAAAATAATTTAAGATTTTTTTCAACGATATTTTTAATATTTTACATCTACTTTTTCTACTTAAAATCAGTATAATTTTTAAATTTTCAACTAACAACCCCTCTCCCTTTTAACACATATTCAATTATTTGTCTACATATTTTGAACTATAACACTAATATTAGATTTATGAATTATAACAGTTAAAAGTTTAGATCGGAGGAGTAAAGAAAAGTTATGGTTTTATCATCTAAAAAAGGATTTACAATTTATTACTATTTTCTACTCTTGCAGTCTAAATTGTTATAATTCATAAATGATAAATTTGATGTTTGTGCTGTTCTTATCAAAATTTTTAGAAAATGTCCTCTATTTGAATTTGTGCTTAAAAAGAGTTTGAAAATCTAAAGTTAATATTTATTTTGGGTATAAAGAGTAGGGGTAAATTAGAAGTAAAATATTATTAAAATAAAGCTTAGATAAATGATTCGATAATTATTTAAAAAATAAAAAAATTAAAATTAAATTCAGTTGGTCACTTTGTACCCATGTGTCGCAAAAGCTAAATTGAAAATTTTTTTTCTAAAAATTTAATACTAACAAATATTTAAAAACCTCTAAAACATAGTGGGGAAGATGGTATTTAAGAAGGATTTAAGTCTAAAAAGTAAACTTTTAATAAAAATGCTTCTCATAAAAAATTCCAATCAATATTATTTCTCTTTAAATATTAACAAATTCCAAGTGGTTACATTCTCAAAAAAATGCACACCAATTACTGTCAATTGCTGTATATCTAATAATATTCTACCTACAGTCATCATCAATTAAAGATTGAGGTGTATTGTTTGACTCCAAATTATTATTCAAATCTTATATATTTACAATTCAAAATAAAGCACTGTATAATTTTGGTATGATTAAATGAAACTGAATTTGTTTAACTGTTCAGAATTTAATGATCCCTACACCTACAAATATCTATTCACCTATCTCATCTGATCTTTACTCCAATATGCTCCATTAATCTGATGTCCTTCACTATATATGCTTTAATTATAATATCTTTAGAACCCACCCGTTCTGGTTATGAAAATATTTTGGAAATATTATTATTGAAATCTTTGAAAACATGCAGAATTAATGTAAAAAAATCCTTTCTTTTCAACTTATTAAATAACAAAATTGATGACTTTTTTTGACTAAGTCAGATAAATTTTAAAGTAAATAAATAAAATATACACAATAATCAACTATATTATTTTCCAAATTACTCTGAAAGTTACACGATGAATCATCTAATAAATATTTTAAAGTAGTTTGGCAATAATCACTATAATTATGCGATTTATTCAAATAATTTGTTTCGTTTTAATTTTTTTTTTTCTTATTGACCTTATTATTGTGTATTGTTAATTTAAAATTGTTAACGTTACTTTGTTATAATCTGTATTATTATTGTTATTACTATAAATACACTATAGATTGGGCACTGTCGTAAGAATTTAAAATAAATAAATAAACATTAATATTTAAACGTTTAAAGTTATATAATATTTATTAGTTTTAACTAATGCTTATAAATCTAGTAGAAAGTTTACAATTTATTTTCAAATAACAGAAATGTTTTATGTTTTCAGAATTACTTATATCAAATACTCAATGCATTAGCTTACTGTCATATGCATCGTATAATTCATAGAGATCTAAAACCACAAAATCTGTTGGTGAATAATAACGGAGGAATAAAATTGGCTGACTTTGGGTTGGCTAGAGCATTTTCATTTCCTTTACGTAATTATACGCATGAAGTAATCACTTTATGGTACAGAGCTCCTGAAATATTACTTGGAGCTAAAATATATACTATGGCTGTTGATCTTTGGAGCCTCGGATGTATATTCACAGAAATGGTATGTTTTTTATAAATGAATGCATAAGTAAGATAAACTACTAATAATTTTTTAAACCTAAGGAATTTAATATTATGATTATCTTAAATATTTTATACTATTGTTGCATTCAATTATTCAAATAGATGACTTTGAGACCATTGTTTCCGGGTGATTCAGAAATTGACCAGTTATTTAGAATATTTCGCACTCTTGGAACTCCGACTGACAGCACATGGCCTGGAGTGCATAGATACCCTGATTTTAAACCATTATTTCCATTATGGGATGCACGCCATATAGATGATTTCTTACCTGAACTTAATGAAAAAAATCAACAAAAAGTTTTTTACGTGAGTAACAGTGTTTATTATAACAGAATAATAGTAATAATAATAATAATAATAAAAAATAAAAATATATTAACAAATTAATCATAATTTAAAACAAAATAAATTGCTAGTTACAAAAAATAAAATATATGTGCTACTAATCAATAGTGAAATTTTATGTACATTATTCAAATTAATGATATTATTAAAAATTACTATACCTATAGTGAGTATATTGATTTTTGTAATTTATTATTAATGAGAGGTAATAATTGGGATTAATAAATACAAAATTAGTTTCTATAATATATAGGTCATGATTTCTTATGGGTATAAAATATTTTTTAGAGTATTTTAATGTGTTCATACAAAATATATTTTGGGTCATTCATTTACAGCAAATCTTAGTGTTTTAAAAACCATTAATGTTATTCAGGATATAGAAGTTAAGTTATAGCATAGGTAAATGTATAATTCTATAAAATAATTAATTAATTTATATTATTTAAGGTATTTAAATTCTATATCAATTGTATGTCTTATTTTAACAAGTAAAACTACTCAAAAAATGTCATATATTATACAATAAATTATGAGATTGATCACTCAATCTAAGTATTTCAAACACCAAATTTACCAATAACGTATAAATTAAATTAATAATATAATTATTCTTTTAGTTTTATTACATACAATTAACTGTAATAATTGTATTGCATTATTGTTTTAACACCAGGCATTATGTACCTACAACCCTGCAAACAGAATGTCCGCTGAAAAAATAATGGAAATGGAGTATTTTCATAATATAAGACTGACTTCACTTCCAGAAACACCTTAAATAAATATCAATCATTTGTTTATTTTCTAATTATTATTATAATTTTTTTTTTTTTTTTTTTAATAGTGAATTATGAGTATCTGGTTTATTTTAGAGTGCTTAAGACATTCAAGACGTTATACCAAATTTAAATTTGAATTTTTTAAGTGTAAATAGTTAGTAAAATCCCATTGACCAAAAGCTAAAAGTTAAGTTAATATTATAGGACTAGAATGAACCAAACGAATATGTATCAAAAATAATCGACACTGGTTGAATATGTAATCATCAAGATTGAAGTTTCTATTATTTTCTTTAGTTTATTTTTAAAATTCAAAATTGTATTTTATTGTATAGGTACTGAATTCTGTTTTGATTTGTGCCTAATTTTCGTTTAGTTAAGTATCTACAATATTTTTTCCAATATTACTTTTATACTTACTGTATCTTTAAACTTATTGTATTTTGATTTTATATTGGTGTATGAATTAAGTAATTTATAATTATCATACAAAATGTGCATATTGTATCATAGTAATGTACCTATCTAAAATATCAAAATGTAAAATCTTAACTATGTGGTTATTATACGAAGCTGTAAAATTAATAACCTTGTGACACATTTTTGGTTTATGAAAATACTCTGTAAAAAGATGGCAAAATACATAATTTTTAAATTTTGATTATGTTTTATCATTTTTTTGATCTAACTGCTTCTTCAGGTATAACTATATTATTTTGTAATGACGGTGATCGACTGTTTGCTGATCTCCTAAGCCCACCACTGCCCACGTTTGTTCCTATTTTAGTATTCAAATCTTCATCGCTAGTTGGTGTTACAACAATTTTGACTTGACTTTTGGGTCGTTCGTCAAGGCTATATGACTTCATACCCACTGGACTTTTCATACTAGAACTCCTCCGGAGCTATGTAACAATGAAATACAACAACAACAAGCATTGCAGTGTTACAAAAAAGAGATAGTAAAGTTGTATTTTTAAAATCGATAAAATATAGTACAAAATTTTGCTTTTACATTGAATTATTATTATTACGTACATGTACCAGCGAGTGTCTTACTGTAGTGCAAACATAATAATTATTGTTTAGTTTAGTAATAATCAATATAAATATCAATGTACAATATATTATGTGCTCTGGCTTTTAGCCATGGCAAAAGCATTAATACTATATTATTATTGTATATAATGAGTACTTCGATTATGAAATACGAATAACAGAATAACGCTTATGAAGTGTGATGATGATGATGATGATGGTTGATTAAATTTCTTGTTCGGCTACATTACCGGCCAGTGATGATCTCGAGCTCTGTAAATAAGTCAGTTAAGCTGTGCGTTTATACAACTGTTGTGATGTACTATATAATATTGTAATAGAATATTTATCATCTAAAAAGCCACCGAAATTTGTGCAAGTGTAATGGTATAATATAATACATGTTTGTTTATATTTAATATCATTATTTTTTATTACTCACAATACAGTTTTAATAATTTTAAAACCATAATTAATTAATAGTAGGTATAAATAAATTGAATGCTTATTTGTCCGGGATGAATTATTGAACGTATTTAATTATTTTTTTCCACATATTCAACTAATGGGTATCTATTATATGTAAGGTGATCAATGTGTCTATGAATTTAAAATTCCTTAAATAATTTAACTAATACCCCATCTATTTATGGAATTTTTAATGTAGTTTGACATTTGAAAATCAAAATTAGGTAATGGTTTTATCCCCAAAAGTAACATAAATGCAAATTTATAGAACTGCTTGTTTCCTAGATGTTCTATAAAACAAATTCCGAAAAAAGTTAATACTTTCCAAGATAATGGGTGTTTTGTGATAGATTGATCACTGTATTATATTAAAAATATAAATTAAATGGTTCAAAAATGAGCAAAAATATGTTTAAACTATTGAAGTACCTATTTGTGTACAAATATTTGGATGCATAAAAAATGTATTAATCAAATTTTGTTCTATGTGTAAAAGATAGATGCCTACCAGAATGCCGAATACATTTTTACATTTAAATATTCAATTTGTGTTGGGAAAACACAGATATTGATTAGTGGCTGTTGAAAATTATTTTTGTCTCGTTTGTTCAATGAACATTTATAGTTTTATAATATTGTATTTAGGTAGATGGATTTATTTTATAATGCACCTACAAATTATTTTACAGCGTTGTTTGAATTACGAATATTATTAATAAATAATAATTAATAATTAAACGAAACCGTGGACAGGTACCTGCGATTTGGTTGGAGTACCGATCTGTGCTGCCGTTTGTTTTATGTAACTTTTGTCGTCGAATATTTTCACTTCTCCGCCACCCGGCTTGTGTTTCACGTTGTCTAACGAGCCAATTTTGCTCTGAGCTTTTATCTCCAATTTTTGATCTTCGATGATCTGTGTATAATATGTCGTAAATAGTATTAATTATTACATTATGTTTGGTATCGAAGATACGGTCAACGTAAATGTCACAAATATGTTATAATAACATCAACAAATTGCTTGTTTTTTGTAGTGTCCTCAAACAACGTTCGCGTAAAACAATATAAATAAATAAATGCACTGCAGACCATAACACACACAGGTGTATAATATAATAACAATAATATGTAATACGACGTGGCGATGGTGTATATAGTACGTTGGCGCAACTAGGACATTATTTTTGTTGGCTAGTCTTTAGGTGAAACCACTATTTTTAATCGAACAAATTTTGCTGTTCTTTAATCCGTGTTTGTAGGTTTTTGCCTATGACTTAATTTTTTTCCTGCGGGGATTTGTTAAGACACCTGTTTATCAGAGAAATTCTTAACACTTTGGTAAAACTCTAACGAGAAAATCAACGTATATCACGAACGAACTTGATATAGAGAAATATGTAAATATGGTGAATTTCATGGACTGAATATTCGCGTATAAAGCTAGTATAGGAGTAGCCGGTAAATGTTTTCACGTTTAAACCTATTATGGGTATCCCAAACAAATAAAGAGACTCAAATTCATGAAATTAGGTAGATCAAACTTTTGAAGTGCAGGAGTATATTAGCTAAAATGTGGTACAAAAGACTGAGCTGGTTGAGTCTCGTAATAAGGGCTAAATCAATTGTAAATGATATACGCTAAACTGGATCCCTCTGGGAATGAGATCGGTGGGAAGGCCGAAGCACATATGGATCAAAGCCAACTAGAAATAGACAATTTTAACGAAGTAGGTACCTAGCTTAGGGCAGCTAGAGAGAGGCGAAAAATATCTATTTTGCATCCATGAACATCAATGGTCTCTAAAGCTGAAAGAAGAAAAATAAGATGCCTTTATTGATAGGTAATGATGGGGGGAAAAACGAAGAAAACCGTTAGCATATTTACGGAATAACGGTTTCTGTTAAAATCGATTTCATCTATTGTTATAGGTAATTTTGTTTAATTTATTAACTAAAAATTAAAAAAATATTAAATTTCAATTTATCAAAACAAATTTAATTGAACATGCTCAGAATCGTTTTTCGTTTGGAATGATGTATCGTTGTAGTTGTAGTAGGTGTATAAACTAAATTACCCTATTACAATTATACAATTTGTGGGAAATCCCCATTATGTCCCAACTGTTATGGAGCGAAATGGGGCAAATAATACTTACACATCGTTTATAATATTTGACTTGATGAGCCTAGGTACTATAAATGTTTAAAACATGTTGACGTATTCATTACTAGATGGCAGATCCTATAATGAATTTGTACATGGTTCAAATTTCAAATACCAAAGTCACAGTTTTTGAACAAATTCTAGATTTTTATACAAGTACCCTAACTTCTCAGTTCTGTCCCACGTTCCCCTATATAGGTTAAGTAAGGTACCTATCTGTTCAAACCCGTTTCGGGGTTCTAGTTGCGCCAATTCGTGGTGATTGCATAATATTGTAATGACGGCGGAAACACGCAACACACGTTTTGTATAAAAACAAAAAGTAAATATGTATAATATGCACATAAAAAATATAAGCGTTTGTGAGTATTATAGTATATTATTGTGTTCACCATACACTTTATTTTTTTTTTTTTTTTACACCTTATTTACGGTTACTCACGTCAGGCGATTCCTTTTCTAATAATTGTGTTGATTGGCTCTAAACAGATTATACAAATAATAGATATGGTTTTCCGTAAAACTAAAAATAAAATTGTTTAAATATACAACCTTCTCAATGTTCACGATATACGGTTGAGGTCATAAATATAACGTGGATATATAATTATTACTTCCACATAGGCATAGTTAAAAAATACAAATCGATTACGAATAGACTTGAAAAAAAACCATTTATGTGGTTGAAATCGATTCGTTTTTTCAAACATTTAGACGGATAAGCCAGAGTATAATAAACATACTTTTAGTAGTCAAATTTTCTTTATATATTCTTTAGGAAATTTTTTTCTGGATATATAAGTACAAAAATATTTTGGTCAAATACTTGTTAAAAGTATTTAGAATATAGGATTGAATAAATCCGAAAAGTATTTTTAAAATATCCAGAATGATTAAACAGAATTCTGAAAACAGTAACCAAAATACGAGTATTTTATTCAGAACACCACCTATGTCTGCGTTAATTTTAATAAAAAAAGGTAAATCACGTACTTACTAAATTAACAAAATAAAAAAAAAAATCCCAAATAAATGATCCCTACAAAACAGATAAGAAATCAAAGAATTCAAATATGTTTTCCAAAATAAAACGTAAACTCTGGACAGTAAATTAATGAAAAAATTTTACAAAATTGAAAATGATTTAGAAAACCGCTTTTAGTCCTTCAAACGTGTAACGTGAATTAAGTCTACGAAAAAAAATTATTACAAAAACAAAATCATCAATTTGTTCATAATAATGGCTGACCTCGAATTGGGTCCCGGCATATTTATTTAGGTATATTTTGTTTTATTATTATTTATATTGAAAACGTCAGTCCAGTCTATTAGAGTAACCCAGGATGAGACATCATGTCGGCAAAAAAAAAAAAAAAAAAAAATGTTTCTTGTTACTTCGCTCTTGTGCGAATAGACAATTATAAAAACGTTGAAATTATTACTATTGTTATCATTTTATTTTTAATATCAAACATTAATTTTCATTATTGCGGATTTAATATGATATATTGTCACCGCGGAACCAATTTGAGCAGGCACACAATCAAATAACACCCCGCAGACCCAACTCGAATATTTCTCAAAATAATATTACTCGGTGAAACGCTGGGTGAAAAAAATGGTACAGAAAAGTTCATATAATATTGTAGATTTCATTATTACGGTTCAAGACTATTTTTAAAACCGCAGTGTTCTCACTAAAAATGTGTAATTGCTCGTGGAGTCGGTTAATTATTCAACGGGAGAGGGGACGGAAGTCAACAAGTGAAAAATATTCACTGTAGATACACACCTACCTATAATATTTTGTATACCTACATCACGGCGGTGGTAGTGTTGGTGGGTAAGTCGTTTACCGCGGATTTAATGGTTTCGAACGCACGTCAATCCGGAATTAATCGCATGCAATTAGATTGTTGTGTATAGGTACGAGGATAATGATTATTATAAACGCGAAAACTTAAATTAAAAAACAATCAAATTTATGTTAATTGCGTCAGCATATTTTACGGTATGCTTATTTTACGCGCGTTTTAATTTCAGAATAAATTATATTAGTATATTTCACGAACAAACTTTGTTATCATTATTTCCGTTATTTAAAGCTTGAAAAACCGATTTAACTTTGTTTTTACGATTTTTCTTTACATTGAAACGTTTCTATTATTATACCTTAACAGTTCCTCCGCCCGGAGTGTGTTTGATGTTGTCTTTGGACCCGATTTTCGGTTTCGCCTTGTCTTTGAAGTCTAGTTTTACGGTTTCAATTTTTTTGTCACCGCCGCCGGGCTTGTGCGTTTTGTTTTCTAGCGAACCGACTTTAGGTTTGGCATTCCATTGCAACTTGACGCTTTGAATCTAGACAAATTTCATTCGTTCAATACCTATATATTTATATACTTGCTTAGATTATCCATAATGTTATCCTATACGTCTAAACGATTTAACACATTTGTTTCGTGGTTATATCTTTAAATTTCATATGATCAGGAAAGGGCGATATACTTTGTAATGGGTATCTATCTAGATTCTAGATGCGTTGATTTAAATGCATCTATTTTACAATCGAAATATAAGATACTCGTTACTTATAACTGTAAGTGTATTTAAATACTTTAGATATTCGATATTCAATAAATTCAAATTCAAAATATTCTTAAAAGACGCGGTAGTTATTTGTTTAAAACATTTATCGATATTCCCAACAATTCTCCGTATTTTCATACAATCACGATCAATTTAAAATTTTTTTTTTTTTTTGTCGAAAAGTCAAAGCGAGACCCAGCTTATCCCTCTTTCTTCCTTCCTATGGGCAAGATGCTTCGAAATGAGTATCTATACACTCAATACTATAGATACCTTGATTTTAGTATTCCAATACAAAATACTCGATACTTTTCAGAATTTTCATCGCGGTACAAAATAGAATTATATATAAGATAAGTATTCAAAGACACTATTGTATCGAAGATTATGGACACCGTTGTGCTTACAATATGAATTTTACGAACGAAAATGGTTTAAACGTCACGGTCGAATTAAAGAAAAATGTTTGGATAATACCTATGCGATTTATAACGGTTAGGTCGCGTTAACGGGGCCTCATAGTCAGGAGTCTTGCCTGAATTTATCTAAAGGGTAATGTAGCAAAAGAGTGTTTTCGTATATCCAATAGCACTCGGGATCTAATAGATCTAAAACAAAAACAGTTATACCAAATAGAAGACGGAAATATTTATTAAATAACAAAAAATGGTATACATTTTTTTAAAAGTTTGATGTACGAATAGATTATCTGGGAAATAAATTAAAAAAAGAAAAAAAGAAATCCCTATTTGAAAGCATAATAAATGATGTCGTCTTTAATATGGTAAAATAATTTCTGATTTAGGTCTAGTAAATTGTGTGTATTACATAATGGAAGTTTCATGCCTATTTCCAATTTAAATTTATTGTTGATTCTATTTAGACAGACAAAGGCGACAGATGTCACTATCAGTGATCGGTTGCAAAATCGATAAAAAATAATAAAAAAACAACGGAATGGCAACAAAAAACAAAACAAAATTATTATACATACGAATGGGCACTGTAATATTAATTTATATTAATTCTATGTGATCCCGTACCTTCTTGTCGCCTCCTCCCGGAACGTAAGTGTCGTTTTTCGCCACCACCCTCGTCCCGGCTTTCCATTCGAGTTTTCTGTTTTCGATTTTCACTTGTCCGCCGCCCGGTTTGTAACTGGTGTTTTGCAACGAGCCGACTTTCGACCGGACCACCTTGAGATTCGGTGATGGTGCGGCTCCCACTTGCACCTTGTTCATCGGCAACTCTGAAAAGCGATCGTCCGGTTTTACTACACACCGTTACGGGACTAGAACTCCCAGTTTTTTTCGGAGGGGAGGGGAAGGAGATTAATCGGATATTTGGCGGTATTAGTATATGATTTATTATATTTATTATAATACATTTTGAATTTTGTCTTATCCACGATTACGGGCCCCTTTTAAACGTGCAGTTGTTGAGAGACCCGTAAATCCGGACGGCGCGCTTCCGGTTCGACAGCTGTAAATACACGCGAGTGTTTAAAAACACAAATCTTGTGCAGCGAACGCAATCAAACAATGAAAACATTTCGCACGCGCGGTTAAAATTGTACAGTACAACAGCCGTAACGGGTAACGGTCCGTACAATTTATTATTGGTTTTCAAATCAAATTGTTTCTCCTTTTCGTTATCATTACATTTGCGACCGATACTCGGATATTTCCGAGTACAGCTGAGAGTCGCGTATAGATTACGGACGGGAAAATTGTCGCGGTGATTTTCGAACGGGGTTTTTTTTTAGTTTACGAAAGAAAAAAAAAAAAAAGTGAGCGAAAACCGTTCGCGTGTGTAGGTACGCACTCTTTTGTCCGGTGGCGGACATCTGCACGCTTTCCGGCGATTTTGGCGTGACGGCCCTGGTGGGCGTTTTCAGTTCCGACCGATCTTTTTTCGGGATTTTGCTCGGCGACTTGCCCGGGTCGTCGCCCCGATAGTAACTCTGAAAGAAAATGAAAAAAAAAAAAAAAAAAAATCGCGCGTAAAAAAACATTGCATTTCTCACGGTCATCGGCCCTACAGCCCAACAATAATTGTCGCGACTCCAGTAACGCGGTCTTGTGTTTACGGCGTTTGAAAACGCGTAGTTTGAAAGCATGCCGACTCGAAAGTGCCGATAAAAAAAAAAAAAAAATGCAACGACCACGTCGTGCTTCGGAGAAACTCTACTCGTTTCCGCCGGACGTCCGTTGCAACACGCGCCGTCCCGTCGGAGTCGCGGCATTTGCGACGGAACGTTTTCCGCTTCTTTTGTCGTTTCGGAGCGAGGACAATATTGTTGGGAATCGGGCCGACGACCCGTCGTCATACGCGCCGCGATAACCGCGGCTCAACACGGGTACGGATATTATCGGAGACTTACTTTCGTGTTGGACGAATCTTTGAACGGTTCGTTATCTGCAAAGAAGAAGAAAATATGCATTTATTACGCGTTTTTTATGTAACGGGATAATGTTAATGGTGTCGACGGACTAGAAAATGTACGCAGTGCATGTGTACGTAGTGGATTACGATGTTATTGTATCGTTGTAATTTTTTTTTTCTCGGACTTTCAAAACAATACGACAAACCGTCCGCATACGGATAAATCGTCCACAGAACAGCGTGTACAGTAAATATACGGTCACAGTATTTTCGTACAAATACGCGATGTGTTTTATGTACTGCATGTATTTTATGCATGTTATGTATTTGTGCGTGAGATAAATGTTATTGCCCATTGGCGCCGTGTAAATATAGTGACAATAAAAAAAAAAAAAAAAAAAAAAAAAAACGAAAATAAAACAACCGCAATTGAGTGACAAACAACCGCGTCGTGTCGTACACAGACTTTTGTCCGTGGCTACGTTTGTATTGTTTACCGTGCAATCTTAACTTGGCGATGTACCTTTGATTATTTTCAAAGTATCGGGCCGCGCGTTTTTACTCTGCGAAATAAACGGCGGATCGTCCGCGTTGTCCGGTGGCGTCCGCGTCGGGTCGCTGTCCGTTTCGTTCCCGTCCTTCGGCCTGGTCGCGGCGACGGTCGCGTAATCTTTGTACTTGGTGTCACCCGCGGCTTTCGGCGGATCTCTGCCCGACGGCGACGCCCCGCCGTCCGACGTCGCCGCTTTCGAGAACTGCGTCTGCTCTTTGACCGGTTTCAAGTGGGTGGCCTCGAAGTGCGCCTTTCTGAGTTCCGAAGCCCTGTTGCCGTGCTCGACCGCCGCGGCCTTCGGCCCGGCCGGTTCTTTTTCCAGTGACGTCTTGCGCTGTTCGTACGCTCGCGGCTGCTGCTGCTGCTGCTGCTGCTCGTCGTCCCTGGCGGTCGACCCGCCGTCTTTGTTTGCGTCCGGCCGGGATGCGACCGACTTGACCGCTGCCCCGGCGGCGCCTTGATCGGCGCCCGCCGGTCGGTTTCTGTGGTCCGACGGACGCCTATTACCGCCTGCGTCTTCCTGTTCCGCGGTTTTCTTGTGTTCCGGCGCCCGTCTAGAGTCCTCCTGGACGTCCGGAGATGGCGGTAACGGCGGTCTCTTGCCACCCTGCAGATCCAGCGGCCGTCTGCCACCGCCGCTATCGTCCTGTTGCGGTATTTCCGACGGCGCCACGGGTCTCCTAACGTACTCGACCGGTCCTTCGTTCCTGCGGGACGACGCGTCAGCAGTCGCTTTGAGATTGGCTTCCAACACGCTGTCCCGTCTCGTCAACGGCGCCGCAGCGTCACGGGGACCCTTTTGGCCGTCTTTCGGCCGCCTACCGTTGTCGTCGTCCTGCAACTGTTGCCTGTTGTAATTTCCTGCCGCCACCGCCGCCGGCTGTGGCGGGTAACGCTGTTCTTGGCCTTCGGGTATCACCATCGACTGTCGGCCGTATTGTTGATCCGGCGGTTTGCCGTACGGCGGCACGGCTCCGGCTCCCGGTCTCTGCCACTGCCTGTTCGGATCCCCGGGCGTTTCGGGAGCTCTGCCCCCGCCGCCCAGTAACGCCGAGTCCCTCCGGTTCAACGGCGGCGGCGGTTGCTGTGCCGGCTGCTGATTGTTCGGCGCGTTGACCACCACTTCCTCGTCGTCGTCGTCGTCGTTGACGGGCCTGCTGACAGCCGTCGGCCTACCGTTTTCAGGCCGGAACGGTTGCCTGTCCTCATTCCGGGACAGCGTCGGCCGGCGTTCCTGCATCGGCGTGACGGGCTGCTGCGGTCTCTGTTGCATGTTGTAGTACTGTTGTTGCTGCTGCTGCGGCGGCGGCGGGGGTCGCTGAAATTGTTGTTGCGACGGCCCGCGGGCTATTATTTCCGGCGGCAAAGTCTGTCGGATAAGATTCCAGGGGCTGACCCTTTCGCCGGGCGTTCTCGGTTGTTGCTGTTGCGGCGGCGGCGGCCGCTGTTGTTGTTGGCCCGGCGGCGGTCTGTTGGGCGCGCCGTAAGGTCCTTGTTGCTGCTGCTGTTGCTGCTGCGGTTGCTGTTGTTGCTGCTGCGGTTGTTGCTGTTGTGGCTGATAGAATTCGGGCCGCGGTTGTCTCGCGCCGAATTCCGGTGCCCGCTGTTGGGGCTTGGACAACGCCGCAGTCTAACGGAAATTAGAAAAAGAAAAAAAAAAAAAAAACACACACAATAACGTACTATATTACGCGCGTACACTAACGGGCCCGCAGAACTGCAACGGGCCCGTAACGTTACGTAGTTTATGCGGGCGCGTAAGATGGCATTTCGATACGAAAATAATAATTGTGTAAACGATGCCGGGAAAGCGATATTAATTGTTTGTCGGTTTTCACGGACATACCGGCGGCGCGTGCAAAATGCGAAAATATTAATCTCTTACCGTGGTGTGCGATTGACTTATTCTGGCGGCCGCGTCCGAACCATAACCGCCGGCGGCGGGTTCTACCGCGTTATTTTGACGGTGCAGATTATCCATATTATAGATTTAAATATCTATTATGTATTTTTTATAAGTATTGCCGGTTTTAAGCGTACGCCAATATTAGTGAAAACAATTATTTAGCATATTAAATTATTTACGCGCGTATTGAATACAATGTATTTACGTCCGACGGTTATACCGTTTTTTTTATATCGCAACGTATATAATATTCAGTAGATATTTTATTTATTCGCATCGATCGTTTCGTTTTAAGTTTTAACTGCGTTTTTTTTTGTTTGTTTTTTTATTTATTAATTTTTAATTTTTATCCTACAATATCCGTCCGTTTCTCGCGACCACCTAAACATTACAACAAAGTAACATTATATGTATATATATATATATATACACACACACACAATATTGTATATATATATATACATACAATATTGTATACACAAAAATATTATGCGGATTACGGGGTGTTACGCATTCGGGTACTTGTGTGTAACAACAATAATAACGGTAACGATATGCACGCGTTTCGTGCGGCGCGGCGGTCGCGGGCGCCACTCCGCCGCGGGCCCGTTATCAGCAACAACGCGCAATTAAACCGTCCGGGCAGAAAACCGCACGGCGTAAGCAAAACGCCAAACGGCGCCGTACGTAACGCGCGCGCCGCACTCGCCCGCGCCGGCCGACAGAGTGTGCGCCGTGTGTTACACACGTACGTACGTTAATAATACAACGGCACTCGTATTGGTACGCAATATTATCATTATCGACGTTACATATTATTATTATTGTTATTATTATTGTCGTCGTCGCCGGCGCACGAAACGAAACGGGGCGGAATCGATAAATTATTATTCCGTACGGTTTTTCGGCGGGTCGTATGACGGCGGAAAGGGAAAACGGCGCAAAACCATCGCGATATACAATAATATTATAACGCGTGGCGTCGCGGGCGGGTACGCGTGTTTCGGGGCCGGGACCCGACCGCCCGCCCGCCGCCGCCGCCGCCGGAGCGCGTCGCCCATCGATTTCCGGAGCGGAACGCGCGGCGCGACCGTGAGACCGCGCGCGCGGAAACGACGAAAATACCGTGCGGACGTTTAGACCGCGTGCCGCGCGATACACTCGCTCCGGTAGACGGACGCGTTCGGCGACCGCACCATGGACAAACCCCGTGAAACGGCGGACAGACGCGACGGAGAAACGGGGAGGTACCGTACGGCCGAACGCGGAACGGGGAAAAAAACGGAGCCCCGAATGCGCGCCGATACCGACGGGCCATCGGTGATTGACATTACGGACGCCTGGTCCCTCCCGGCGGGCCACGCGGCGTTGCCGTACGTTCGGCGGAGTGATGGTGTGCGCGGCGGCGGTCGAGTTTTCGGCGGAGGCGACGTTTGAAATTCGCTTTGCGCCGCGACGTTCAAGAGCGTCCGGGGGGTGTTGGGGGAAATGTTAGATATCGGTGCGCGGCTAACGACGGCCGCGCGATGATTTTTCGTGCCCGGTACGTAAATACGCTCCGATCGCGGCGCGCGCGCGAGCGTCCGTAAACTCGGCGGAGATAAAAAACAAAAAAAAACCAAACGAATACCGCAAACCAATGTGCGAGATAATACTAACTATAAAGTAAAAAAAGTTCTAAAGATATTACTCGTGTTGAATGTTCGTTCGGGGAAACATAACACGGTACGGCGTGAGAGGCGGCGCGACCGCGAAGAAACTATCGAATCGTTTTTAACATTGATTATTATACCCACGTACCTTGTCGGAGAACGATCACGAAATATCGGAGCGCGCGTGTTACGATATTTTTTGCTATCGCCGTCGCGCGGACGGAAACGGGCGTCGGAATGTGTGCGATGTGTCGGACCCCGGTACGTTCCCGTGGTTTACTGAGCTATCGGGGCGCGCGGCGGCTCTATACACTTCGGCGCGATCGGAATTCGCGTGCTTAGACGCGCGCTAATAAAACACGCTGTATACATAAATACATAATACATATATATACATATAAATATATGCGTGTATACATAATTATATTATGTATCGTACACACGCGGCGGTGTGTATACGTGTAGGCACGAGACACGAACGGTTCCCGATTTCCGTTTTTCGCGGTAGGCAGGGGAATGGGGCGCGGCGGAACAGGCGCGTTTCCCTCCCTCGTTTTCCGTCGCGCCGCGTACACGCATAATTTATACGTACGTACGAAATGCCCGAAAAAATCGTTCGTTATTTTTTACGCGGGACGTATATAATAGGTATATACGTTATATACGTACGTATTATACGTATATATTTTCGTTTTACGTGTATACGTTTCGCGAGGGTAGTAAAATTCTGCATGTACGTTTATATTTTTATTTTTTTTTTTTTTTTTTATTCGTTAACGTAATATGCATCCACATTCCCTATATATACGCGTATAATGTCGGTGTAGTTGATTTTTTGCCCGCCGCTATTATTATTGTTATTTCCCTCCCCCCCCACCATTTCGATTTCACGAACGAAAAACGCGTGCCTAATTGGGCGTATAGACGTATAGACGAATTTCCCCTCGAAAATTCGAAAATTATCGAACCGTACTGCGTACGTCATTATGTAGCGCGTGCCCCGGTGCGACAAGGACCAGTGTCAAAAATATACGTTATATTAAAAAATATTAATAGAAAATTCGAACTGATATAAATTAATTCCCGAAAATCTACCGTAAAGTTCATAATATTATTATTGCAATACGTTCGTTTTTATCTTTGACGCTGCACCAATTCATAGGAGTTTTTTTTTTTTTTTTACTCGCAATTTCGGACACTTTTAGCGGTTCTCTCTGAACAAAAGAGTTCAAATTCGACACTGTCATGCAATTTGTGTTGTGTTTCGTTGTGCTCTTGTGGGGGATGCTGTTTTTTGGCTTTTTACACCGGCCCCTGCAGACCATTCCAAATGAAGTCAGGGGATGCAATTTTGTATGTTGTGATTGGCGTAAGTACCAAAGATAAATGCCTTTTTTGGGGGGGGGTATCAACTTTTAACCTCTCCTCGATTATTTTAATGCTTAAATTTCACGTTTTCACATAAAATACCGATTGTTAAGTACTCCTATTGACTAAAATGTAATAATATCTTTTCAACCATAAATATGTTAGATAAAATTAAAAAAAAAAAAAAGATTGATATTGTTACGGCGGCGTCACGTCGACTGGGGAAGAAAATTCGACTCTAGTGACGGAACTATGTTGCTCGTGGGTGTCTTTTTTTTAGGATAAGAAACGTTTATTTGTTTTAATTTTTTCCTTTGTTTATTACACGAGTTACCGAAAAGGAGTGGCCCCAAAGACTTGCATTGGGGAAGGAGCGAGGGGAAAGGGGTTGTAAAATGTCTTTAACGTAACCGAGTTTATATAACTTCTAGCAGTTTAGAATTTAAACCATAGGAGAAACGAATGACAATTATAAATTGATCATTCAAATCACTCTGTATTCAATCTTTTAAGATTACTAATGGAAGTGACTGTTTTATGCTCGCCAATATGCCTAGTTGTTTGTATAATATTTGTTGCGGTTAAAAGAAATGTTCCAAAAACGTTTGCATATACGCGTGTCGTTAGTGTCAAGTTACCAATTCAAAATCGGGCCGCACGACCATTGAGTATACCGGAAAAGGATTTATCTATTTCGGCTATAGGTAGGTAACATAATACAGTTTATTGTATAGCAACAAATACGTATAAATTCATTTCATTGCGAAACACGACGTCGAAAGGTGAAACTGATGATAAACTAATTTATTATGAGTACAGTTAAACCAAAAAAAAAAAAAAAAAAAAAAAAACACAAAAATGAAATAAGTTAACGAAAAAAATTAAACTATAATGGTATAGTAAATCTCATTAGTCGATAATGTTTGAGCAAGTAACCAAACCACGTTAAAAGTTATCTATACGTTTATTTGTCTCGACTGACATGATAATAATATACGAGTATATGTATAGATTTTACAATATAACGGCGTAAAGTTATTTCGAACAAGTAGGTCAAAACTAAAAAAGCTGCAGGTACATGTTCTAGTTTAAC
Organism: Cinara cedri; assembly: GCA_902439185.1. Classification (NCBI taxonomy): domain Eukaryota; kingdom Metazoa; phylum Arthropoda; class Insecta; order Hemiptera; family Aphididae; genus Cinara; species Cinara cedri. Next base: position 952,489 of record CABPRJ010001901.1, on the reverse strand, counting down.
AGAGACAAAACGAGGGCTGTTTGTTGTTTTTTTTTTTTTTTTTTTGAAATATATATATATAATATATATATTTTGTAATAAAAAATAATAAAAAATAAAAAAAAAAAAAGTGGAAGTAAAACCGAAGGCGCTTTCTGGGTAATAAAATATTGACATGCAATCCTGTAATAACGGGCGTAATCTTCTGTTTAGCAAATATCCGCCCTCCCCTTTATTATAGCCATTATTATTAGCTTCTGGAATAATACACAACAAAACACGGCTGCAGTAGATATTAATAACAATAAATTGGGTTCTATATACGTGCGTATACGAAAACGCAGACAACGTGCATTTTAACGACTGTGCACAGCGAAATAAGACTATTATAAATATTGTATACGGGGTAGTTGTATACGTATAATCATTATAATAGATTTGCTTTGGGAATATTGTACCCATACGAATATCGAATTGAATACAAAGTACACATGTCCGACGAGAGGTTCGGCGAAGAATTTGTTGAGGCCTGTGCCAAAAAAAAAAATTAAAAAAAAAAAAAAAAAAAAAATCGTCATAGGTATACGGGTGGTCGGAGGCGTAAGGCTCGTAACGCGATGAAGCGATAACAATTAATTATTGGCAATTTGTTCGTAAAATGGATGGCGGGGTGGTATGAATAAACGATTCGCAGGTCCTCCTCGCACACACAAAAGTGTTCTCGGTCTCGACACTGATTCTGACCGTGTTGCAAACCAGCGTTTATTTATTATTTAAAACATTAAAAACATAAAACACGTTTTTATTTCAAATATTGTATTTTCGGGTACATTTTTAATTACACTTTAAACAGCATTTGTAAACACAATAAATCAAAATAAATATACATATTTTTTTTTTCTTTAGAGAAAGTATTGTAATGACAGTGATTCATTTTTTATTGACATGAAAACTTTTATATTGTTATCGGTATTTACTTATTCGATACAAATTTGTCAATATTTCTAGCGACGTCACGCGATATTACAATCGTCGCCCGTCGACACGAGCCAATGACTCAAACACTATTGAGTCTTATAAAATCCATTGATTCTTATGTTTCAACTTGATCCACGCGGTCCATTTCACCGTGCTCTCAACGGTTTTTGGCGAAAGTCACGGGGGTTTCTGAAATGTAAGAGAAACGCTCGTTACAATTGCGTGGCAATCGATAAAACTTTTCGAATGCTCGTATCCCGCGATCGTTTATCCCGATCAAATAGACGTCCGATCGAAACCGGATTGATTAATCGGTTTTCATCGCGAATGGCACTTAGGCTTTTCCATTATCTCCTGGTCTCGGGTCGGGATAATAACCGGAGGTCTGCCGTTTGTTCACGCGACAATCGACCCCCGACGGTCGGATTCACGTCCGACTAATACGCCCCGGTAGATCGTTTGCAATCAGAGCGGAAACGGCACGATCCTCTACAATAGATCTTTAACGGACGACGCGCGTTTCACGTTTAGCTTTTCATCGAATTCGGTCGGTTCGTCTGTGCGTTTTCTTTTCTCATAAGCGAAATGGAGTTATTAGTAGTCGCCCGTCCAATTTCGGTTTCCGGCGCATATTCAGCAGCAGGTTCATTGTTACTGTCGTTATTGATGGTCGGTTTTTGACGTTTATTGTTCACTATACATACAATACGGACGCGTGTGCGTTATGTATTATCAATAAATCCGTTTAGAACGGAATTGTCGTCGATGATAATAATAATAATATAAAATATGATTATCGACAATATATTATGTGTTGATCGTAAATCGTGTTGGATTTATATAGGCACCTTGTCTACTCTGGCGTTCACCAATAAACAACGATATCGTGTATCTTTTATAACTATTACTTCACCGCCATTATACAAATGACAATAAATACAGTAAACATACATTAGACTATCGACAATGTTATCATAGTACAGCAATTAAAACGATTAAATAAATCAATAATAAAGACAGCGTTTTTATGAGTACGTGCCACGGAGTATTGTTTTATTATATTAATTTTGCCGTAAATGACCTGACCTGACTTACCCGACCATTTTTTTTTGTTTTCTAAATGGGCGGCGCAAAATCCTAATTGCATTTGTATAATATCACGTACGTATGTTAGGTATAGAAAACCTGTTTTCCGGCTGATGTATTAGTAACATAAATAGTGCGAATAACTGAGAAAAACTTTTTCTATGTACCATAAATAGCATTACCACGTACAATAAAACGGATATTTTTATTTTTCATAAAAAAAAAAAAAAAAAACAGAAAATATTGTAAAACAAAAAATGCAAAAAATTTACAATACAATAATACCGGTGTAATACAAAATAGAAAATTCGAATTTGGAATTGCGTATGATAAATTTAAAAAAAATATGAAATTAATAAATACTTATATACGCAATTGAAATATCATGGTGCACACTATAGAGGTGTACACTATACTTTAAATATTCTTTCATTCTTGTTTACAATATGAAAATGTACTAATCGTATTTTTCATATTTGAACTGAAAAAAATGTTTCGACGCTAAAAGTTGACTGCAATAAGTTGTTTTTTTTTTATATACTCATCTACATCTATATTATACGTATTGTGTCATTAAACTTCAGCAAGTCAAGTGGACACTACAGAATGTCACCAGACGTACGACAAGTTTCTATTCACAACAAGTTAGACTTTCCCGGGTAAGAGTTTTACATTCGTATTTTCGTTGTTAACTAGAAGTTTTTTTTCTTCTATACAATACATTTTCACTCCGAGCATTACGACGCGAACAACACGAATGTAAATTATTTCATAAAATGCGTACGGATGTTATAATACCTATTACATTAGTTAGGGCGATGCTTAAAATTCAACTTTTTTTTTTTTGTACTTTTAAGGCTATAACCTATGGATATTAATATATTAATTCATATTTTAAATATATAGGTGATGTTTATAATTCTGAATTCAACTTTAAAAATGTTGTCGGGGTATTTTGTTAATTTGTTGAGTATGATGTTTAAAAATTAAAAACAAAAATATTAAATCAAGTAGGTAACAATATATTTGAATAAGTTAAATTCTAAACGTCATCCGTACGTTTAAAATACTAAAAAAAAGTTGAATTTAAACATCACTCTGTTATATTATTATTGCTTTATACTTACTACTTTGCCAAGCGCAAGGTCTGTTTAGATTTCCGTTAGTGGCCACAGGCGAGATCTCGTTTTCGAACTGTATTGTTGATATTTGTTCGGGCGTTTGCTGGATATAATTCTTGATCGGACTTGCGTTTTCTAAAAAATTAAAAAATATGTTTTATAAATCTATAATATGGCATTTTTTAATAAAAACATATTGCTGTTGGGTGCGCTACTGTTTCAGTCGAGTAGTCGGAAGTGAGGACAATTAATAATAATTAATTTAATATTTGTACGCGACGATAATACCATTGCTAACGAATAGAAATTCTGAATAGAGTATTAGCAGTCATAATTTTCCATTGTGGTCGAGGTAACCTGGAAATCGACAATAATTCTAAAAAAAAAAAAATTGCCAATTTTTACCATTTTATAAAAAAACTACGAGGAAATGTATGAAAACGACCACCTCGATGCGCCGATTAGACAAAACAGCGCTACAAGAAAGTCACAAAAAAAAAAAAACACCTCATCACTGTAAAACCAAAATACGTTTCTAGCTTCGTTCAGAAAGTAAAAGGGAAACAATAATGTTCAACGCGCAAAACAAAAATCTACATAATAAGAGCCTGGTATATAATACACTGTTTAGTTTGGTATAGACGTTTTATTTGAAATATAATTGTTGTTAAAAAAATTAAAAGCTGGCCAACTATTCGAATTTCTATTTATACGCACATCACCTAGACCTAACGTTTCGTATACGTAGTTACTTAAAAAAAAAAAAATACTACAATAATGTACGGGTCATTGCGTTCCAAACGACGACGACGACGACAATCATTTCGTGTAACGGAAAACACGATGTTTTCGAACAATATGATATTAGAAGCGAGGCGTTTATTTTTATACGCGCGTGTAATTGTTGTAATTTTCGGTTTTCGTGTCGAAATTTCGAACGTGTATAAATATTGTCTACATACATATATAAATGTATAAACGTCGGCTGTTGAAATGTGCGCACGTTATGGCACACAAATGCGCCATTGGCACTATTGAACACGTTTTTTTCGTTTCTAAAAGACAGAAAAAAAAAATCAACCATCGGCAGACGTAAACAAATATCAGCCCGCACGCAAACTATTCGTATTATCGGTGGACACTTCCGGATAGTGTACACTATCGATAGTTTCGACGCGCTAACGGATGTTTGTTCCCAGCATTTTTATTCGGAAAAACTATTCCAACAGTTTTTCGCCCCCCAAAATCGAATCGTTCGAACGCGATAGTGTCCATCAACAATGCATACGGAAACGTGTTTACGCGTGTCCTCGTCGTATACAAATTAACAGTATGAACGATACGAAAACCCAACGTATATAATTAAACACTTGAAACGTGTGTTTTATCGATTTCAAATTAATATTGTATTATACAATACACGTATGTTTATTGTTTTTATTTTTTACTGTGAAATCATTTTATTGGCCTATGTACCTACCACGAGCTAAAACAGAGGACCTATAACCATGCATAATCGCCGTCGGATATTCATATGTCTGCAGGTAATATGCAAATAATAATGACTGTTTTCAATACGTTTCCAACAGGATTTACTGTTAAGATTTCGAGAATTATTTATCAAGTAGTGCGTAAGTCGGACATATTGTGTCGTTGGGCTTTGTAAATCGTGTGAAATTCGTATTTGTGTATTGCTTTTGATTCGTTCAACTCGTCGATTTTTGTCGCCCGATTTAGTTGAGTTAAACGTTTTTTTTTTTTTTTTTTTGTGGGAAATTCAAAAAGTCAAAAATAAATTGTGACCGGGACATATTTCCGTAAATGAATAATAGCTATTAGTACGATAACACAATTTGTTTTGAGTTTATAATACCTATATAAATAATATATCCGTTGCGGGTGTACGAACGGGTTTAATGGACACTTAAATGTTTAATACCTTACATTGCCTTCCGTTTTAGCGTATAAAATGGTATTCGGCGATTTGTTGTCGCGTACATTTTTACGAGCCATTAAATTTTTCAAATTTATTATATATTGTCGCAAACACGCGAGAAAATAATTTGCAAATCCGTCATGAAAAAGAGCTATTACGCATTATGTATTATGTATACCTCTAACCTGTGTACATTAAAAATCTATAGAAAGTTCAATATAATAATGCAATGTCGATCAGTCGAACGAATTAGGTATACGCAATTGTATTTATATTTCCTGTTTAACCGTGTACTTATCATTAAACTAATACCGGTTTTACATTATGATTGGAAAGTAATTTTACTACGCGTTTCTATAGATCGATAATTGCTATATTACATATTATTATGTGTCGCTAATAAATAAAATTTAACGATATGTATAGGTAGTAAAGATGAACTATTATTGACGTAAACGTTTCATATTTTACGATAAAAAAAAAAATAATAATAATAATAATAAGAAGAAACAAAAAATATAACTATTATAGTTCTACGTAGAGTAAATAAAGTTCTATAATGCAATCATTTTTGATCCGGAGAAGAAGGGTTTAATACCGTGTAATTTTCAATGAAAGCAAATTTAATTTTTCAAAATACACATACTTATGCAATTTAGACTAAAAAACGAAGGGGACAAAATGACATAAGATAAAATTTAAAAAAAAAATATATTAAAAAATGCCAACAATTGACATACCCCGGGACCATAGGTATGCGAGCAAATTTTGTATTTTATTTTAATACCGATTTACGCGTTATAAATGTTTTAGGTGAATACGTGTTAATAACGAATTTGTTAGTTAGAAATGTTTTCGTTACAATTAGAATGGCCTCGTCAAGGCGGTTCTAACGGTTACTTTTTATGTCCATTTGTTTTATTTGAAAAGTCCGAAAATCGGTAGTAATCCCGTTTCGGGACGTCATTTTGCGAGGGTTTTTCGAATAATTCTCCGCCAAGTGCCGACAATACACGGTGTCGATGGGTGCCGTTTGAACGGTTTTTTTAAAAAAAATGTATGTATACAAGGTAAAATACCGGAAACGTTAAAATTTATCCGAAACCGACGCGCGTGAAAATGTCGTCCTTGTAAGTAAAAGTATAACGCATAGCGGCTAGTATGCTGTTATCACACAGACGCGAAAATCGCGCAAAGCGTACCGTAATCGTGTAGTGAAAACTGGACACTTCCGAATTGGACGGCCATTGCAACGGGGACGATACGCAGGAGTACTATGGTGGTAATGATGTTATGAGGAGTCGGTCGGAGCGGCCGCGGACGTTTTGATCGGCGGACACGGTTCGGCTGTTGGCGCGGAAAAACAAAAACGGATTTTTTTTTTTTTTTTTTTTTTGCGATTCGAAGAGATTTCGTTGCTGTATAACGGCGCGAACTAAACAGATAATAATAAATGATGTTGGCGGATCAAAATCTTCGCGCGGTTACGTCCGTCTCGTGACTGTCGCGCCGCCGCAGCCGGTCGAAATAAAATAGCCGGGGACCTTTTCTCCTCCGCGGGTACCTCCTCCCATTGCCGTAACGTTTTAATAATGCGTAACCGCGTCAAACACTCGCGAACGGACAAGAGTGAAAATTGAACGGACGCGTTGAAAAAAAAAAAAATAATAATAATAATAAAATCCTGTACGGATATTTTGACCGTAAACGGCAGCGGCCCGGCGGGAATAGCCAACGTAGGTTTAATAATAAAAACAGAAGGGAAAAAAAACGAGTTCCGAATGTGGAAGGGAAAAACAGTGCGTGTAAACGAATTAAAAATCGCGCCGGAGATTATATGGCCGATATTTTATACAGGGTGTCCCACGGAAATCTGGCATATGCAAAAACTTTCGTTCTGTTCAATATGTGTGTATAAGTTTATCTCCGTTATAACTGCAATTGCTCGCACACTCTTACGCTACACGATTCTTACATTACAAATTTTTATTTTTAAATTTAAAATAGTTATATTACAAAGGCCGAGATTTGCACATTTTGTGCGTTTATTTTGAAACGAAACGTCAGTGTTATACAATCGGTCTTTGGAAGTTTACACGAAATTGGCGAATCGATTGACGTCACATTTAGTGGTGACAATGAAAACAATTGGAATTATCGTCGAATTCAAAAGATACTGTGGAAAATTAACGATTCGTCATTATATATACATAGTAAACATTTGCAATACCAAAATTTTTTTTTTTTTTTTTATTGCAAAACAAATGAATAAAATGCCGCTATCTCGGACTTTAAAGACAAAATTGTTTTTGAAAAAAAAAAAAAAAACCCGGAAAATTCTCAAGAATCTAAAAATATCGAGCGGGACAAAAGTCATATCGCGTGTGTCGGATCTCCGCGAGACGCTCTGTAGGCGTATTTCTTCGGAGAGCACAGCTACACCGTACGCGTATACCGGACACGGTGGTAAAACGAGTGCAACAACAGTGTAAACGGTGTAGCGCGGTGTAGACGCACGCGGGGAAATTGTCGGCGCGTTAATTGTCGGACGGCACGCGGACTTGCTGCGCGGGGATATTACACGATCGCGGGCTACGATATCGTTAAACGGGAAACGGCGTATTATTACGCTTTTGTTCGTTGCCGTTTTAATTTTAATTGTTTACGCCGACAATAACGCGCGTGTTAATTTTTCCGACGGAATTGACATCTGTGAAAAAGAAAAAAAAATTTGTAATAATAATAAAATACGCGCGCTGAATTATTACTATAATAATATTCGTCTGTATTGTATTTTTGGTCCCAAAAGGGAGTATTTTAGATTCTGAGCGTAGCGAGGAATAGATGGGCGTATTGTTTTACCATGAAATGTACGCTTTTTTTCCTGTCTCTGTACTCCGATCATATAATGACAAGAGAGCTTTCTTTTGGAGCGTTTCAAATTTAGCCGGTGCAACGGGGAGGTAACTTTTCTTTTCTGCGTAGTTTTCACGATAATTGGGGGGGGGGGAAATCCTCCCCCGACATTTTTTTCCCGGTTACTCTACTGTCCTGCACATCCTCGCGGGCTATGCGTTTTACTCTCGTATATTCGTGTGCGTGGGTGTGCGTGTCTTGTGTGGGTAAGACGTGTCGTGCGTCCGAATTATTTCGTTAAACTCGCCGAAAGCGAGTTGTTTATTGTTACGTACATACTTTTAGCACACGGCCGCAACTGCCTGTATTGGTGGCAGCGTGTATAATATAACGTGTATTGCCGCCCATAAATGTTTCCGAGAAAATAATCACAACGTCCGTACACGACAGTCGTTATGATTGTTAGACTTGTTATAGACTTCGGTTTATAAACGCAAGTACAAATATATACATTTATTTCAATATTTTATAACAAGCATTTATCTTTGGTCTCGGGGAAAGATTTAAGTCGACATTATAAGGAAATTAGATTTTAAAAACGCATACACTTGTACATAAACTAAAACACTTATGCAATTTTGACCAAATAACGGAAGGGAAAAATAGCATTTAAAACTTATTCAGACTTTTTCGTGAATTTTTTTTTAGAATAATATCAAATTTTGCCAGAGGATAAAGCAGATGCGTCTCCAGACCTTGACTATAGGGTGGAGGGTGCGAAATAATTAAATTTAATATTAATGTTTGATAAAAAAAAAAGATGGAGACACTTCGCATGATGGGTGGATCTAAATCCTACCTTTGTAAAAACGATAAAAAGACTAATTTAATGATTATTGTTATTATGCTGATTATTATTATACTTATTGTTATTATTATTATTATTGTACTGATTATTATTATTATCATTGTTATATTGTTATTATTATTATTATTGTACTGATTATTATTATTATCATTGTTATACTGATTATTATTATACTTATTGTTATTATTATTATTATTATTGTACTGATTATTATTATTATTATTATTGCACTGATTATTATTATTATCATTGTTATGCTGATTATTATACTTATTGTTATTATTATTATTATAATTATTGTACTGATTATTATTATTATTATTGCACTGATTATTATTATTATCATTGTTATGCTGATTATTATTACGCTTACTATTGCTATTATTATTTTTGACGCTCATTATGATTATAATTCTTATGATTATTTTCCAATTATACAATTTCATATTTTTAATTGAACTATAATAGTTACTACAAATATTTTTAACTGAATTATAAATGTATAAGTTCTGCCCCCCCCCCCCCACGGGTCTTGGATCGACCTTTAATCATAGGCGTGCGCCGACTTTTTTCACGGGGAATGCCAGTAGGTATATTTCAAAATAGATGAATTTTTAACTGCCTTCTTAAAGACGTAAATCAAAATTTTTCTTTAAAATTATTTTTACACAATTATACAATTTACAAAAACATTCAATATTTACTAGTTAAAATTATGATAGTAATAATAATTTTTGCACGAATAATGTTATCAGGCTGCTTTTTGGTTATTGGTTATGTGCAACTCTGCAAGGTAACGTGAATGGTTACATTACTGGCGTCGAAGTGATATGTCATTTCCCAACTCCCAATATCACTAAAATGTACTTGAAGAAAACCATGGTTAAAGAGACCGTGATGTAACCATTTAATCTTTTTTTAACAAAAAACGAAAGTTTAACTATCAACATTTCTTAAATGAAAACTGGTTTATAACAAATTTTATAAAATACCTCACTAAATAGTAAAGAACTAAAAACTGCCCCGCAGACCACAGGGAATGCCATGGCATACCTGGTATCCCTCCTGTATACGCCTATGTCTATAATATAAACCCTAACTGAAGTAAAATCCTGCGTACGCTTCTGCTTAGAAAAAAAGAAAAGTTATTTGGTAATTTGAAGAGCCGGCTCTTGAATTAATTGTAAATCTAGTTCAATACTTAAAACCATCTGTGAATTTTGCAAAAGTCAGTTGATTGTTAAAATGGGGTATCCTTGAAGGGAGAATATGTTAACTTAAAACGACTTAAAAGTCGAGCCAGTTAAGAAGCTTTCCTGGGAACTGACTAAATTTAATAAATTTTTACCAAACCCACCGTGGAGATAAGACTTCCGATACGTTTCTTTCGCAAACACATCTGTTAGTAAATTTATTATACTGACAATAGTTAAATATAAACTACACCCCCTCCCGTTGAGTATTATCCTACGAATTCTTCTTCTCAATAAAATTAAAGACAAACAGAGTCCAGCAAAAAATGTATTTTTTATAAAACCAATTACAGTTTTTAATTTTCGTTAAACATTTGTCAGAATAATAATTCTAACGTCTCTTCACTTTAACCTCTGGCGGTTGTTGATACTATTGTACAACAAATGCATGAGAATTTTGATGAAATCTCCATATCAGTTATGAAAATTGAAAAATTTTGAAAGATAGGTAGATGTTTTTAAGACGCGTGGAATAATTACTAGCTATTTCACAGGGTGAATTTAAAATGATATTTGAGATTTATTTTTTCGGTCAAAAATTAGGAAAAACATTTACATTATATAATTATTACATCATTCGCGCATTTTTTTCGCAATTTTTCGCGTGGCATTTAACTACGGAAAATACAATGGGCGACCTCTACGTCGGGGTTATCGGCTAGATAGCTATATACTTATACCAAGTTAATTTTATAACACGTTTTTGAAATTTAAACTTTTTGAGCGTGATTTGTACCGGGGAATTATTACACCGAGAAAAAAATCCCGTACGTCCACATCAACGCATAAAATTAATAACTCCCACGTTCCGCTTGAAGTCTAAAAATACGTTGACGCACCTATTATTGTACTGTAGAACGATAACTAAATTTATATTTTAAAATAAAAATTTCGAGACAGTAATGAAAAATGACCGTGTAACACGCTTTACCCAATAATATTATCAACTCGCAGTTGTATATATAATACATGTATTTAAAACTATTTTCAAAAAATCGTGAAGAATAAAAGTTTGAAAGCGATTTTGGTCCGACAAGTGAAAAATTGTAAATAACACAGGCAATGGCGTAGTAAAAATATAAGCGTATAATATTTTCGAAATAATTGTAAGGAGTTTTTTTTTTTTACAAGAGTAAAATTAACATGAATAGATACGCCGTACAAATTATATCGAATAAACGGGTATAACAAATATTGTCTTCGAAATCTTTACGAAATTCTGATTATGTACTATGTACTACGACTGGCTCCTTTTGATGTACACGCAGTAAACAAATTAAATACACTGACACAATAAAGGTCTAATGTAGTAATATAATAATACAATATTGTTTAAAGTGGTTTTACTACGTGTGCTGTTAAAATTTCCCCGACCTTTCAACTCGCAACTGTTGTAGTTCTTAATTAATCAATTACACGCGTTTATAACACATAATTACATCAATCTACTAAAAGTACCCTTCCTTTGTGTATGCGATGACCTTTGTCGAATGCACTTGTGTATAGTCAGCATAATATTGTATTATTATAGAATTTAACTGCATTATTTTGTTTTATATTGCAGGACATCGCGTGTACAATAACAATATGTAAAAATGGTTCGGACCCTTAAATAAAAAACACATACAAATAATAGTATACTAGATTAGGTCATTCGTTCCACAAAATATAAGGAAACCTAACCTAAATAATTATAAAAACGATAACTGAATAAGTTCGGGCTAACTCAGTATGTTTAATTCAAAACGAACGCAGGATTTTTTTTAAAGTTGGGCGTTTTAATTTAATATTTAAGTAAACATTTTGAGGGGGTCTCACACATCTTTAGTGGAGTCATAAGATTTTATGATATATTTATTAATGCAGCGCGCCACACCGCCACACATTTGTCATATATAAAGCTCCAGTACTCTCTCCCGACGTCAATCTCGTCAACGGATCGACAGAAATCAAAAATTTCAACATCAAAAATTATTTCAGATAATACTCCATCTATGTATGGAATTTTAAATATAAGCCGTCGTTTAAAAATTAAAAGTAGGAATTAGTTTTGTTCCCAAAAAAATAAGGGTGACAAAAGATAATATAAATATAAAATTGCAGATCTGCTAGTTTCTTAAATATTCTATAAAATAAATTCCGAAAAAAGTTAATACTTTCCGAGATAATGATCGTCATACGGTAGATTGATCACTCTGTATAATAACAAAAGTTCAAAATGTTTTGAAAATTCTAGAAAAAAATCCTAGAAATTTATAATGAATCTTAATCTCGGGTCATTTTTGAGAAGGAAAATTATTGGACTATGTTAAAAATAGACGTTTCCATTTAAGAAAATGTAAGTTTCATTTCGCATGCACGAATGTATATTTTGGAACGCCGATCTTCCTAAAAAAAAAAAAAAAACTATATTTCAAACCATGTCTATCCGGCTGAAATATTTTTATGGCACCATTTGAGTAAAACACACGACGGTGTACAATATAATGTACACCAATCGTATACCAACCACTTCAGCTAGATAATTTTAATAGACGAGCGGTAATAATAATATTATTGTCGGTGTAATAAGTAATAACATTAGAGATAAAATATCGTTTTGTAAATTATTGAACATTGAAGGGAAATAACATTCATAACAAAAGCCAGCCAGATAAGGAGTAATATGTAGATTATAGATATTTACGATGACGGTTCTAGTCGTTTAGAAACATTGTACGACCATTCGCCTGATCCCGTTACAGAAACAACACGATTTCGACACGAAACGAATTTAGATTGGATTATTAAATTTGGCACTTTGTATAACCCTCGCGTAATCTTGACAGACTTGTATAGAGCCGGGATATTGTCGGTGTTCCTATATTAGTCACGCAGATGATCAGCTGTGTAACGCGCAATTATACTCGAGTATAGAATAATATAAACTTGTTGTGTACATTTAAACAGTTTTATTCGTGCACACGAATAATCCAGAGATTTCGGCGGATCATCAGCTACATTATATTGTAAACCCGACGAGTAATACAAACGACGACGGCGGCGGCATCGCAATTGACAAACTATGACTGTTTATCAAACCGGTATCAACGGGTAATAACAGTAGTAATACGCCTAAATTAAAAAAAAACAAAACAAAACAGAACTTTTTGATTATTTTTCAAATTCGAGTATTTTCATCCGAGCCATTAATATAAGACCAATTTTAACGTATGGACGCGAAGCTCGGTCGACGACCAAACAGAGAGAAGCTTGAGAACATTTTAGAACTCAATCTAGAAGAAAATATCATGTGGGCCCGTCATCGATAAAACAACGAGGAATTGGGGAAGTTAAAGAGCTGTGCGATATGACGGAATCAGCACCAATATCAGTTACGTTAAGGACCAAAGAATTCAATGGTTACGTCACGTGATGAGATACGGAGTGAAAACCTCGGGGTTGAAGACCTAGAGGAAAACCCACGAAAAGATGGGTTGACGTGGTAGAAGGGGATTTGGAAGGCCTGCAGGGAATGAGGCATAGATAGTTCGAGACAGAGACAGACGGTGAAGTGCAGTGATGGCGACAAAAATCCTCAGTATATTGTACAACATGATAGCAATCATCATATTGTCATCATAGCGTTAGAAGAGAGAAAGAGAATATTTAAAATAATAATTCTTCAAGGTGTGCCTACACTAAACCAGTAGTCCGACATTATAAATATATTAGCATGTGATAAACGCTTTTGATCACCGGCGTCCGAACGATCATTTAACCGTAATAATATACACGCGAACCGATTTAACCGAAAACCTTTTGCGGTCTTTTTGTACGCGCCGTGTTATAAATGTATCGTCGCGCATAAAATTCTCAAACGGGACGCCGGTGGTAGGTATATTACAATATTCTACCGAACTCGTATTTCTTTTTTTCTTTCCTTCGGAAATTAAATAATTCAACGCTTTTAGCTTTCGCCTTGAATGCAATATATTTTATAATATACCTAAATATATATGGATAGGTACGTGTGTACGACGAATTTTTCGGTCGAATGTGATAGACATTTGTATTGATAGTTTCTCAAAAAAAAAAAAAAAAATGATATAATAACATTATTATTCACATAGTATTGACGTTGTACGTCGTTACGTCGTGGCCTTGAGACTATATAATAACGAAACAAAAAGTATATACCTACCTACCTCCTACAACTCGGTTAACGAGCACTTACAATTATTATTACATAATCGGCTCGAATTGTTATTCGTGGACAGGCTTCTATTGATAATAATAATAATAGGTACTTAATGAAAAAACTAATGGTTGTACTTACAAAAACTGAATTCGGTTTGAATAGTTCCACGAGTGGACAGTGTTTTTCGAAAAAAGCGCACGTTATTATGATTGCGTAACAGACGTGCAAAAGGTCGGAACCTGAAAGTTTTCGAAAGAAAAGTTCTGAAAATAATTGTTTGGAAAACGTGAGGATGCCCTAGCATCACGAAAATAAATGTCAGCGAAAATAATAAAATGTGCAGTACATGCGATGACGCATGGAAAAACAGGGACCGACAATAAGGGATGTTATAGAAAACAACCCGACCGGAAAGTCACTACTAATGCCGACCTCGCTTAAGATGTGTTGGTAGGGATGTAGAAGCGGTGGAACCTGGAGAACAACGGAGAGAGAACACCGGAGGACAAAAAATGGACGGCTATTCGCTTTCGTCATACAGCCCGTTGTCCCTTAAAAAGAAAAGACATAACTTTGCATATAGTTTATCGTAAATTCGCAGCTTCGGATTGGACAATTTCGCCCGAAACCGTAAAACGGGTTAATAATAATATTGTGACGTCAATTTGTTGCGACTGTTGCGAGACATAGATAGGGTAAGTGAGACTGTTTGTGAAGTGCAACGGAACTATAATGGGCACGTTTTGAAAACTTTCAGGAGCGTGGTGTATGATTAAGCCACTCGAACGCTGTACATTTTCGGTCAGCTTTTGGAATACGGCGAGATTTGACAGTTGGAGTTTTTAGGACTTTGCGACTATATGGCGGTCAGGTTGCGGGGGTGCGCGTATAGTTTCAGAATAAAGTGTATTACATATATTTAGAACTCGCTTTAGGAACTTAATATTTCGGAATTTTATAGTTTTGGGGATTACGTAGTTATATACTTCCATATTTTAGTCAGCAATCCAAAGTGTATATTATTATGGGAACAATGTTTATAATACTGAATAAATGATACGTGCCTACCAATAATAATCAAAACAATCGTATCAAACTTCAAATGTAATCGTAATTTGTTTTAAACTATCATATATTATACAATATAATATAATTGGCGGAATATTGTTTTGTTTGTTTATTAACTATATACGTGTTATTACTTACAATTTTGTTGATCTATATGTTATGTTTTATAGTCGGATACTGCAATCGTTGAGAGAGTGACACGATTGATAAGGTGTTCCTTGAACAATTAAATAAATACCCATTGGTTTTGGATTTGCGCAGATCCGCTATGAAAGCGGACCGTATTAAATTGTTTTTAAATTATTTCCCCCTCCCCATCCCCGAGATTGGAGGGATTTTCAACAACCCGAACGTCCCTTTCCCTGTAATCCCGTTGCCACGGATACATGCGTATGCAGGTATATTTAATTGGCCGTGGGGTGACGGGGAGACAAGTGATATAATACGCACGACAAAAGGTCGCCTTTTCAATGTGTGTCCGATTGTAATCGGACGAATCGATATCGTCTGTACCGGAGAAAACGGAGGTCTGAGGGGGCGGGTGGGGGGGGGGGGGGGGGGGGGGAGCGGGGTTCGACGTTCGCTATATTATATTGTTATACGAGCACGGGCAGTACACGACTTTGGCAACGCGCTCGTCGTACTTAATGTTTACCATCACGCGGGCTCGTAAAATATTCATACTGTGTTTACTATGACGCCCCGCGCCCTCGCATGCAAAGTTATTTTCTTACCCCGGTCGGCCGCCGCAGTGGACGCTTCTGGTGCCGGCACAGCAACGTCTTCGCCGCCGTCTTCTCCGTCACCACCTCCATCACCGTCGTCGTCCGATTGTTGTGCCGGTGGCGGTGGCGGCGGCGGCGGCGGCGGCGGCAGCGGCGTAAGTGGTGGCGATGTCTGTGACGGCGGCGCCGGCGGAGGTGCTTCGTCGGACATGACTACGACGGCGGCGGTGCCGTTCGACGTCCGGTTATTGCGCGCGTGCACAATAATAACCGCGGACGCGGTGCGCGTCGTATGCGCGCGTGATAGTACGCGTGGGCGGCGGCGACGAGAGTAGGAACGACCGCGACAACGGCAACAACTCGCGGTCGTCAACGACAACGATAGCGCGTCGGCGTCCAGCGAAAATCACCGTGACCGCGGGCGGAAAACGGACGCGCGACGTACCACGGTAAACCGTTAAACGCTCTGTGTGTCGCACGTGCGATGCGGCGAACGCGAGAGTGCGTTGATATTACACAAGTCCGCGGTCGATGGGCGACACGCAGAATCGCACACGCACACACTACCGCGAGAACTTTAATAATAATAATAATAATAATAATAATAATAATAACAGTACGAGTGTCTATGCGGCGCGGCGGCCAGCTGTTGGGCGGTGCGCGCACGAGTGTCGTTTGTCCCGCGACCGTCGCCGCCGCCGCCGCCGCCGGGTTTTCACACAGGCGCAAAAACGCCCGGCGCCGCCGCCGCCGTAGGCATTACCATCTCGACGCCGCCGCCGCCGCCGCCGCGTTGACCGATCAATTTCAAAGACGGTCGGGCGCCCACGACGCCGCCCGGCGGATGCGATCGACGACGCCCGGCCCGGTCTACCGCAACCGCCGCGGCAGGCGGCCTATCCGTCCATTGCATTATGCACGAAGGGTTTCCCGAGCCACGCGGTTTTTTCGGCCGCCGGGACGCGTGACGAGCGAAAATTAAAATTCCGCAAAAATTATTATTAATATTTTTGTACGAACACACGCGCAATGATATTATTAACAATAATAATATTCACAACTGTTGCGCGCGGTTTACACACGACAACCCGACCCCCTTTGGAAAAAGAAAAAAAAAAACGTCTATTTTACGGTCGTGTCGCACGCGTCATTTTCCGTGCGACCGTGTACGGTTTTATAAAACGCGTTATCGACGGCGACACAGTGACGGAAAGTTTAAACTAGAGTGGCCTTTATTTTGTACAAAAGTAAGAAGAAAAAAAAACCGTTTATACGTGTTAATTCGCCGGCATAACCCTGCAAGAGGGGTCGCTGAGGCTATAAGGAGGGGCTTAGCCCCTGTAAATGTGTACATATCCCTTCCGAAATTCGATAATATGTACGATTTGGCGGGAAAGACGAGGTGAGGGGAAAGAGGTCAGCAGCAATTCACCAGTGGGCTACGACGAGAGGTGTCGTTAAATAAACTAAACAACATTTAATTTGCGATACTTGGCAGTTTCACGAATAACTTTGTAAAAGTCGTTTGTACAGGCGTGTTTATGAAGTCTTTAAAACTTTTTACCGGGACGTCTTTTTTCTTAGCGGGAGGGCTAAAATATGACGTCATTTCAATAGTTTTTTATGAACTGAGGCAACTCGTCGAGTTGATCGATGACAAAAGGAGTTCTCTACCGAAACGATAAAATGTTATCGATTCGCTTGAATATATCGCTCTTCATTTAATAAGCATATCAGATTTACGTACATTAAAAAAAAGCGCATGTTTTCGCGGCGTTGAAATATGATATCTTATTTTTAATGTTAAAAAATCGTCGTTAAAACTCACGAAATTGGTCGGGAAACCGGGAAATCGATGGGGATGCAAACAAAATGTACACTCTATGAAACGTTATTCGATACTTCGAGTTTTAGACTCAATATTCAGAGACTATTCAAAACGTTGACTTCCACGGACGAGGGTCTAAAAGTTAGGTAAACGTATCCCCGGCCTTCACATGACACCACCGAGAGCGCACACCTCCTGTAATCTGGCTCCGGTTTACCAGGATCAAATTGTCTCATATACTGTCGGTGAATTTCGCGCCGCTTTTCGTTTTACAATATCGCAAATATCAACGGTGCTGCAACGTCGCCGAATCTGTTTTGAAATGGTCGGGTCGGCGGTTATTATTCGTTAGCCGTAAGTGTTGGGGCTGCTCCGTCTTCCATAACCCCCTCCCCTCATTGTGTTAATTTAAATATTATACCATGCGCTAACGCATTATCAGTCAAAGCTCAAACCAATAGCAATATATTATTACTAATATTACTAGTATCTATTTTAAATAATATTTATGAACGGGAGAGGAATTCTGTCCATTTATAACGACCGCCACCGTCCCGAAAATATGGCCTGGTCTTGACCAGACCTGAGCCCCGTGTTCGGCGCCACTGATTACACCAGCACTTAGGAATAAATGTCGTACACGCGATTTTTAATCGAAAGATTATGAACCGCAGTAACGTAAATATGATTGCCTGGTTTGACGTGTGCGTGCGTACACACCGACCATGCAAATAACGTAAACCGCTTAAACTTTGATCGTCTTGTCGATTACGGGCAGTCACGTTCAAAACGCATTTAGCTCGCGCACACATTATTTTAATACCATACCATAACTACCCGTGTATAGTGGTATCGGGGTGATAATTGTATCGCTGTTTGCCGCAAATTTACCGCGGCAGTCGATTAAAATTAATTTAAAAACATTTCGGAACGCGCGACCATTAACTCACCTATAGGAAACGACCGTAAAATAAACGAAAAGTTCGACGCAGACACCTAACAACGGCGCCGACGGATTTTCGCCACTGCGGCTAATTAAATGCGCACTACCGCTTTTACGTTTCAAATCTATAGTGCGCATTAACATTTAATTAAACTTGCACATAGACGCGCGTTTAATACACATTACATTCATGCGATTTTTTAAATCCGATTAACGCCGCGGCGTTAAGAAACGCACGCAAACGGCAAGTGGCTTAATATTTTTGGCTGGTATTCAATAACACCTACTGTACACTTATTGTAAATAAAAAAATTGTTCGTTTTATTTCATGTACATATACGAGATATTTTTTTTTATCGAACACGTACGCACACTAATACAAATTAACTAAGATTATTTACTACGCGGTATTTTCAGGATTTAGGATTCGGTGGATGCTCAATGTGAACACAAATAAATAATATTATCAGTTTACTACGAATTCAGTAAAAATAGATGAAAACATAGTAAAATATTGGGCCTATTGGTGGTTAATGGGTACTGAGTAGATTATAGGATGCACTTGGGTTGTTACAGGTTCGTTTAGCCACTGCATACTAATGACTGTGACTTGTATAATATATTATTAAAAATAATCGCCCACGTGAATACTGTTTGAAAAAAAAAAAAAAAGTGAAAATCTGCATATCCGATTAACGGCTTAATGATAATATTATGTTCGCGAATGAATGGGAAAAAAACTGTTAAATTTTTACCGGTTTTTCTCGAGTTTTCCCTGATTTTGTACTGTTTATTGTATATTAATCTTACATATAAAATTATCGTGTCACAATGTTCGTTCCCATACTCCTCCGAGACGGCTTGATCGATTCGCATGAAATTTTATATGCATATTCAGTAGGTCTGAGAATCGGCTACTATCTAAGTTTGTATGCTCTGCGATAAGTGGTTCCGGAGGTATGGCCTCTTAAGTCAAAGTATACTAGCACGCACGATATTCAACAATTATTATTTTGTCATGGAGAGATAATATACACTCTATGTGGTTATTTTTTATTATTGGCTTCCGTGGCACCCGCGTGCCAATAACAATTGAGAACGGCTGGGCCGATTTGGCTAATTTTGCTAACCTAACCTAACCTATGTACGTGTGTTTTGCACATATTTCAATGCCAACAAAACGCAAAGGGGCTGATTTGAACCGTAATACAAGTAAATCTCGAAGCTTGCGAAATAGAAGATCCGAAAGAACCGAAGAACAAATCCAGCAACAAAATACTGATGCACGTGTCAGAATGGCGCAATTGCGTCAAGAAGAGTCAGAAGACACACGAGCTGAACGCAATGAAGTAATAAGATTAGAACAACGACAATCACGCCGTTTCACAGTCAATAGACGTAGAACAAATGACCAACAACGACAACAGGTACATCGAGCATTTACATCTGATTCATTCCTGCGTCTAGCATTCCAGTATGAGCCCGATATTGAATATTATNCACTAATGAATGAGGAACAAAGAACCGTTTATGATCGCATAATGCTCGCAGTTTCAGCTGGACAAGGTGGGTTCTTCTTTTTGGATGCACCGGGTGGAACTGGCAAAACATTCGTTATTTCGCTAATTCTTGCTGAAATACGATCAAATAATAGCATCACATTGGCCGTTGCATCATCGGGCATTGCAGCAACTTTATTGGATGGAGGCAGAACAGCTCATTCAGTATTTAAGCTGCCACTAAATATTCAGAATAACCCTGACGCAGTATGCAACATTAAAAAACAATCGTCCATGGCCACCGTGCTGAAACAGTGTAAAATTATCATCTGGGATGAATGTACTATGGCACACAAACATTCGCTTGAGGCGTTGAACAGGACATTGAAAGATATTAAAAACAACGACAATCTATTTGGCGGAACTCTGTTGGTCCTTTCAGGTGATTTCAGGCAAACACTTCCAGTCATTCCACGTTCAACATACGCTGATGAGATCAACGCTTGCTTAAAATCATCTCCATTGTGGCGTAATGTTGAAAAAGTACAGCTGAAAGTAAATGTGTGCGTTCAAATGCTTCAAGATCCATCCGCTGAAACATTTTCAAAACAACTCCTAGATATCGGTGATGGAAAAGTTGCTATAGATGAAACTGGATACGTAAAATTACCGACCGATTTCTGCACAATCGCTGATTCGCAAGATATTCTCATTGAACAAATATTTCCCGATGTACACACACAGTACATACATCATGAGTGGTTTGCAGAAAGAGCAATTTTAGCGGCAAAAAATGTAGACGTTGACAATTTAAATCTGAAGATACAAATGTTGTTGCCAGGGAACTTGGTATCATATAAATCTATTGATACAGTTTGCGACGACAGCGAAGCAGTAAATTTTCCCACAGAGTTTTTGAACTCACTGGATTTACCAGGCATGCCACCGCATAATTTACAATTAAAGGTTGGATCTGCGATTATCTTGCTTCGTAATTTGAACCCACTCCGGCTGTGCAACGGTACGCGATTAGTCATTCAAAAATTAATGAAAAACGTGATCGAAACCAGCATATAAAATGGCAAGTTCCGAGGTGAATATATATTAATACCACGGATTCCTATTATACCTACAGATGTGCCAACTCAATTCAAACGTATTCAGTTTCCGATTAGATTGGCATTTGCAATGACAACCAACAAATCCCAAGGACAAACGATGTCTATTTGTGGCTTAGATTTGAGAACACCGTGTTTTTCACACGGACAATTATACGTGGCATGCTCTCGAGTG